>JAHLJS010000001.1:79817738-80235238 GCA_038502445.1 Eremochloa ophiuroides
CTCTGTTGGACCAGCTCCATTCGATACAGACAACCAAACAAGAATACCTGTACCGGTTTAGACTGGCTCTGGCCAGCTTTGGCCTGGCTGTAGAGCTGGGCTGGCTTGAGACCCGGTGCCAAACACGCCCTTTACTTTTGATGGGGATGTTCGTCCATTTGAGGGGGCAAGTCTATCTATACATGTCTTAGCTTGGTAAGAAACGTGTGATTTTTTCCCCTCTGTATTCCTAGCTTTCTATTACCTGTAGTTTAAGTGTTTGAGTAAATGCCTATTGAAATGATCCCATGTGATGGCAATTTAAGTGTATAAACACTACAAAATGGATGTTGAAGCAGTCGCCAGGCCAGCCATAGTTTGAAACATTTGGAAACTTCTCATCTTATACATACAATTTTTTATGCTACAACTAATTAGCTCTGGAATAATGTGGCAATGTCTGAGTATATGTATTCTATTTATTACTTGATCATGTAAAAAAAATCTTTCATTTTCGGATTTCCCGGTCAAGATATTTTGAGAATTGGGCCTCCGGATATGAAGCTTGAATCCTTACTGTAAAAGAAAATGGATTTGTTGGTGAGGCATTTTGACAACGCTAACTCCAAATCCTGATGTACATCATATGCATGGCTTGCAGGATAAAGTTTTATGATGCTTATCACTCCTTTTTTTTTTGTTGTGGATATGATATGTACACGTTGCAATCGCTACGCTGGAATTCCTTGAGTTGCCACTGCTTTGCCTCTTTTTTATGACAACAACTTTGCTTTTTATTTGATTCAGTTTACGGGTCTCAACAATTTCGTTCTGTTAAAATAGAAATTTACAGCAACATTTTTAATGGAGTAAATTTTATCCTTGGCAAGTATTAGTATTAGTATTACACTAAACTGGAGGCTATATTGTAACGTATTACTACTATAGACGTCTTAATACGTTCTACTTCAAATTATACAACATATTTTATCTGAATCGCGCGCCTCACCGCACTAGTATATTTGCTTAGTAAGTGGCTTTACAGGTTAATAAATGAGGATGAAGCGTGGCAACGGTTACTTAGAAATAAATATCTTAGTACAAAATCAATCACTCAAGTGGATGAAAAGCCAGGTGACTCAATTCTAGAGAGGACTAATGAATGTCAAAAATCAATTCCTATCTTTTGGGAATTTTAGATTGCAAAATGGCATGCAAGTTTGGTTCTGGGAGTGCGTTTGGTTAAGCTCATCCACTTTAAGAGAGCAGTATCCTAACTTGTATAATATTATTAGGAGGAATAATACTAGTCTCTCTGATAACTTGAGCACTGCGCCTCTAAGAATCTCCTTTCGGAGATCATGATTGGAACAATTTAATGCTACGAATTTTAAATTTACATTTAAGCATCAACTTGATGTAAGCCTGACCTAGACTCCTAAAAAGGCACTGGTAAAATCTTATTCTTTGAGCTTTGTTTGATCTAACAGCCAGAATGAATACTTTCAAGCAGGAAATGATTTTCATATGAAGATAATTACACATAGCAAATGTTCAACTAGAGGCGAATTTAGTTTATAATTTCTATTAGAATGTCACACAATAGGAAGCCACAATACCATAATCTGTTAAAGAAACACAAACATTGAATAATAATGGATAACCTCATGAATACAGAAACCTGCTTGAAATGTTATCCCAACAACCCCACAAGATTACAAGAATGCTGTAGAATAAAATCGAAAGACAACATAAGCAAACACATACAAGCAACAACCTAAGCTAACGCAGAGGGAGGCACGTGCCCTGCCGCCAAAGCTGACGCACACGCCAGTGCCTGCTATAGTGCTATCTGTGTCTGCCACTGCCAAACCCAGGACACACTATCGGGGTTGAAACCACAGCCACAACCATCGCTGAAGGCTGAACAAAACACACACACAGTGACGAGAGGGCTTGCTGCATCAGCGCATCAGTGGAAGCCTGGTGGCCTTGTATGAGTATGACCCTCATCAGCGCATCCGGCTCTGCCCACCCTCACCCGGCAGCCTACCCTCGCCCACCTGCACGCAGTGGCTCCTCAACACAAAAGCAAAATCGACGAACAAACATACGAAGAGAAATACACTTACAAAAATCGATGGGGGCAGGGGGGCTCCTCTGCGGGCAGTTGGCATGGGAAGCGGCGCCCGAAGATCTCCAACCATTGTCGGCTGTGGGCACAGGGGAAAGAGGCAAGGGAAGGCTGAGCCACACCCACCCCACAGCTCGCCGCAGCTCAGTGGACTGCCGACGGAGGCTCCACCGCACCCACCGTCTAGCGCGGCGCAAAGCGACAGCGGCGGCAAGGCCACCGCCCAAAGCAGAGAAAGATTGGGGAAGATTCAGGAACGCTCGGTGGAGATGAAAAGAAAACAATAACACCTTAGCGGGTTTCGGAAGATCTGTTGGCGGACCCGTCACTGTGGCTGTTAAGTACGCCTACAAAGCTGCGCGAATCTTCAAGGAAAAACAACGGCCTAGAATTCAACAGATAAAAATCAAGAAAATCTGTTGACAGATAAATAACAAAACCCTATAAAAAAGGGTTTTAACAGATCTTTCCATCTGCACCAGCTTGATGCAAGCTGGCTGTTAAGGGGAGGAGAATGTCTAGACACGGCAGTAGTGGCTGGTCAGAATTAAATAAACGCATCTTTGGAGTTTAGAATATAGTTTGGGCCGGAAGATAGATGCTGGGCCGTGCGTGGGTGTGTTGTGAGGAAGATAGATGTTAGGCCGTGAGTGGGCGTGTTGTGTAGCCCAGTGAACGGCGTGCTGTAACTGAACTCATCGGATGTTCTTGTAGTAATTTGTAACTAATTTGTAACCACCTGAATATACTCCAAACTCTGAAGCTTTGCATTGGTTCTTGCTAAGCCTTCCCCTAATTCCATCTTCCGTCCAGGCAGCTCGTAACGGTTAGTTTAAGAAAACGAAATAACATCGTCTATATACAGTGGCGGGCCCAGGATTTGAAACAAGGGTAGTCCTAAATTTTTTTTTCATCCGCAATAAAAAAATTTCAAAGAAAAAGTTCGATAAAATAGCTATAAATTAACCAAATTGTGACAATACAAATAAAAAGTTTGACACTTACATAAATAGGTCCAAAACTTGCACAAATAAGATAATGTCTTACATAAATAACAGACTACAGTACAAGTTTGATACTTCTATTTCAAGTCTCTTACTTTGCGCTTTCTCATTGCCATGAAAGCATCAACTATGTCATCCTCGCTTACAGTGGAGAATATATCACGCTCAATAAAGGTAACCAAATAATAATTTAATAATCTGTCACTCATACTATTTCTCACCTTATTCTTCACTAAACACAAGGCAGAGAATACTCTTTCAACACTTGCCGTCGCCACCGGTAAGATCAATGCCAATTTAAGGACTAAGTACATCAAACCATAAAATTCATGTTTCTTAGTGTCAACAAGCTTGTTAGAGAGCTCACCGAGGGTGTTCAGTCCTTCAAATCTGCCATCCATCTTCACATCTTCAATATATGTGCCAAGTTGAATTTCAAGTGTCCTCAACTCAGAACTTAAAAAATCTTTAGGATAAAAAGTTGCAAGCTTAAGGATTTTCTGAGCATCAAATGAGGCAAATGAATTGGAGGGACTCAATGCTGACATACAAATAAGCAACTCCCTACTAACCTCATCAAACCGAATCTCAAGCTCTTGATGAATTTTATCAATGATACCAATAAACACCTCTCTTCTATAATGATCATCAATTGTTTGTACAGGATAAAAGCGATGGGATCTTCCATGAGGCTCATATTTGCTATCCATTGCAGGAATATCAATAGAATATTTGATGCAAAATGGTTTAACCTTTTCTAAGAAATCTTCCCACCTATCAGACCTCAATTGTTGGAACCTTCTCTTTGCCACACCAACAAGTGTCATTGCATTAACAATATCTTGGTCTTTCTTTTGCAAAGATTGAGACAACTCATTTGTGTACCCAAGAATCACAAGCATCAAGTGGGCATTAAAAACAAACTCAAATGACTCAAAAATCAGAAACATAGCATGTATGTTTGGCCAATTATCTCTTTGTGTGGGATCCTTTCCAAGAGTTATGAGTACTTCCCGAATGGTAGGATACATGTCAATGATATGCAAAACAGTCCTATAATGAGAACCCCACCTAGTGTCACCGGGCCTAGCCAATCCCATCTCTTGATTCAAGCCACTTCCACTTTCTATTTCACCCAATTCAAGTGCTTTCTTCAACTTTCGTGCTCTAACATCTCGTAACATATCATGGCGTTTGCAAGAAACTCCAACAATATTCAGCAAGCGTGTAACATGAGCAAAAAAGGTACTAGCCCCAACATCTCCCTTGGCAACAGCAACCATCACTAATTGGAGTTGATGTGCAAAACAGTGCACATAATAAGCAGAAGGAGACTCTTTCATTATTAGTGTTTTCAGCCCCTTAACCTCTCCTTTCATGTTACTAGCCCCATCATATCCTTGCCCACGACAAGAGCTAAGAGTCAAGTGATGACTAGTGAGTAAAGATACAATAGCTGTTTTAAGTTCCAAAGAAGTGGTGCCAGGAACATGAACTACTCCAAGGAACCTTTTACAAACACTTCCACGTTTATCAACATAACGTAAACAAACTGCTAGTTGTTCTTTATGTGATATGTCACTACATTCATCAGCTAGAATTGCATAGTAATCATCCCCAAGTTCTTCAAGTATGGATCTAGTGGTTTCCTCAGAGCAACATCTAATAATTTGCTTTTGTATGCGAGGGGAGGTCAAAATGCAATTACCTGGGGCATTTTTCAGAACCACTTTGTCCACCTCTTCATTATTTCCAGCAAGCCAATTCAAGAGTTCAAGGAAGTTCCCTCTGTTGTTAGATTGTTCAGTTTCATCATACCCACGACAAGCCAATCCTTGATGCAAAAGGAACCTCAAACATCTCAGTGAATAAATCAACCTAGCCCTGTAATCAGCTCGATCCTTTTCTGACACGTTCACAATAACAGTATCAATTTTTGTACCCTTTTGCAAAAACAAGTTGTATTTCTCTTGAGCAAACTTGTGTAAAGTTGAGCCCTCATGTTTGTCAAGTGCTATAGATCCCACATTCCAATTATTCCAGCCTTCTGTAATAAATTTTCCATTTTCTTTGCCAAATAAATAACATAAGAAACAATATGTTGCATCCTTTTCTACACTATATTCAATCCAATGATACTTGTGAAACCAAATAAAACTGAAGCGGCGATCTTTACCATATATTTTTCTGGATGGATAATTATAGGCATAAAGATGACATGGGCCTTTTAAAATATACCTTCTTCTGATAGAATCTTGTTCATTCACATCAAAGGTTGAAATAGAACTCCTTAGGCCCGGGTCATGCTCAAGAGAATCAACATCATTAGCTGCAGCTGAGGTGGTTCAGGTTCTTCTTCCTCTTCTTCTTCAACTTCATCTATTGTGGCTGTAGTTGTACCTGTAGCTGCCACTGTAGGTGTTTCTGTCCCTTCATCCACGGCTACAATAGCACTTTCAACACTCACAATTAGAGGATCTTCTACAATAGGAATAGACAACTCTTCATCAAAAACTGGAATTGGTGGAGCAGTCTGAGTTGCAATTTTTTTTTGCCTCATGCTTCTGAAAAAGAAATGCTGTATTTGATTTCTTCATGCCTTAAATTCCTGAAAAATCACAGCAAATTTCATTCAATTCTAGGCTCACAGATGATAGATCTAAAATCCCTAAGTCTTTACAGTCTAATCCAATATCCAAAATCAAAATCCTAAGGCTTAATTGCATAAATCCCTAAACCATTTGAGAGAAAAAGCAGTGAAGAAAACTCACAGACTGACAGACAGCCGAGCAGCTGAGCAGCAGTGGAGCGGACGCCTCGAGCCTCGGCCATCGGCGGGATGGGGTGCCGGATGGCTGGCCGGCCGCCGCCTGGCGGAGTAGAGCGCCTGGTGCTCTGGTCCGCTGGACGCCGCCCAGGGGGAGCAGCCAAGCAGCACAAAGGGAGGGAGCGCCCGGTGGGATGGCCGCCTGGGCGAGGAAGCTGTGGCCGGCGGCCGGCGGTCTGCGCCCGGTGGGATGGGCGCCTGGCCGGATGCGGATGGAGCGGCAGCGCCTGGGCACCTGGGCATGGTGGTGGTGGCGCCCGGACTGCGTCACGCGGGTCACGGCGACGGCGCGATGCCCTGCCTCGTGCACCTGGCCGCCCGTGACGAGAGAAGGGATGCGGCGCTCTGTATTAGGCCCATTTGGTGGGCTGCGCGAAGTACTAAAAATTTTTTGAGTCAAATTCCAGGGTAGTTCTAGGCCTACCTGGACTATCCACTGGGCCCGCCACTGTCTATATACGGAGATCCCGTAATTTTGGCTGTGTTCGCTTCAGTTAAAAAGCTGAGCTAATTTTGACTGAAACTGATTTGCTGTGAGGAGAAATACTGATTCAGATCTGAAAAACATGTGCTGTTTAGCTGAAGCAAACAGAGCCTCTGTGTCTCTATATATGTACAACATGCATCCATCTCGACCGGCGCCGGCCCCCTTTTTTATTATACATGGAGCCGTGCCGTGCCGTTCCGGCCGGGCCCGCTTGCAGCTGCGCCCGTCACGTGGCATCGTCCGCTCCGGTCGGAACGGCTCCGTCCCGTCTCCCGCACCCCGCCGCGCCCACCACCGCTCGCCTGCATTGCATAGAAGATACAGGAGTCGGTGCAACCGAAACGGTGCTGAGACTGGTAGGTAGAGTACCTACGTTGCCGTCGCGCTCAGCAAATAGTGGAGTGGAGTATCCTACTGCTCTGACCAATGCGACTGGCTGGCCGACTGCGGCGCTAGCTGTTGCCATATCCGTCGAGCCGAAGCAACCACCAGCCAGCAGCCCATTTCGATACGCGCGAGGGAACGGCCGGAGTGTGGGCAGACAAGAGATATCATATCTGGGGAACATTCCAATCAACTGCTTCTTGCTGCGTGTGAGCTGATTTCGCGACGACCGATGCAGCGGGAGGCGAGAAGCTGGTCCTGGTCGCCGGCAGCGGCCACGGAGGCCGCCGCCGCCGGCCCTTACGCGATGCCTTCGCCCGTGCAGCCGTCGTCCACTAGTCCGTGCTGCTAAACCATATTTCTTGCTGTCGATCCGGCGCTTTATTTCTCTGACGGTTCGGTTGTTTCCGCGCGCAGGCACCAAGGAGACGGTGAAGAATGCGCTGTTGCGGTGGGGGCGGAAGGTCGGGGAGGCGACCAGGAAGGCCGAGGATCTGTCGCGCAACACATGGCAGCACCGTGGGTGATTCGATTCTTCAATCTTCATTCAGTTCATCAACTCGATCGCCAGCTATCGCGATCAGACTTTAGCTTATGCGGTTTCTGAAATTGAGATTCCAAATTAACTGATTTCTTGGCCGGCCGGCCAGTGAGGACGGCGCCTAGCATGACGGAGGCCGCGGTGGGGAGGATCGCGCAGGGGACCAAGGTGCTGGCGGAAGGCGGCCACGACAGGATCTTCCGGCAGGCCTTCAGCGCCCCGCCGGACGAGCAGCTCCGCAAGTCGTACGCGTGCTACCTCTCCACGGCCGCCAGCCCGGTGATGGGCGTCCTCTACCTGTCCACGGCCAGGGTCGCCTTCTGCAGCGACAGCCCCCTGTCCTACGAGACTTCCGGCGGCGACACAACGGAATGGAGCCACTACAAGGTAATTAAGAGAACCGCTCACTCTAATCGCATAGCCCCCACGTACGGTCCGGCCATGTCGAGATGATCAGGGACGAATTCATGGACGCCCCACCGCATGCATGCAGGTGGCGATTCCTCTTCACCGGCTGAGGGCGGCGAGCCCGTCGGCCAACAAGATGAAGCCCGCGGAGAAGTTCATCCAGTTGGTGTCGGTGGACAGCCACGAGTTCTGGTTCATGGGGTTCGT
Organism: Eremochloa ophiuroides; assembly: GCA_038502445.1. Classification (NCBI taxonomy): domain Eukaryota; kingdom Viridiplantae; phylum Streptophyta; class Magnoliopsida; order Poales; family Poaceae; genus Eremochloa; species Eremochloa ophiuroides. The sequence goes on from JAHLJS010000001.1 coordinate 79,825,710, forward strand.
CAACTACGACAGCGCGGTGGCGCACCTGCAGGAAGCGCTGAGCGGCTTCCGCCACCTGCAGGCGTGAAGAGGACGACGACCTCTTTTAGTCTCAAGGCAATGGACACCATTGTACGTGCTCGCTTGCCAGAATTGATTCAACAGTGGGATTCTGTTCCCTTCCCGATCTGTGCGTGTGTCGCCGTACTAGTAGGAGGAGTATTTGCATCGTGGTGTACCTGTCCGGATTTGTATGACACACATGTTTTGATTTGGTTGCCATTGTCAGCGAGAGAACCGTCGAGTCCTTTTATTCAGATTTCAGAGAAGGCCATGATTATCCATGGCGATGGCTTTGATGATCACGACCAGATTAACCTGCGTCTATCATGTTACTTCCTTTAAGTGATCGTGTCTTGCAACAAGAGGACTTACGCTGCGCGAAATGCTCGTTCTTTTTTAGAGGCATGTTTGGTTTCCTTCACTAGCTAGTCCATTGAGCCAATTAGTCATGTCGTCGTCGTCGTCGTCGTCTGTTTTCATTGTTCGTATACGAAATATAAATCATGCTTCAATTCCTAAACACACTCCCACCCTTATAGTTGACTCAATCAAACTTGAACAATGTTTATGATATGGGGGGAACATATACACCTAGAAAAAAAAATGGAATCCATGGAACAAAACTTTTATAAAAAGGGACAAAAAAATGTATGCCTAGAACAAACCATGCAATAAAACGTACTTAATCCGTCCCAAAGTATAAGTCGTTTGACTTTTTCAACTCTAAGTTTGACCACACGTCTTACTAAAAAAATTATGCAAAAAAAATTAAATTTAATTTATTCTTGAAAAAACTTTTATTAATAAAGCTGGTCATAATAAAAGAATATCATATTTTGGACAAATTTTTGAATAAGACGAGTGGTCAAACATCGGGTCCAAAAAAGTCAAACAACTTATAAATTAAAACGGAGGGAGTACAATTCAGCTAACGCTTAGTGTGTTTTTATTCAGAAGAGTGGAAAAAGTTCCCATTTTCCTCCATATACTATCGTCATGGTCTAACCCCCTCCTCAAACTAGAAAACTGACATTGTGCCTACTCAGCTCTCAAAATCAATTAAATTATCCTCCTGCTCAGATTACAGAAGTCAATTTAAGGCAGTTTTATCATTTTAAGTTAAAAAACTAGTAAATACATATTTTCTTAGAATATTCTAGAATTTATTGGCACTATTTTCTTTCGATGATTGACAACGTGCTTGTTGACATTGGGACACCAACAATAACTTCATCAATCTTGAGATATGTTGTCTTAACCTTTTCAGAGATGTTCACAGAGATAGGCTTGTCATACATGCATTTATAACATTGAGTGTTCAGGCATGTATGCATGTGTGTCTACTATGTATGTGTGTCTACTGTGGGTCATAAAATTCTAAGGAAAGTCCTAAGGATTGATTGGGATACGATAACCTAAATAAAATAATTATATCTCATGAAAATAATTTTTTAAAAAAGTTAGATTTGGGTCTAGGAAAATAGGAAGAATATCAAGAAATTTTTTTAAAAAATCTCAAAGACTTTCTGGTTGATATTTCAATGTATTTTTTAAAACTTTAGACAAGAAAAGTATGAGATCCAACCAGTAATAATGCAACACACATTTAATGTTGAATGCATTCATTCTTGTTGCATCTCGTGTTTTTGTTCTGGAAAGTTTTTAAACATGCTTAGACAATGATTAGAGTATTTATATAATTTTCCAAAAAAATCATTTTTTTATCATTTTCTAGAGACAAATTTAATTTTTGAAAGAGTGTTTAGAGATGCTTTCGTGAGCTCTAAATATTTAATTTTGTTTGTTTTTTTGGTCCGAATCTATCTCTAAGACCTTTCTCAGAAAAGTTATTGAAGCTTATAGACATCTTTATGGTTTAAAAACATTATCAGGTGTTTACTATATATTGAAAATTGAAAAATATGAAATCATCTTGAAAACAACTTCTAGTCAGTCTAAGGATGCAATTTAAATGATTTTGAGAGCTGAGAAGATGAAAGATGTTAAGTTTCAAAGTTTAAGAAGAAAAGTCAAAACAATAGGGAGTGAATAGACTTGCAAGCCAATGAAACCCACGAACAAACATGGGCCGAAGGGCACCTACCTAGGCTGGTGGAATGCTCGAATGAAATGGATTACGCCCAAAACCAGTGCACAACACTAACAAACATGGGCCGCAGAGCACCTAGCGTACAAGGAAAAGGGATTGATTAGGCCCAAAACCAGACCGATCGAGACGAGAAGTTATTATGCTACCAAAATTTGTGGCCTTGAATTTTTCACTGCGGCGACCACCGAGCACATGAAGCGGAGTGGCAGGCGGACCAGGAATCCGCGGCAATCATGGCCACAGTCCCACGGCGCCTCGCACGCACGGCCGTGTTATCCGGGTGGCAGTGGCACGAGCAAATGCAAGCGGCAAGCAACCAACCGGCAACCCGACGCGCCGGGGCTCGGCAAAGCCGGGTCGCAAGGCCGCGCTGCTGGCCGCATGTGACGCCTGTCTGCGCTCGCCCGCCATCGCACATCGCATTCCAGCCGTGAAAAACCTCCATGTCCAGTCCAGGGCGCGACGCCTCGTTTTGTCCCTTTCACGCGCGCCTTTCCGCGCCCCGCCGATACGTCCCAGTCAGAACCCGCTTGGCGGATCCTATTCATACCATACCGTACGTGCTCTGTCCTCTCCAGTCGCCCTTCTCGTGGCTTTCCCGGGTCTGGGTGCGCCGGCCCGGTCCAGCCCGTGCGTGCTCGCATGTACTCCGTGTTGGTGCTGGCCGGGCCGCGATCCCGGCCCCCTGACGGCTTTGGCCGACGCCGGATGGCAATCATGAGTGGCCGCGACTGGCCAGGAAAAGATGGATTCGCTGCCCTGCCACCGACAGATCTTACCGACTACGACCAATCGGCCCGGTCAAGCGCGCTCACGATTGGGGTACTTGACGCATTACATAGAGCTGCTGGTATAGTGGTTTATGTACACACCTTGATAGCCAGAGTACGTTGATTACTACGGTACAGTACGTGCCTGGCTGCATGCGTCGAGTTTTTTGGTTCACACAAGCATGTCGACAGAGCGACGGGATTAGCTATAGGAGGAGTATACTACAGCAGTGCATATGATCGTCGGCATCGCACGCTCTGGCAACACGACGCCTCTCCTAGGGCTAAAAGAGTAAAGCTGCTTAGCTGCATGCATGCTTTCTTTGCCCAAAAAAAAAAACTTGACCGAGCCTTTTGGAGCCTCGCCTAGTGCTCCGATCAGAACTCATCAGAGAACCTTGCAAATACAAAAGCCGGCGTAAGGGCACTCCTATTAATTGTCGGCATTTTGCTGATGTGTCAAGCGATTTAATAAGGAGAGAGATAAAAACCAGGTTTAAGTTAGAAACCAGATCTACACCAGAATCAAGACACGAAGAGATGTGTTAGGTAGATGAGGGAAAAAGAAGAGGTGTGATTGGACAAAAAAATTATTTTATAGGAACTATCCATTAAAAATATAATTTCTATACATAATATCTTTACATATAGAAACTATACATGGTTTTTAACATTGGGAGTGCCCCTAATACTACACATGCTTAGCTAGCTAGCTAGCTAGCTAGTGCTCTCACTTTCCGTCGATGGATCGCTCGCGCTTGCTTGCTTTCCACTGGCCACTAGTTTCCGCTCGAGGCATCAATGGGCAGCAGGAGCAGCAGCATCTGGTAGGCTGCACGGAGACGGAGAAGACGCTCATTATCCAAGGCACGCGCGCACGCGCCGTTGCCATGCCCGTGGCAGCAGCATCGTCTGATCTGCTCTCGCTCACTTTTGCACGTACTCCGTCATTCGACCAAAAGAACAAAAGGAACAAGGGCAAAAGGCAAATGCCTCATGCATGCATGCGCGCGTAGAGTAGTACAGTGCATTCTTTTGCACCGGCAGTGTTTCAATTCCCAGCTCTGCGCTTGTCGCCTCCAAAAGACATACTCATATAGGAGTATATAGCTAGTAGTTTGCTCTATATCGACTGTCTAACGATCCGGTGTCTTGGGTGATGGATTAATTAAAGAACATGTCGATAATAATTGGAGAAATGAACTGAATCCCCTTAGTGAATTCCAATAATCCACCTCAATCCACACGGAGAAACAAATCTATCCGAAAACAATTACGATGAAATCTAAATATTACTTAGGGCTTGATTATTAGCTGTGCACATTCGCGCCTCCAAGGGTAAAGTTCTTCGACTGGCTTCTAACCAAGATCAGAATCCAATGCAGAACGTCCCTCGTGCGCAAGACCACATTGCAAGAAGCTACCTGTGACTAAACCTGGGAATGCGCCAAGATCCGAACCGAATCCACACCAAACCATTCCCTCAACGATCAGGTAGGCAACTCAATCCACCCCACCCGTTCACCTCATAAAACCAGATCAATTCAACCCGTAAATCTCTTCGTCCCGAAGAAAAGGACTAGATCTATACCGTTGGCAAGTGAGCTTTTGCGGTTTAGCTTGTTTCCTGTACAGTATGTGCTAGGTACCATTTTAAACGTGAGAAAATAAGTTGATAAAATTTATCCTCGTAAAGTTGTTACTTGCTATATTAAATCATCTGCAACAAATTTTAATCAATTTCGATAAAATTTTATAGTGTGAACGTGAGCTTTTATTTATAGGGTCCAGCTTTGACATGAGGCCCACATACACATCTGGAAGTGCTGGTTGGCATGAAGTTGCTGCTTGCTATATTAAATCATCTGCACCAAATTTCAATCGATTTCGATAAAATTTTACGGTGTGAACGCGAGCTTTTATTTTTAGGGTCCGGCTTTGACATGGGGCCTACATACACATCCGGCAGTGTTGGTTGGTATGAAGTTGATTCTTGCTATATTAAATCATATGCAATAAATTTTAATCGATTTCGATAAAAATTTATGGTGTGAACACGAGGTTTTTATTTCTAGGGTCCGGCTTTGACGTGGAGCCCATATAGACATCCGGCAGTGCTGATTGGCATGAAGTTGCTGCTTGCTATATTAAATCATCTGTAACAAATTTTAATCGATTTCGAGAAAATTTTATGGTGTGAACGCGAGGTTTTATTTTTAGGTTCCGGCTTTGACGTGGGGCCCACATAGACATCCTGCAGTGCTGATTGGCATGAAGTTGCTGCTTGCTATATTAAATCATCTGCAATTCGAGAAAATTTTATGGTGTGAACGCGAGGTTTTATTTGTAGGGTCCGGCTTTGATGTGGGGCCCACATAGACATCCGGCAGTGCTTTTTGGCATGAAGTTGTTGTTTGCTATATTAAATCTTCTGCACTAAATTTTAATCAATTTTGATAAAATTTTATGGTGTAAACGCGAGCTTTTATTTTTAGGGTCCGCCTTTGACATGCGCTGTTGGTGTGTGAATGGTCTTCACACCGGGTCCAACTGCAGGCTTCACACCATTCTAAACTCCAAAAATTGAACTAGTTTTAAAACCCAACCAGCCCACCGAAGCTTTTACACCGAACCGAACCAGCCCACTACACACTTCAGACCATTCTCACCCAAACCTTATTAGCCCAAGTAGAAAACCAATCCACTAAACCCGGTTCAACCCAGACCATTCCGAGGTTTACCTGTGACTTCGTGTGAAGGGATTATTGCTCCTGTCACGGAAATGTGGGCAACACACACGCCTCCAATGGTACATGAAGATGTAGCTCACCCCATTATCCTCTTCCTCTTATGCTGCTAGGAAATCTGGAAGCACCGGAATGACGAAGTTGTCTTCAGAGGGCTAGAGCCCAGCGTAAATCGCCTCGTCGCTGCTTGCAAGGAATAGGTGCGCTCTTGGGCTTGCCGAATACCAAGGCAGAATATATACCTCAATGGCTAGCAAATGGAGGAAAACTCTTGATATGTAATCGCTCCATGCATCCCCTAAATCTGGTATTATAAACTTAATTTGCACTTTAGAGGGCGAGCCCCTTCCACTCACCGGAAGTGCAAACAGGCGGGATTGGTTAGATCCCCCGCCGGTTGAACTAAAAAAAAGTCCTAAACTGATACTAGTGCCGAAGTGAGTATTAAGGTGATAACCGGAAAACATCTGGTTGTTAGGAGCTAAAATAACCGATTGTTGACTAGACACTTTCGAATTAAAGTGCTGAGTGCACCTATACAGGCTCTTACAGCCACTTAATGCACTCACATCACATGTACTCAAAGCATCGAGTAAATACTAATTTAACCGAAAAGCGTATCAACAGCAATAATTAGCGTCATCAGAGTCTTCAGAGATGACCCGATCCATCTTTCTGGGGAATGGTTCAGTCATAACACCTGACGACACGCCTGCTACTGCTTAGGTAGGGCTATGACGAGACACCTCAATCTCAAAGCATCAGGGGAGCATGTACATCTATCACATGCATGCCCTAGCTATCAATATAGCACGACACCATCAGTTGACCATCGCAAAAGCCCGGGTTGACTTCTGCCTAATTCCTTCCACATTGACCACACCAGCACAGCGCCGTGGTCGGCCACGGTTAAAAATTCAAAAAGTCGTCAAGGACCGGCTGAGGCTAGCCGCGTCGGATCATCAAAAGTTGGTTTTGCGTAAGTTCGCGTCCGAACCACTGGAACCAAGCTTTCGGGTCATGGTGCCTCGACTGAGGCATTGTTTACCTTCTATCCAATCGGATATTTGACACAAGTATATAAACTATAAAGTGTTAAATGTATATTAAAAATAATTAACTATATAGATTATGATTTATTTATAAGATGATTTTTTTAAACCTAAATATTCAGTGATTTGAAAACGTTGTGCTATAGTACGCCTGTCCATGGGCAGCCTAGCGGCCGACCTGCATGCACAAAAGTGCCAACGTGCGTGCCTGATGACCTACTGTTTACTCCCCGCAACAGTATTTCGCCCGTGCTGTCGCGACCACTGTGACCATCGACCTGCTGGGTCCTGCTGTGCCGCAAACAGCGTCTTTGACCAGACCCCCTAATCCTGTCGAGTCAGTGTCAAGCACAAGGAGACGACGGCGTAACAGTGGCGATTAACAGCTGTAGCGCGTGTTCATGCGAAGTCCTTGCTTGGTCACGTCACGTCACGCGCGGTGTTGCTAACCTTTTTTAGATCGTTTGCGAGGAACGGTCTTGTTATAGCCTGTTGTGGGCATTGTTATAGCCTGCTGTGGGCACACTTGTTGTCACCAGGGCGGGGCGGAACAGCGAGCAATGCGGGCCTGCGGAACAGCGAGCAATGCGCCAATGCAATTGCTTGACACCACCCGCAGTGGTGTCCGGATACCGGAAATCGGCCCGCAGCGGGTCCGCTGCGGGCGTCCGGAGCCCAAGCGGAAGGCCGCGCGTCCGGAACTCCGACCGGAGATGGAGGACGTCCGGTAGCAGCGCGCGGGGCCCATGTGTCCTCGTGCCTCCCACCGCCCGCCGCTCTCTGCTCGCCGCGTGGCACCAAGGAGGGAGACCGGAGAGAGAGGATAGAGAGGGGGCTTGCCGCCGGGCCACCGCCGTCGACAGGGAGCCAGAGCCTGCGCCGGAGCCCGCTAGTCGTCCTCGAGAGCGCCGTCGCGCCGGGGCCACGCAGGTGAGGTGCGAGCGCTTGCCCACCGCCGTGCCCGCGCGCCGAGGAGGCCGCCGCGCCGAGGTCGCGCCGCGCCAACCTCCCCGAGCCCGTGCGCCGAGGAGGCTGCCGCGCCGTGCTCGCCGGGGGGGAGGGGGAGAGAGAGAGAGAGGAGAGAGGGCCGTGCCGCCGCGCCGTGCTTGCCGGGCCGCACGGGGAGGAGGCCACGAGGCCACGGGGGCCGGGGGCGGCGGCGGAGCCCGCGCCGGCCGGGGTCGGCGGCGCTCACGAGGGAGAGAGGAGAGAGAGGGTCGCGGTGTGAGGGAGAGAGAGAACGGGAAGTGTGGGGAATAAATAAAAATGAAAAGTAAATATAGAGTAGAGATATAGATGATGGTATAGAGGAGAGAATCTCGATGAGCAGGACAGAATATTCTTTTTAGATGATAAATTTAGAGGACGATGAGTGCGGTTGGTCTGAGCCACGGCCACCATCCCATGCACATCGGGCCTACTCCTACTCATGGAAATCGGGCCTACTCCTACTCATGGAACGAGGTAACGTAGCTGGTGCGGTGAGCCCAAGGAGACGATGGAGACCTGCCTATCAGTGCCGCATGCGCATGCTCAGATCTGATCAGGCTTGGGGTTATATCAAATCTGGGTGCAGTGCGCCGACTGGTGTGTGTAATTCATGAGTTTGGGGCCGGGTGGGCATGACCTGCACGCAGGCACGTAGTTTCTTCTTCTGAATCTGATCAGTTCTGATGCGTGAGACGTTACTGGGACCCTGCGTGCATTGCTCTTTGTGGGTTGCCGGCTTGCCGCGAGCTCCTGCAAAAAGTTCACTATTGATCCATTAACCCATCCGGGTGCACCGTCGCAAAACCGACTCCACCAACTCGCGAAGCATCATCCATTCAAATCCAGCAATCCATCAGATTCGTCCCGCGCCTTTCCATTTTTTGTCAAAAGTGTTTTCGCAACTTTTCTTTTAAAAAAAATACAAAGTTATATAGGTAACTTAAATGTATAATTTCATACATGACAAAGTGCGTGAATATAGGGTCTGTTTGGTTGGGTGGATAACTCCCAACCAGACTTGAGATAGCCACCCTCCAGCTGTTTGGTTGCCTATAAATGGACTCAAGCCAGGCCTTGCCAAGCCATCCGTACCCCGCTAGCCTCGCCACCAAAGAACGAATACGCTGGTCGTTTTTTCCGGGCCAGGCTTCGCCAAGCCTCGATCCCGTTCGCGTCACCGCTTCGCAGTGCCCCTCGCGCCTTGCTCGTCCCCATCGTCACGGCCTTCCCTGCTCCTCGCCGCCGTAGTCCTCACCGCCGTGCCCCTCGTCGTCGTGTCCTTGCTGCCGTGCCCCTTGCTGCCGCGCCCCTCACTTCCGCGGCCGCCGTGCCCCTCTGCCGTTCGTCCTGCTCCTCGCCGCCGTGGCCTCACCGCCGTGCTCGCGCTCGACCTCGGCAAGCAAACGGGCTCCGACGAGGGCGCTCGTCCTGCTCCTCGCGCTCATCCTCGTCGTGGAACTGCGCCTCGCCGCCGTGGCCTCACCGCCGTGCTCGCGCCCGTCCTCGGCGAGCAAACGGGCTCCAGCACGGGCTCGAGCGGCCTGATGCTCCGTCTGCTCTCCACTCCGGCCGCCGCGGCCGCCCTCCACTCCGACCGCCACGCCCGCCCTCCACTTCGGCCGCCGCGCCCGACCTTGGCCCAGCCTCCACGCCGTCCTGCACTCCAGTCACCTCGCCCGACCGCCCCGACCTCCACTCCGGTCACCATGGTGGAGGCGGTTGGGAGGAGGACGAGGATGACTGGAGAGAACCATGGCGACGACAGAGGGGCTAGCTGCGCTCAGAACCTGTTCGATGAAATGCTGCTACGGGGTAAACTCACCCATGTTCAGATGTGGTGATTCTATCTAAGAAAAGCAACCAACCAAGCAGCGACTCAACGAAGCCAGGCTTATTTTCACAGGGAACCAAACACACGCTGGTTGGCTACCTGGGACCAGGCCTGGGCTGCCCTGGCCTAGTTTGCTGACCAGGCTCAAGGAGACCAATGAACCAAACAGGCCCATAATTTATAAATATAACTTGCTACTCGAGAAAGTTATGTACATAACTTATACGTGTACCTTATTACGTGACAAAGTTATAGGCGTAGCTCATATTTATAGCATTTCTAACATAAGTTTTACAATACGATTTTACATATATGAATTATACAAATAACATAAAACTCATACACAAAAGTTAAATTGTAAAAGATCTTGGTAACTAGCATGATATAGTATTTATTTGGTGTCATAAATATTTATATTTTTCTCTATAACTTTGATCAAATTTGAGATGTTTTGACTCTAAAAAAATTCTAAAAATGACTTATAAGAATAGAGGGAGGAACACCGTACACCTGGCGGCTAACTTGTTTAAATGTGTTTTAACTTATTAACCGTTCGTGCAAAATTGTTTAAAAGTCAGGACTCAGGACGGGTGCAAAACTCGGTTTGTCGTCAGTTCTGAGGTCATGCATGGAGCATAGGTAGACATGCAGCCTAGCCCAGCATTTTTTAATAAGTGGACAATGCCATTTCAGTCTCAGAACCAAGGTGTTTCAAGGACCACAGCCCATCTGGATTCCAAAAATATTAGCAAGCGTCTAGTACACTGCATTATCAAACCGCTGAGGCAACAAGCAGCTTAGAGCTTGTACCAGGTGTAGTGAGTACTGCAGTGACCACTGACCACAAGTCCACAATGGCGGAGACCTGGAATCATTTTAAGTTTTTAACCCTCACTCACTCAGCACTCAGGTACTGTAGACGACTAAGCACGTACGGATGTCCGAGGGCACATGCATGCGTTGCATTCTCCCTGCCGGCCAGCGCGTTGCACGTCCAGCACTGCACCTGCATGCACGCGCCACCGCACGCTTTCGTGGCGCCAGGTGGACACCAAGGGTCCGGGTCCCACCTGTCAGACCTGGCCAAGTGGCCGTCAGTTCTGCGCTGCGCGTCTGCGGTGTACTAGAGAACAAAACACTTCGACCCGTCGTCAGATTCTCCCTGCCACCTCCCACGCCTAGGCTAGCCTACCCCAGGAGCCTACTACTCTAGTAGCTACTCGTAGTAGTAGCAACCGTGCTCGTACCGTACGGACGAGCTGACGAGCCGACGAGCCGTCGGAGTTGGCTCGCACCCACAGCTGGAACGCAGATGCTGGAGCAGCCGAAAGCGGGTACTACAAAGCAAAGCAGGAGGTAGACGAAGAGGGAGTCGACTCATCAGGTCTGAGGAGAGGAAGGGTGACCGGCCCGAGGAAGGAAGAAGAAGAAAGGCCGCTGCATTTCCGTCTACTCCTACGCCCTGCTTTCCTTGCTCATGCGAGCACAATGGCACGCAGCAGCGTCCAAAAGCAAAGCAAAGGTCGCAAACTATTGGCAGCGTCTAGGGGCACTCCTTTCGGTCCCGGACTTCCATGTAGCGCCCGGGCTTCACACTGGCAAGGCTGCCATGCCCCTCTCTCTCTCTCTCCAGGTACGGCGGTCGTCGTCGTCGTCTTCCTTTCTTTCTTGAGTGACAAAGGCTCTGTTCGCTGAAAGCTGAAGGCTGAAAACTGATTTGTTGTGAGAGGAAAATACTGTTCTAGAGCTGAAAAGAAGCCCGAATAAACTTAAGCTCAAGCGAACAGCGCCAAAAGCTCGGTGCACGACAGACAGATAGTCCACTAGTCCGCCGATCCGGCGAAGCTGCCATAGATAGATGCGTGAGCTGGGCGAGAGGTCGCAAGTCCACGCGAGCCACCATGAATGCAGCTAACCCGCATCGGCATGCATGGCGTAGGAGAATTAATTGAAGACGGTCGACGAAGAGTGGAACAGGAAGCGTGGCGTGGAGTGCTGCTCTGCTAGCAGTAAATGGCTGGCAGGAAGCGGACGACGGGGAGATGGCGCCGCTGCACTGCCACTGCCACGGCATGCGCTAGCAGCTGCGCTCCATGCCGTCATCGTCACGTTCGACCTTCGTGTCACGACAACCTTAACAAAGGCTCGCGACACGGGGGAGAAGGAGGAGGGTGAGGAGGGAGAGGGAGTTAATGCGGATGGAGTTAAACGCGTCGCAATTGCATTGATGAACCAAGCTCTGTAGAGGCCAAAAAGACAAGCGAAGAACACATCGTCATGCCTACAGTACACATGATGCATGCATGGATCAAAAGTGAAAAACATGAGAGAGAGGGGGGGGGGGGGGGGGGGGGGGGGGCGGGGGGGAGGGTTTACCGAGGGGCAGTATGATTTACACACCACTGCAGACCATGGTAGAAGTAACTTGCTACCTCTACTCACTCAAACTTCTAGTTTGACTTTTTTTATTTAATTTTATACAAATAATAAAATTATTAAAATATTATTAAAATATCTATAATAATAAAACACATCATAACAAAATAAATAATATTTACATAAAATTTTTGAATAAGATGAACAGTCAAATAAGATGTCATGAAGTTTAAAATGACACTATCAATGGGACTATTGATAGTACCCGTTATGTTTACAAAAGCCCTATCTCAGCTCAAGTCCATGCGAAACGAATTTTCTAGAATTTAACAGATTCAGAATTTTTCACTCCGTCCAGTGATCTGAGGTTCTTCAAGTATTTTTAGCATCCAAAGTTCAGCAAACTTTTTCTCAAAATATCTCATGGTGAGGATTCTCATGTGCTATATTATTATGATTAATTCTATAATTTTATAATAATAGACGACGAGCGAGACACATATCATAATTTCATCAATACAAAGATTTGTCAGTTCACTCTAGTAGAGATGGGGTTTACGTGTGCCTTTGATTTAAAAAACTTGCACCTCTATAGTACGATTTGGAAAAAGAATTTCCCGACCGCGCTCAACAAGCACGTGGCAAGCAGATCACGCACGCGCGCACACACAACTCCATGGCTCCATGGCTTCAGCAAGAACAAGCAATGGAGGACTAGTACAGTAGTACGTGGCAACGAGTTCGGATAGAAGACAAAGCAAAGAGGAGTACACATACAGAATGGAACAGTGGCCTATATACTCCTATCTTCTCTAGGCGCTTGCGGCATGCAGCATATAACTAGGTACCGAGCCATGAGCAAAATTATCAACAACTGAGCAAAAAATATATAAGAGGGCAGCAAGGTACCGAGCCATGAGCAAAATTATCAACAGCTGAGCAAATAATATATAGGAGGGCAGGAGGGCACGAGCACGAGTGATAAACACACAGAATGACATAATCCATGCAGCCCCAATCCCATGAACATTTCTTGGCCGGCAGCAGATCCATCGATCGCAAGAGCAAGTACATTTCCCACTGTACTAGAATAGATACAAGATCGAAGCAAGCAAACCGGCAAGAGAAATGGCCATGCCGCAGGAATTAATTTAATTAATAAACAACACCAGCAAGTACGGTTAAATGAAAAATAAAAGAAGCAAAGAACCGCCTAATGAAGCCCAAGAAGATGGAGCAGCTCGCTACGAGTTACTGCAACTAATTAAGTAACCTACGCCCACGAAGGCGCTCGAGCCGAATGCTAACAAAGAAGAAGACGATGCAGGTATACCTACCGGCCGGAGGGCCTGGCCATGCACGGCCACCACCGTCGATCGAACTGCGATCAACCAATAATCGCTGTGTGATGCATGCCATGCGCGCGTGGCTCTTCAGTACATGGTGCAGCGTTCGGCGGGGGTCGTCAGCTAGCTACGGCTTCTTGCCGAGGGTGTGCTTGTTGTTGTGCATCCACACCTTGAGCACGTGGCGCTTGACGCAGACCTCGTCGCAGAACTGCTGCACGGTGGCCTCGTCGTGCTTCTGGATGCGCCACCCCAGGCGCTCCGCGAACGCCAGCATCCTGTCCTTCTGCTCCTGGGTGAACTTGGTGCGGAACCGCTTCTTGCCGGACCCGCCGGACCCGCCCGAGCCGGAGGGCCCGGCGCCGCCGCCGCCGCCGAGGGACATGCCGCTGATGCTTAGCGGCCCCATCGCCGACATCGGCCCGGCGACCATCCCGGACAGGGACAGGTCGTCGCCGTCGTCGCGGCCGCTGTGGGGCGACGTGGACGGCAGCGCCAGCGGCCGCGGCGTGTGCTGCCCTGCCCCCGCGCCCGGGGCCATGTGGTGGTGGAGCGGCGGCTGGTGGTGGTGGAAGTACCCGGCCGGGGTGCGGTAGTACGGGGAGAAGTGGTGGTGCGGCGTGGCGCCGTAGGCGACCAGCGCGGCGGGGGAGATGGGCGAGCCAGTGCCACCCTCGGCGGCGGCGGCGGGGGACTCCTTGCGGTGGAAGTTGCGGTGGCAGCTGCACGCGGCGCAGCGGAGCGCGTCCAGCGTGCCCTCCTCGCCGGCGGGCATGAACTCGCCGCACCCGTCCACGGCGTGGCCCCCGATGCCGACCGCGTGGTTCTTGAGGCACTCGCGGTACCTCCCCCCGCCGCCGCCGCCCGGGGTCTTGTTGCCACGGCCGCCGCCGCCGGGCTCGACGGGCGGCGGCTTGGGCGGCGCCACGCCGCCGGCACCAAACCCAGCTGCCAGAGGCGTGGCGTGTTCGTAGCTGGAGCTCACCGGCATCGGCGCCATCTCCTCCTCGTCACCGTCGTCGTGGTCGTCGAAGTCCATGCTGGCAAACTTCGATCAGCTAGCAGCAGCGACCGGCCGGCGGGCGGTCGGCCGTCGGCGGCAGGTGTTTCTTGCGCCCTGGCCGGCCTGCGTGTAGTGCGTGTTCTCGAGTTATGGCAGGTGAAGCTAAGAGGGGGCTTAGCAAAGGTTAAGAGCGGGATGAAGAGATAAGAGACATGGGAGAGAGTGTGGCTCCCAGTTTTGACGCGCCGCTGTGCCTGTGCTGTGCTGTGCTGTGTGCTGCAGGAAGGCTGCAAGCCGCTGCCGTAGCTGCTGACCGCCTTGGCGTTGGCGATGGTGTAGTGTAGCGTAGTCCGTCTCTAGCTAACAACAGTAACTGCTGGCTTTCTCAGGGCCGAGCTGCGGTGAACTGGCGAAGGAGAGATTAATAATAATAATTATTAGATGAATGAACACAGTTCTTGCGCGTCGCCTCGCCGGCGGTCGCGCTCATGTCTTTGGGTGCATGCCTGTCCCTCTCCCGGCTGCTCTTTTCAAGTGGTTTTGGCTCCAAGCCTCCAACGCCTTTTAAAATGCGGTTTAGAATATGTGTGATGTGATCGTGACACCCCGGTCTTTCTTTTCTCCCAACTTTTTGCTCGAATCTTATGTGTGGCAACTTCTTTGTCTCAACAAAGACATTTGCGGTCAGATTCACATTTGGGCTCTAGTACGTACGGTGTCTTGATCGTCATGTGCATACTTGACTTGCTGATTATATATATAGAACGCTAGCTGTCGTCTAATTGTCTATTTATGCGTGCTCCTGTATTTGGCCCATCAAGCCGAGCCGCTGCGTACTTGCAGCACACATACTCCTAGCTACGTTCAACCCGTGCTACCTGTTTTCAGATTGCGTCATCACAGCACAAAATTGCGAGTGCCTTTCCGTTTGGTAAGTGGGTGTCGATCGATTCCCAACTAGCTAAGCGCTTTTCATTTGCTACGATTCATGCGATATGATTACGCTCCATGCTCTCTATGATCAAATCAAATCTATCGCTAGTAGCTGCTAGATAAAGCATCAAGTCGTTGATGCCTATTTCCAGCTGAAGTGATGCAAGCATCATGCATTAGTCTTGTCCACAGCATCGCACTGTGGTACATGTGACGGCATGTCAGAAGATTTTGTTAGTACTATTATATAAAACCGTCAGCTAAAACTTAGTCCCCGTTTAGATGCACTTTAAAATTTTAAGATTCCTATCACATCAAATGTGCCGACACATACATAGAGCATTAAATATAGATGAAATTTTTTGCTTGTTTATACAGTTTGAATATAAATCACGAGACGAATTTTTTAAATCTACTTAGATCATTATTGGACACTTATTGTAAAAGATTCAACCTTCAAAATTCCAAGAAATAATGCATCTGAAACGGGGTCTTAGATTCATCAGATAGTTAAATGGAATAAGTCGCCAGCAGAAGTGTTCAGTGCTTACCACAAAAATACTCATTTCCACCCTGCCTAATTTAGGGCCTTTTTATTACAACTTGGTCCCACCTTTCCTGCTACAGTATTTACAATGCATGCATGTAATAAATCCTAAATCTATGGACATCTTCGAAGATTGAACTGGAAATTTATTCTCTCGCCAGCAAAAGTCACCACATGTGTCTCGATGTATACTGATATATTACCTATAACTAAAAGTACAACGTTGTTAAATCTTGCAACACTCACTTTCAAGAGAAATCAAACCCAGGACCTAAGATGCTACAAAGGCTTTTGTAACGAATAGGTTACAGGTCCATAGTTGATGGTGTTAAAAATACAAGTTACATTAGTTGTTTCTAGTTTATTTTTTATAAAATAGGTAAAGTTATAATGTACTTTCTCTGTGCTATATTACATATGTTTTAAATTCTCCTATGGAGACCAATGCAGAAGTCAAAAAATCAAAATATCTCTCAAAGAGTAGAGATAGAGATGTGTTGAGAAAAAGAGAAAAAGTCTATTGGTAGAAGAGAAAGGAACATTGGTAAAGAAAGAAAGGTATATTAGAAAGCGAGAAGTCAAATATTCTAGGATAAAACTTTAAATTCCATATGATTATCTATTTTAGGATGGGAGGGGGGAAAAAAGAACTCAGCTAGAGCCACGAGCTACGGGAGGAGTACTGGATGTACCTGCATGTTTTTCACGAGGTGTACCATGAATGAAAGCTAAAGAGCCACGTCAGGTCAACTACTCTCCAGGAAGCGGAACTGCGGAACGGACTCAGAAATGACGGAGGAATAAAACCGTGCACGCGGCCGTGCAACCGTTCACACAGTACTACAAGTGTTCTTTTTCCCCCACGGTCCTCGTCGCCGTCGCGCCAACCGCCAAGGGAATCGATCGGATGGAAAAGGCATCGGAAATGGCAACAGATGGGCTACGGCCTCTCTAGCTAGCTAGCAGTCTAGCTACACACATGACCACCCTACTACTACTAGTACGTGCAGTGCATATTCGCAGATCCATCCATCTGGTCCCCCGCGGGCACGCAAATCCTCTCGGATCATCAACCGCAGCCACGCCATCAAATAAACCTCGTCCCGGACCCGTGCGAACAACGCCTTGCATTTGACGTTACCCGCCTAACAATCTAGCTAGCCATGCAATAATGGTGGTGAACACTGATGCTCCACGCGGGACTACGCGTGGCGAAGCGAAACCAGACCAGCAGCAGAGCGCTCTGCCTGCCGCCGCCGCCGCCGCCGCCGCCGGCTACCGCTTAACAATCAGGATCGGACGACGGCGACCGACGGTCTCCAATCCCGGCCGGGGTCGCCGCCCTAGCTAGCTAATCGCCCGGCCCCGACGTCGTCTAATAATCCAGCTAGCGGCGGTTTGTCTTGTCCCATGCATGCATCCGGGGGCGCATATGTCACCCGCGGCGACCTCGGTGGCTCCGTCGTCCTCTTGGCCAGGTGGTCCACGGCCTGAATACACGTGTTCAGGCCAGCGCGCTCGGGCCCTGCATGCGCGGCATGTCTCGACACACTAGTACACACGAGCTATACAGTGGCGCTATATATTTTTTTACTGGCGGTTTCGCTTGACGTCCGCCACTAAAAATCAGTGCTATTTTTAAAGGCGGGTCACTTAAAGAACCACCACTAAAACTCGATTTTCAGTGGCGGTTCCTTAAGTGACCCGTCAGTAAAAATGGAGTATTTTTGATGGCGGGTTACTTAAGGAACCGCCACTAAAAATCGATTTCTAGTGGCGGTTCCTTAAGTGACCCGTCCGATTTTTAGTGGCGGGACTAGAAATCGATTTTTAGTGGCGGTTCCTTAAGTGACCCGCCTGTAAAAATAATCTGAATTTTAATTTTTTGAGTTTTGCAAATGACCTCGTATGAAAAAACTGTCTAAACAAAAGTTGTAGATCTCGAAAAGTTATGGAACTTTGTAGTTGAAATTTTTTTCATTTGAAATCATCTTGTTGATGTAAATTACGGTCAAAGTTTGAAATTTGAAATTTGACTTTTGATAAAAGCCTCGGATGGAGAAACACTCTACATGAAAGTTGTAGATCTCGAAAAGTTACTCAACTTTGTAGTTGACAACTTTTTCATTTGAATTCATTTAGTGCCTCAAACAATCAATTTACTTTCGGTTTGTTATAATATGTGGAGAGGCGAAGTGGGATATAATCACAAGTTAGAGTATGATGCAGTGGTAGAGAGGGATACGCGCGAGAGAGAGGTTGCGGGTTCGAATCCCACCGGCCACGTAGCGCGCGAATTTTGCGCGAAAAATGCCGCGACTTGCAATATTTAATTTTTTTGTTTTGCTATTTAAAAAATCAGATTTTCGGAAAATTATTTTTACTGGCGGTTTTTTATGTGAACCGCCAGTACAAATCTATTTAAACTGGCGGTTCATAAGCAACCGCCAGTAAAAAATCGCTAATTTTTAGTGGTTTCTAGCACTGATGGTTAACAAAAATGCTAGTAAAAATACGTTTGCAACCGTCAGTACTGAGGTAGGTTTTGTGTACCAGTGAGACTTACGAACCGGCGAACGTCACTGTGCGCCCGTTTCTGGAAATGGCGTAGGCTGCATTTATCGAAGAAATTCTCAGCTAGCCAGGGAGGAAAAGTAAGCCGACGGCCGGCGGCCGGCGGTCGGCGGGGCGGGGCGGGGCGGGGCGGAGCGGAATTACGGCCTTGTCTTGGCCTAGGGCCTTATCTGGTGTGTGATAAGGCGGTGGCTGAGAGCTTAAGCGCCACAGGTTGCTAATCCTGCGTTTTCCCCCGATACGATACGATACGAGAGCGGTGGTGCGTGGTCCAGGAGTGCCGTGGAGCCGCCCGTTGCTTTTCGCGGGAGTTTGGATACGGCGGTCCGGGCCGGTCCGGTCGGGCGGGCACCGGAGATCCAGTCCGATACCTCTTTGCCGTAGTACGTGGGCCTGTGTTGTGCGCGCAGCTTGCCGGCGTACGGCCCCGTTGCCCGTTGGTATGCCACGACAGTGTGTCAGTATCTATCTACTCTCTCCGTATCGAAATAAAAGATAACGTTTAAAATAACGATATGATCTTCAACGCATGACTTTGACTTCATATTTCTATAAAAAATTTATTAAAAAGTAATATATGTATATATATTATAAAAATATATTTGAAGACAGATATATTTATGTAATTTTTATATTTTTAAATTCAATAATTTAAAAGTTATTCATGATTTATATTCTTAATGTTTAACCAAAATATTTTTCAAAACGTCATTTTTTTTTAAATACGGAGGAAGTACTTGCCCCAAAATCACGGTACTACAGTCTACAGCGGTTGTGTAGACCGGCCGGTCAGGACCACGTACAGGAACTAGCCTCTCTCTCTCTCTCTCCGATGGTCGCGGCCGCGAAACAGGATCACACACGCACGGCCAGATGCTTGTGCATATGCTGGCCATGCAGTGCCTGAAAAGACGGGTCACGTTTTCATGCATGGCATTGCATGTCATGCAACAGGGACGGAATGGTGCATCCGTGCATGCATGCATGCATAGAGATGGACCGGGGCAGCAGCGCATGCAGGCGCATCAGAGCCCGCCCATGCGTTTGCATTGCAGCAGCATCCGTGTCAGGCAGGGGCGACAATCGCGGAAGGGAACAAAAGCGCGGCACTACACTACGCTACGCTGCCCCACCATTGGCGCGCAGAGGAGACG
Source organism: Eremochloa ophiuroides (assembly GCA_038502445.1). NCBI lineage: Eukaryota > Viridiplantae > Streptophyta > Magnoliopsida > Poales > Poaceae > Eremochloa > Eremochloa ophiuroides. Next base: position 79,845,185 of record JAHLJS010000001.1, read on the forward strand.
GTGCTCGCCGGCCGGGGCGCCTCGCCTGCCGCCCGGCGTGCGGCTGCGGGGTGGCCATGGCCCGGAGCCCCGGAGGCCGGAGCTGAGCGAAGCGAACAGCGGACGAACATACTAAAAAAAAAAATCTGGCGGTTTGGACGGGTGCCGGACGGCCGCCGGAGCGTGCATGGCTGTTCCTTTTCTGCAGATTCACGGCTCTGGGCGAGGCAGACGGCAGACGCAGAGGCGCAGCGCAGAGCAGAGCAGGCGGCCCGTCAGCTGAGCTCGTCACATGATGCACCCTGCCAGGAGGATGAGGAAGAGGCTGCCAGGGCGCCAGGCCGCGCCATGCCGTCTTTGGCTGCATTTGCTGGTGCGGGACGGAAAGGACGGGCCCACTGTGCCTGTCACCTGACCTGATAATTTGCGGATCGTCCGTCCTGCTGTTTACTGACAAACAGGGTTTTGTGTGATTAAATACACTCATGCCAAGCGCTCAGTTCGTATTAAGTGCGATGCTGCATGCAGCGCTAGTTCTTGCCTATCATTATTATCCATTAGTTTCTAGAACAAATGTAGGGAAAAAATAATCATAAGGTCTTCGTTCACCCGAGGAAAAGAAATCATATAACGATTCCACGTGAATCGATTTGTTTTCACAGGGAAAATACAAGAAACAGAAACTAAAAATCACATTCCAAAGACGCCTAACTGCTGTAAATATGAGTCATCTGTGGTTTTCCTCCCACTCGAGAATGGGCGCAAAACGTCGTTAACTGACATGAATAGAACCCCTAGCCCCATGTCCTGGTGAATGGGCCTCTCTGGTCACATGCATGCACGTCTGGCGCCTATGTACTCCTCCTACGTCAGTAGTACTACGTGATACACTCGACCGACCGCTGTTAGTAGTAGCAGATCTCGAACCTAGCCTTAACATGCACGTACAGTACAGGTACGTGCACAGCGTCGTCAACTGAAGCATTTGCATTGCCGGTAGCGCGCTCGGCGCATCACAAGGCGATCGATGCGTCCGCACCGCACTGTTCCATATAGTAGCACTAGTACGTAGACCTAGCAGACCGGATTGTGCATGGGAGCATCGATCGCTGCATGCACGAGCACGCCCAGATCGATCGGCCAGCTGCCGTCGGGCCCGGTCGTCCGACCCGCCGACCGTCCGTGTTGCTCTGACATATGACCACCACCACCGTCGGGCGTCAGCAGTGCTCCTTTCAGGACTGCGGAGCACGTCCGGGCGAGCATCCCCAGCCAGAGAGCGCCTACGAGAGAGAGAGAGAGAGAGAGAGAGAGAGAGAGAGAGAGAGAGAGAGGACACAAGACAGTGTGTTGGGACCTAGAGGAGTGGCCAGCAGAAAGTACGCACGTACGTACGTGCGGTGCGTGGCCATGCATAGCGGATCGGCGCCTACAGCGCGCTCCCGCCTCCCCCACACAGTCACACGCTTCAAAAACAGTGGGAGGCTGGGAGCTGGCAGCCTGGCACGGAGCTTGAAGGCCCGTTGCAAACGGACTTTGCAAGTCGTTTGAAATTATCATTTTGAGTAAAGTACACTGTTTAGGTTCTTAAAGTTGTCCATCTGTGACATCACGGACGTTGCAAACACCGGGATGACACAAATTAACAAGTTTGAGGACCTAAACGGTCGATTTGAGAGTTTAGGAACCGGAATGACATAGCAGCGTAAGTTTAAGGATCGCTGGTGCACTTTACTCTATTATTTTCTATCAAACGGTTTGAAATAGAATAGCTTCATAAATGGATCTTTTTTGAACGCGTCACATGGGTAGAAACCAAATGGAGCTGGAAGTTTCAGATGGAGTACATGATATTAAGAGGGGCTGATCTCTTTTTTTGTCCTCCTCTCTCTCCATTATTTTTTTGCCTCTACCTCTTCTTCTTCTACATCATTTCCATATTTCCATTAATATACCAGCTTTAGAGGAGCAGAAGCTCCCCCTTTGGATCCGGCCCTGATTGATACTGATTTATTGTGAGAAAAAAATATTTTTATAGGTATAAAAGAAGCCGATTTGCAGAGAATGTACGTCTTTCCACTTCTTCTCCTAGGTCTATTATGAAAATCTATTTATTAAAACCTTTTGCAAATAGCTTTACTTTATCAGTAGAGCTGTTTATGGATCTGAAAAAAATACTCCTCCACCAGTGAAACAGAGCCGTACCGAGCCGGACCTCCTACTACAAAACTTTTGCCCGATCTTTGTTCCTAGAGTTTCACCTCTTGCACCACTCTATTTTGTGCAAGTTGTGCAGGGCCGGTCCAGGTATTTTGAAGGCCTGCGCCAAGAAAAAACTTACAGGCACCCTGGTCAGTGTATAGCACGCCCAATTTGGCGCCTTGCCCTCCGGGCCGCTGGAGGCTCGAGCTCAAACCCTCGAGTTATCTCAAACTGAAAGATGGACCGAGAAAGGGAGTTACTTCCTCCGTCTCAAAATAAAAAATATTTTTGTTTTCTAAAAATTCATTTTTTAACTTTCACCAATTATATATACAAGAATATTAATATTTATAACATATATTCTTTTTAGAAGAAAGGTCTCCCTGTTTTACATTCATAAAGCAAAACAATTATTTATAACATAAAATATAGAAGACATAGATCGTTAAATATATGGTTATAACCAATTATATATAAGAATATCATTAGATAGATCGTTGAATCTAATATCATAATAAATTTATTTAAAAATATAAATGTTATATATATTTTTCTAGAAATCTATTCAAATTTCAAAAGTTTGACCTGAGAAGAGGGAGTAGTATACCTTGGTGAGCTGGACAGTTTAAATTGTAGTTAATGTAGCAAATGTGCTAACTTTTACATTAAGTGTCTATAATCATAGACTTTTACAATAAGTGTCTAATCATAGACTAAGTAGAATCAAAAGATTTGTCTCGCGATTTAAATATAAATTATGTAATTAGTTTCTCTTTTTATCTATATTTAATAAAATATTTGATGAGAAAGTTGGAATTTTGAAGGGAAGCAGCAGCAACCATGGCGATGTCCTTTTGGAACCGCTGGATATGATGGGACTGGACTCGACTTTGAATGGGGCTCCTTTCCTTGTGTTGTCGAAATCTGGCCATCTTTCACCCAAGCAATCGAATGTGTGCACCACATACTCCTCTCTCCAGTCTCCACCTCTCTCTTCCCCGCAGTCCGTTGTGCCTCCATGCATATTCTTCACCAGCGTGCTTAAACATCAAAGTTCGTTGTACTATAGACTGACGTGTGGGGCCTGGATCTCAAACCCTGGATGAATCCAACCCGCACAACCAAAGTTCAATCCATTTTTAAAAAAATAAGAATGATTCTAACCTAACCCAATAAATCCCACGACCACAAACACATGCTTAAACACACCTACAAAAGCAGGTTGTATTACGAAACATGTCGATTGTTATTGATATGATGAAAGGGAGCCAGCGAGCCAGAGCAGCTGTCAGTCTGGGTTCATCTTGGTTCTTGGAGGCCCAAAAGTTGGCTCCTTCTGCCATGGCACGATCGCTGCTGGGAACGTAGGCACAGGAGGGGCGCATGCGCCCTCGCCTCGTCGCCGTCCGCCTGAATTCTTTGTGACAACTGAGAGCTGAGATGACAAGCGCGCGAGAGATGTGATGAGTCCTAAACATGCATGAAATGAAACAAACATTTTCAAAGAGCGCCACAATCGAGGGGCACATGAAACAAATAAAGAGCGCCACAATGTACGGGCATGTCACTCTCGCGTCCACTGACCACTGGTAGCTCCGTCTTGCCCCGATTCACAAAACCACCCTGCTGCTATCGGTTTGTCAATAGTACTCCCTTGTCCATTTAAACATATACTTCTTTTTTTCCGAGAAATCCAATAGTATGACTTTTGATCAAATAAGTATCATTAGATTAGTTATGAAAATATATTTTTATAATAAATTTATTTAAAAATATAAACACTAATATTATTTATTGTAAATTTGATCAAATTTAAGTTACTTTAACTGACATGTTTACCATAGTTGTATAATTAAATGGACGAAGAGAGTAATTCATTCCAACAGCAGCAGGTTAATTGCTTTGTTTTGAAACCAAGAACCGAACCAAAGATTCCAGCAGGTCATTAAGATATATAAGCCTATCCGTACCTCCATCACCTTTAAAAGAATATTTTGTCTCAGTTAGCGAGGATTTTCACCTCTATATCAACTTCTTCTCCACCGAGAGAGAAAGACATAGCGTTCGTGTAACACTTCTGGTGTTACGGTTAATTAAATCTGCCATGTCATCATCATTAGCTGCTAATCATCCTGCATAACACCCTAACCCTGTGCATCAATTAAAATAATTTTAATTTCCTGCATATGATTGTGCATAGGACATTAGAGTGATTTGGTATGCAAATGTATGATTGGTTGTGTATTCAAAGTTAAATTGGAAATTAAAAAGAAAAATTAATTTAAACCCTAAATCGGACCCCAAAACCCTAATTCAAAAAGTAGATGGATTTTGGTGTTGGTCCCTTAATAGAAGTTGTATATATTTTAAAATGGAACAACTTTTATTTTGGGTGATTTTGAAGTTCTTAAATAGAAATTTGAACTAAACCCTAATAACTATTTTGAAATTCAAATTTGAAACATCATTTCAAAAACTACAAGGAATCTAACCAAACTTCCTTAATAAGAGTTGTAAAGCTCAACAAGTAGGACAACTTTTATCTTTACAGATTTTTAAGTTGTTGAGAAAAATTTGAAGAATTAACTGGGACTGCAAATTGATTTCAAATTTGACTTTTACCCCCTTTTGAATATTTTCAAAACTAAGCAGAATTTGAATATAGTTCAAAAAGAAAAAATATTCATTACAAAATTTCCCACAACTTTTATTTTGGCCAAAACTCTGATTGCTATTCGGAATAGGGAGATCATGATCAAAATAGATTTTGACCTAGGGTTTAGCTACTGTAGTAGAGGGGAGGCCCCTACAGTGCACCCGGCACCGTACGTGCTTGCGCGCGCCGCGCGCCGGCCGCCGTCTGGCCGGCTGGGTTCCGGGCATCACCACGTGGTGGTCGCAGGGGACCCAAGAACCCGCCTCGACCTTATCCTTTTATTTCCCACTGTTTAAATGGCGACGAGCACACTCCCGGTTCCTCTTCTTCACCTCGCCTCGCCGGACACCGCTCGGGTTCACCGACGAAATTCGTCGTCCCTACTCCACCTCTGTCCTCTCCATCTCACATCCATCCAATTAACTTCCTTACGCATCATTTGGGCTCGGATCGGTATCGTGTCGTCATCGGTGTAGCCCGGTGGCCGCTGTTTTCTTCCTCGGCTCCGGCGTGAGCACCGCCGTGTTCCTCCGGAACGTCGCTGGGCGCTGCGGTAGGTCCTTTCCTTCACTTGTTAGCGTTGTGAACTTCCTTTGGTTCACTCATGCCCCTAGTCTTGGTGGCCTAACCTCTACTGCTCTAGGTTTGTCGAAACAAAGGTCCCGTCACCGGAGCTCGTTGTCGGTGCTTCGGTCGTTGCCGCTAAGCCTACTACGGTTGTCTGCTGTAACAGAACTGCCTAAATCACATGGCCCACAGGCACCTGTCATTATCACTAATGCGGGCCCACGTCCCAAATGATCTAGGAGGTCCTGCCGGGCTACATTAGCGCCCTATTTCCTCCGACAGGATCCTATTGCGAAGCCATTACAGAATTACAACATTTCATAACAAATTACATCAGAGTAAAAGCGTGGAAAGATTATAAGGTAGTTAGATTACAAACTATTTGTCAAGATAAGATTAAGGTGCAATTATTACAGACCATAAATAAAATAAGTAGAAATAGAATGACGATACAACATAATTAAGTATTAAATGATAAGAACCCTGCCCATGGGTTCAACCTTACTCCTCCTCACTTCCCTCCTGGACCACTGTCACACAGCAGGGGCCGAGACAAACCTCCAACTGCTGTATCCCTGCAACATGGGGTTAAGAAACCCTGAGTACTGGTGTACTCCGCAAGACTTACCCGACTAAGAAAAAGAGTGAGACTCAGGAATGCAGGCTGAGGGAAGTCAAGGTAAGGCTTGAGAAGGAATCAAAGCATTTTGCGGAAAACCTTTATTAACCTATCTCCATATTTTATCTCAAATTTTATTTTAGTCATAATACGATATTCCCAATTTATCATCATAATTCATCATACTTTCCAATTCTTTAATCATTCTCAAAACACCTAGTTCTGAACCACTTTTCAGTTGTAGGTCAAAGGATCAAGTCTCCATATCCGAGGAGCAACGACTATTCGAATCGGTTAGTACCCAGCTGGGGATCCCTATCCACACTGCATATGTAGCACTTAAGCTTGCATATACCAACTCCGGCTACCACGGCTTTTCTACCCCTGAACCGGTCCTGCGCCACCCGAGAACACAGTACTCCTCTCCTCTCCAGGCACGCCGGCCACGAGGGTACACGCTGCTCTCGCCATCTCTCCACTCTCAGTGCGTGGTTGTCGGTTCAAGTAGTAGAGCCACCGGAGTCAGAGCTTTCCATAGTATGTGGCTAGTTGCAAAGTCTCGATCATAGCAGGCCTACAATGAACGGTCCCTAATTCTTTTCCGCCGGCGACATTGCATTCGGACTCTAACCCAAATACAAGTGTCCTAACGGTTTTCAAATCCCTTTCCCGCCGATGGTCAAGCATTGGGACTCTAACCCAAATTCACAACCAACGAACGGAAAACCTCTTTCCGTCGGTTACGATGCATTGGGGCTGCTACCCAAGTACACAGTCCCTGAACGGACTCATATCCCTTTCTCCTTTCTCATGATTCATAGTTGTCACATTCACATAGGTCAACAATAGCCTTTTTTATGCAAATCTAGGTTGATTAAGCAGGGCTAAACATTTTTGAACATTTTTATTTTTAAACAGGTTTCCGGGGTATTATATATCAAGGCAGGTAATGCAACAATATAGGTGACAAACAACTCCTATCAACCTAATGCAATAATAGACTCAAGTTATAAATATTTTATAAAACACAAGGCGGGGCTGAATGCACCGGGGCTTGCCTTGGATTGCGTACAGCGTCGGGTCGGGCTTGGTTCCGCAGATGTCGAACCCCTGGACGACCTCCGGAGTGACCTCCTCGGCAGTGGCCTCGACTTGGACTTCCTCGGTGACGGGCACTACACGTATACAATGATGCATGCTTAGTATGGTATGAAGATAATGAATAAAATGGTCAAAAGTAACCATTTAGACCTTGAGTATAACTTTCCTTCACGGTAAAGTTGTAAACGTTTTACAGAAAGTAAAACGGTGTTTTCATATTCTGTTTTATCGACCATTTTAACAGTCGTAGAAAGCCGCTGCACAGCTTTACTACAACTAACAAGTAACATAACTACTTTTGTCAAGGATCACCATGGTGAAAGATCCATGAACCCAATCAATCCAAAAATCACACACATTACAGGGATTATTTACTTAAATCAATTTTATTATCCAATTAACCCAATATTTAATTAACAAGTGATCAAACAGTTTCCAATTGAGCCCAAACTTAACCAACAGATAGGTTCTAACCTAAAACAGTACGTGCAAATTTTCATGATTTTTGGATTAATCTGGAATTTATTAAAATTGCTCAAAGTTGCATTTAATAATTAATGTGCTGATTTTTAGTTCCTGCAGAAACTGCCCAAAACATATATTTAAGATTTTTGCTAAATACTACATACTACAAAGAGTACGTGTAAATATTTTCAGGATTTTTAGTGCAATACATTTATCCCTACAAAAATAACAAAATAGAGCACTATTCCTTAAAACCTAAATCAGAAAACCTATATGGAATTCACCAAAAATGGAAAAACCCAAACTGGCCCGAGGCGGCCCACGCCGAAACAGGCCAGCCCACCCGGCCTGCTCGCGCGCGCGCACAGGCGCTTTGCAGAAAAGCCCTCGGGCCGCCAGGGAATCAACCCGCAGTCCTAAGGTCACTATTCACATGAGTCTATACCTTTGCAAATACACCCCTGGACTTTCATTTCTTTTAACCCGAGACCCCTCGCCACTTACACAGCCGCTGACCGACGGCCGCCAGCGGTTGACCGGCCCTAGCTCGCCGTCGGTGAGTCGGCTGACCAAACCGAGAGCACCATCGTGCTCCGGAGGTTTCTACGAACACGACGACCTATTTGGCTACGCGGTTTTAGGGTTTGGAGCGCACCTAGACGCGACCACGGTGGCTCGGTGACGGCGGCGCGGTGGGTGCCGGCCTCGATGAGCCGGTAGAGTCCAAGGAAAGGGCTTAGGAAGAACCAGGAGCTCACCACGACCCTAGATCGGTAGATTGTTGGGGCGGAGGTATTGCAGAGTGACGGGCTTGACATCGAGCAGTCCCGCGGCGGCGCTTCCCGTCGACACCCTCCCTGTTCCGGCGAACATAGGGCACCAGATGAGAAACCGTCGCACGCATAAGCATCACCATGAACTAGAGAGTCCAGAACGCTAGACCGAGGAAAGAGAGGCTCACTGCAGCGAGCTAGTCGTGTAGGGAATGGCTGCGACGGCACTCCGACCGGCCGCGAGGAAGACGACAAGTGTTCTGGGGCCTTCGGAGCACGAACGTGTGCGCAAGATGAGGCAATCGGTGCGCGGGGAAGTGGGGAGGCTAGAGGTGGGAGCAATTGGGAGATGATGGATTGGGAACGGCCAATTGGGCTGGGACCCGAGACGAGCACGACGGCGACCGGAATGGGGAGGGGGACAGAGGAGCGACCGGTCGCCATTATATGGCCGAGAAGAGGGGAGGCAGGAGTGATTCAAGGCGGCGTGGGGTCCCCTACTAGCTTGGCTATGCCGGGGAGCACACGGCCGGCCGGCACGGGCGGCCGTCGCTGTGCACGAACAGGGGGAGGGGGCAAATCACTGTAGCAACTTGAATGCCCTTCCTTCGGTTTTTGATCAAATTCTCTAGATTTCGTGCACAAAGCCGAAAATTCACCGATACAAGAATTGTAGTGCTCTAAATGCTGAACAACATTGGTTTTTGAACCAAATTCAAATTATGAATAGTTTTGAAAATAATTAAAAGGGGGTAAAATCATTATTTGAAATCCATTTCTAATCCTGTTAAATTCTCTGGATTTTTCTCAATAACTTTAAAATCTTCAAATATAAAAGTTGTTCTATTTGTGGAGCTTTACAACTTTCATTAAAGAAGTTTGGTCAGATTCTTGATAGTTTTCAAATTAGTATTTCAAATTTGAATTTCAAAGTAGTAATTAGGGTTTAATTTAAATTTCTATTAAAGGACTTCAAAAACACCCAAAATAAAAGTTCTTCCATAAAGATATACAACTTTTATTAAGACACCATCTCCAGATTCCAAGTATATTTTGATTTAGGGTTTTGGGTCCGTTAGGGTTTAAATTCAGATTTTTCTTTTGATTTAATTTTACTAGCCAATTAGGGATTCAATTGCAACACCAATAAAATTCATAAATAAGTCACTCTAAAATCCCTAAGCACAATCATATGCAGATGCTTAATAATAAACATGATGACATGGGATGATTAATTAGCCGTAATACCCGGGGTATTACAGCCCTTCCCCCTTAAAGAAATCTCGTCCCGAGATTTGATAGACGACAAAACCTTAGGGTTAAGTAATGGAAAAGAAAATGTCTCAAGTAAACCTACTCTAATTTCTACCATAAAATAATCAGGGGAGTTTATACATGCTACAACCAGAACTTTACATTTATAATGTAGCGAAGAATTCGAGGAAATTCTCAGCAAGATAGTCTTCAGATTCCCAGGTGGCTTCATCATCTGAATGTTCGCTCCACTGAATGTTATACCATCTTGTGGTGGTTCTTCGAGTGACTCGATCTTTTCGATCCAGAACCCGGATTGGATATTCAGAGTATGTTAGGTCAGGTTGGAGTTCTATCCCTTCAACATCGATGACTTGATCAGGCACTCGAAGACACTTTTTGAGTTGCGACACATGGAATACATTGTGCACAGATGAGAGGTGATCTGGCAACCTCAACTTATAGGCTACTTTCCCATGACGAGCTATGATCTGAAATGGTCCAATGTACCGAGGAGCTAACTTGCCTTTAAGTCCAAATCGACCAATTCCCTTCATGGGTGAGACTTTGAGGTAGACATACTCTCCTGTCTTGAACACCAAGGCACGGCGTCTTTGATCGGCGTAACTTTTCTGTCGCGACTGTGCAACTTTCAGATTATTTTGTATCTACCGGGCCTTTTCTTCAGTTTCTTCCACCAAGTCAACTCCGAAGAACCATCTTTCCCCAGGCTCAGACCAATTTAGGGGCGTCCGACACCTACGACCATACACCGCCTCGAACGGTGCCATTTTGATACTTTCATGATAACTGTTATTATACGAGAATTCCGCCAGTGCCAAACACTCATCCCATGATTCTGTGTAATTGAGTGCACATGCCCTCAACATGTCCTTCAACACCTGGTTGACTCTCTCAGTCTGTTCGTCAGTCTGTGGATGGTATGCAGTGCTATGTAGAAGTTTTGTTCCTAGTGACTTATGGAAAGCCCTCCAAAAAATGGAAATGAATTGAGAACCTCAATCTGAGACAATGGTCTTAGGCACACCATGATGCTTCATTAGATTCTGGATAGACAGCTTCGCATAGTTCACTTCAGTGTAAATAGTCTTGACGGGGATGAAGTGAGCTTGCTTAGTGAGGCGATCAATCACAACCTAGGTTGAGTCAAAACCCCTGGATGTTTTTGGCAGACCCACGATGAAATCCATGCTAATGTCTTCCCATTTCCATGCAGGAATATGCAGTGGTTGCAGTTCCCCACCAGGCTTCATGTGTACAGCTTTTACTTTCTGACAGGTGTCACACTTTGCTACATATCAAGCGATCTCTATTTTCATCTTGGTCCACCAGAACGTTTGCCTCAAATCTTGGTACATCTTATTGCTCCCGGGGTGAATGGAGAATCTGGTCAAATGTGCTTCATCGAGGATCTTTTGGCGCAACTCGGGTACTTTTGGAACTACTAACCGATTCTTGAACCATACGACACCTTTGTCGTCAATCCTAAAACAATCCGCCGCACCGGCTTAGACTTTCTCCTTGATATGCTTGATTCCTTTGCTTCCTTTCTGAGCTGCGATGATCTCATCACGGATGGTGGTCTCAATACTAATATGGTTCAAACTACCATGCTCAACTATTTCTACTCCTAACTTCTCTAGTGCATAGCATAAAGAAAGGTCTCGGGGCTTCACTGTCAAATAATCGCAATGAACCTTCCGACTGAGTGCATCAGCAACTACATTTGCCTTACCCGGGTGGTAATGCACTTCAATGTCGTAATCCTTGATCAATTCGAGCCATCTTCGCTGTCTCATGTTCAACTCTTCTTGGGTAAATATATACTTTAGGCTCTTGTGATCGGTGTAGATCTTGCAAGTACTGTCGAGCAAATAGTGACGCCAAATCTTCAACGCATGGACCACAGCAGCCAATTCTAGATCGTGAGTGGGATAATTCTCTTCATGGCGCTTAAGTTGTCGCGACGCGTAAGCAATGACTCGGCCCTCTTGCATCAAGACACATCCTAGACCGGTTCTAGAAGCGTCGCAGTACGCGTCAAATGGCTTTTCAATGTCCGGCTGAGCTAGGACTGGTGCAGTGGTCAACAATTTCTTCAAGGTCTGAAATGCCCTCTCACACTCAGGTGACCAGACGAACTTGACCTCGTTCTTCAATAGGCTGGTAATGGGCTTGGATATTTTGGAGAAATCCGGAATAAAGCGACGGTAATATCCCGCCATTCCCATAAAACTACGGACTTGATGCACTGTGGTCGGTGGTTTCCAACTCAAGATCTCTTCCACCTTGCTTGGGTCAACCGATACACCTTCGGCCGATAGGATATGTCCAAGAAACGGAACTCTGTCCAGCCAAAACTCGCACTTGCTGAACTTGGCATATAGTTGATGTTCTCTCAAACGAGTTACGACTACACGAAGATGTTTGGCATGTTCTTCAGGGTTTTTGGAATAGACAAGTATGTCGTCGATAATCACGACCACAAACTTGTTGAGTTCGGGCATGAAGACGGAGTTCATGAGATACATGAAGTAGGTAGGGGCATTGGTTAGGCCGAAAGACATAACCAGATACTCGTAGAGACCATATCTGGTGGTGAAGGCTGTTTTGGGAATATCCTCAGGACGGATTTTTATTTGGTGGTACCCAGATCTGAGGTCAATTTTTGAAAACACCTTGGCCCCAGCAAGTTGGTCAAAAAGTAGATCTGTGCGAGGCAAAGGGTACTTATTTTTGATAGTGACCTCATTGAGTGGACGGTAATCGACACAGAGTCTGAGGGAACTGTCCTTCTTTTTAACAAAAATAGCAGGACAACCAAAGGGGGATGAACTAGGCCTGATGAAACCCTTATCCAACAGATCCTGCAACTGAACCTTCAACTCTGCCAATTCCTTGGACGGCATTCTATATGCTCTACGGGAAATAGGTGCTGTTCCTGGCTTCAGCTCAATGGCAAATTCTACATCACGGTCAGGGGATAAACCAGGCAATTCGTCAGGGAATACATCCGGGAATTCACAGACTACCGGAATGTTCTGCACCTCTTTAACTGCGGTTGCACATACCCTACCAACTACTCTTTGAGGTATTGGAAGTTGGATAAGAAGTTGAGTTTGACTATTAGGCAAGTTTACCCTGATGGTTCTATTCATCACATCTATGAGAGCTTTGTGCTAATACATCCAATTCATGCCTAATATCACATCTATATCCTGATCCTTCAGCATTATCATTGAGGTCGGGAATATATGCCCGCCAAGTTCTATGGGCACTCGATGTACTATCTCTTTAGTACTAATGCGCCCTCTGGGCAACTGTATAAGGAAATTTTCCTCTATCTGCCCAATCGGAATTTCATGCTTGACAACAAATGTACGATTGATGAATGAATGCGATGCACCAAAATCGAAAAGCATGATAGCAGGTTGACTTGCGACAGGGAACCTACCAGCATGACGGGTTCACCTTCAGGAATGTGTGTAGTAGACCTGTCCTGCTTTTCTCACAACTTTCCCTTCTAGGCTTGCTGCTGTTGGCCACGGTGCTGAGTCTGCTGCTGCTGCTATCCACCAGGAGCCTTCTGCGCATTCTGATTGTATTGTTTGGGAAATGGGCAGTTGCGGGACCAATGTCCCATCTTGCCACAATTGTAGCAGGGTTGGTTGTAGGTTGTTTGAGGAGTGGTTACACGAACGCCAGGGGCATTCGGCCGAGTGGCACTTTGTTGGTTGGAAGTGTGAGAGGTAGCAGCAGTTTGAACTACGACCTACTGATGTGGATACTGGGGACGTGAGTGGTGAGTGGGATGGTAGATGATTTTCTGGCGCTTCTGATGGCCAAAAGATCGAGCTGATCCAGACTTCTTCTTTTTCTTCTCTTCTTGATGCTTGCGGTCACTTTCTTCAAAAGCAATGGCACTGTTGACAGCCTCATGATAAGTGCAGTTGAGATTGTTGGACAGGCTTCGCTGAATCTTAATGTTCAAACCCCTGACAAAGCAGTCCTTTTTCTGATCGGTGTTGGTATGCTCAGGAGCATACTGCGACAGATGGTTGAACTGGCTGACATACTGCATGACTGTGGATTCCTTTTGTTGCAGAGCCAAGAACTGATCCAACTTCATCTTCATCACACCCGCAGGGATGTAATGTGCACGAAAAGCCTCACGGAACTCCGCCCAAGTAAGTTGGTGCCCCTCCGGCTGGGCTGACTGGAGGTTTGCAAACCAAGCGCTCGCAGGGCCTCGGAGTTGCTGTGCTGCAAACAACGGCTTCTGGGTTTCTGTGCAGCGAATCAATCCAAATTTCTGCTCCATGATACGGAGCCAGTCATCTACTTCCAGCGGCTCATCCGCTTTGGTAAACACCGGTGGACGGGTGTCTGTAAAGTCCACATAAGTTGTTTCCTCATCATGGTGGCGGCCACGGCGCCCACCACGGTCATCCCGGTTTTGAGCAAGCAACGCTGTAGCGTTGGCTAAGGCGGCGATGACATCTGCCAAGGTGGGTGGAATTGGCGGTGCTTGCGGAATGGCCCCGTCCTTAGAAGTCCGAGCACCAGTCGAGCGGGTGTGAACAGGCATTTGTACATAATTAAGCCCAAACTCAAGTCTTAGATTACTTAATTAAGTCTTAATATAGTACACACCATACATTACAATAACCAGGGTACATAACCAGCACTCGACATAGTTCTCAAACCATAGCTAAGGTTTTCATGGAAACACTGATATTACAATACCCTAAAGAGTGCGAATACTGACATAACTAGTCCTACTGCTAGTCTAGACATCGTCACCCACGGTCCTGTCAGAGACGACACCATCCTCGTCAACCTCCGCCACGTGCTCCTCCACGTCCTCCTCGACGTCCTCGTCAGCGTCCTCCTCAACGATCACCTGGAGAGGCTCAATCTCCTCATCAACGTCCTCCATGTCCTGATCCTCAGGACCAACAACCACCCCATCCTCGGGGTCCTCAACACGTGGCTGCAGGATCGGGTTAAGCTCGTTGTTGAGCCTATGCACCTCCTCGTGCAGTGTGTCGTTGTAGTCCTCGATCTGCTCCACGTAGATCTCAAGCTCGTGCAGCCTTGCCCTGGTCGCGTCCTCACGCGCCCAGGTAGCGTCCCTCTGCTCGATCAGACGAGCCACTGAAGTCCGCAGTCGGTCGATCGTCGCCACGTCCTGGTAGTGCTCCCGACGAGTGGTGGCAAAGTCCTTCATCATCCTCCTCATCTCCTCCCTCATCCTCTCTATCTCCTCCTACAACTTAGCGCGGCTGCGGCGGGGGCGACGACTGCCAGAGGCCTCCCTGTCGCGTGGCGCCAGCTGGTGACGCGGCACACCCCTGAGTCCCGTCATCTTGCGCGCGGTCTGCTTGCAGCGTGCCATGCTGGAGAAGATAAGTTGGGATTAGTGAGGATATAATATAGGCTAGTAAGAATAGGTTTGATAGATCCTAACCCATAACCCATTTTAAGGAGGAAGTTATTTATCATGTGAATCAATCATGATGCTTGAATCGTACTTACGTAATTTTAAAATCAATGCAAAATAAATAATTGCATATTTAATTTTTAACATAGGGCTAATAATAGCGCTATTCCACTGTCACACAGCAGGGGGCGAGACAAACCTCCGACTGCTGTATCCCTGCAACATGGGGTTAACAAACTCTGAGTACTGGGGTACTCCGCAAGACTTACCCGACTAAGAAAAAGAGTGAGACTCAGGAATGCAGGCTGAGGGAAGTCAAGGTAAGGCTTGAGAAGGAATCAAAGCATTTTGCGGAAAACCTTTATTAACCTATCTCCATATTTTATCTCAAATTTTATTTTCGTCATAATACGATGTTCCCAATTCATCATCATAATTCATCATACTTTCCAATTCTTTAATCATTCTCAAAACACCTAGTTTCGAACCACTTTTTAGTTGTAGGTCAAAGGATCAAGTCTCCATATCCGAGGAGCAACGACGATTCGAATCGGTTAGTACCCAGCTGGGGATCCCTATCCACACTGCATATGTCGCACTTAAGCTTGCATATACCAACTCCGGCTACCACGGCTTTTTTACCCCTGAACCGGTCCTGCGCCACCCGAGAACACAGTACTCCTCTCCTCTCCAGGCACGCCGGCCACGAGGGTACACGCTGCTCCTGCCATCTCTCCACTCTCAGTGCGTGGTTGTCAGTTCAGGTAGTAGAGCCACCGGAGTCAGAGCTTTCCGTAGTATGTGGCTAGTTGCAAAGTCTCGATCACAGCAGGCCTACAATAAACGTTCCCTAATTCTTTTCCGCCGGCGACATTGCATTGGGACTCTAACCCAAATACAAGTGTCCCAACGCTTTTCAAATCCCTTTCCCGCCGATGGTCAGGCATTGGGACTCTAACCCAAATTGACAATCAACGAATGGAAAACCCCTTTCCGTCGGTTACGATGCATTGAGGCTGCTACCCAAGTACACAGTCCCCGAACGGATTCATATCCCTTTCTCGTTTCTCATGATTCATAGTTGTCACATTCACATAGGTCAACAATAGCCTTTTTATGCAAATTTAGGTTGATTAAGCAGGGCTAAGCATTTTTGAACATTTTTATTTTTAAACAGGTTTTCCGGGGTATTATATATCAATGCAGGTAATGCAACAATATAGGTGACAAACAAGTCCTATCAACCTAATGCAATAATAGACTCAAGTTATAAATATTTTATAAAACACAAGGCGGGGCTGAATGCACCGGGGCTTGCCTTGTATTGCGTACAGCGTCGGGTCGGGCTCGGTTCCGCAGATGTCGAACCCCTGGACGACCTCTGGAGTGACCTCCTCGGCAGTGGCCTCGACTTGGTTTTCCTCGGTAACGGGCACTACACGTATGCAATGATGCATGCTTAGCATGGTATGAAGATAATGAATAAAATGCTCAAAAGTAAACCATTTAGACCTTGAGTACAACTTTCCTTCACGGTAAAGTTGTAAACGTTTTACAGAAAGCAAAACGGTGTTTTCATATTCTGTTTTATCGACCATTTTAACAGTCATAGAAAGCCTTTGCACAGCTTTACTACAACTAACAAGTAACATAACTACTTTTGTCAAGGATCACCATGGTGAAAGATCCATGAACAAGTAATTAGGGTCTAATTTAAATTTCTATTAAAGGACTTCAAAAACACGCAAAATAAAAGTTGTTCCATTTTAAAAGATCTACAACTTTTATTAAGACACCATCTTTAGATTCCAAGTAGATTTTGATTTAGGGTTTTGGGTCCGATTAGGGCTTAAATTTAGATTTTTCTTTTGATTTAATTTTACTTGCCAATTAGGGATTCAATTGCAACACCAATAAAATTCATAAATAAGTCACTCTAAAATCCCTAAGCACAATCATATGCAGATGTTTAATAATAAACATGATGACATGGCATGATTAATTAGCCGTAATACTCGGGGTATTACACCTGTTGCCTCAACTTGCTTGCGTCTAAACCTTTGGTGAGCTCTGTGGTGCCCTAGATGTAGCCGGTTTGGCTTGTGATGGTCTGTAGGCTTCGGAAAGAGTGGAGCTGCCGCGGTGAGCCGCCATGACTGCTCACGGTCGAGCTCGGGAGGCCTGGGAGCGGGGCGGAGTCCATAGAAGAGGTGCGGGTGCGAGTGGGAAGCTCGTCGGAGTGTTTGCTCTCACCGGTGTTAGTTCCGCCGGCACGGCCGAGCCGGTGGCGCGTCGTCGACGTTACGGGCGTCAGCGAGAGGAAGGAGGAAGAGGGAGCTGACAGGGAGGACCCACCTGTCAGCGTCCCTGTGATGAGAGCGAGCGCGCTGGGCCGGCCTGGTCATGTTGGGCCGGTTCGGGCTGAATTGAGGATTTCCTTTTTAAGTGAATTTCCAATAGTCTTTTTGATTTATATTTTAGGGAATAGTGCTCTGTTTTGTTATTTCTGTAGGAATTAAATTATTGAAGCAAAAATCATGAAAATAAATATGTATGATAAATGCAGTATGTAGTATTTAACAAAAAATGATAAATGTGTGTTTTCAACACTTCCCGCAGGAACTAAAAATCAGTAGTTTAATTATTAAATGCAACTTTGGTGATTTTTAAAAAATTGTGGGTTGATCCAAAAATCATGAAATTTTATTTAGTACTGTTCTAGGTCAAGATCTATCTGTTGGTAGAGTTTGGGCTCAATTGGTGGAAGTTAAGATCACTAATCATGTAATGTTGGATTATTTGATTAATAAAATAAATAGAAAACAATAAGCATTTAGGCATTGTGTGATTTTGAGATTGATTGTGATTCTAGGTCAATAACCCATATGACCTAGGGCATCTTGAATTAGAGTTATCTTGGCTAGCTCATGAAGTTGAGTGGAACTCAAGTATGTTTTATTTATGATTGAATTTTTGCATGTCATTTCATGATTGCATCATACTAAGCATACATCATTGCATACGTGTAGTGCCCGTGAACGAAGAGGTTAAAGTTGAGGCTGCTACTAAGGAGGTGATTCCCGAGGTGGTTCAGGGCTTTGACATTTGTGGGACTGATCCCGATCCGACACTCTTCGCAATTCATGTCAAGCCCCGGTGCATTAGCCCCTCCATGTGTTTAGCCCTGCTAATTAATTTTAGATTTGCACAAAATGCTATTTTCTGAGCTACCGTGGTATACTATTGATGAATCATTAGAAATAGCAAAGAAATGTGTCCGTTCGGTTGATGTGCACGTGGGCGGCGCCCCTATGTGTTATCATCGACGGGCATGGATTTGGAAACCGTTGGGTAATTGTGTATTTTGGTTAGAGTCCCAATGCATAGTCACCGACGAAAAAGGCTTAGGGACCATTTGTTGTAGGCTTGCTGGATCGAGACTTTGCAACTAGCCACATACTCCGGAAAGCCCTATCTCCGGTAGCTCCATTGCTTGAACCGACGACCACGCACTGGGAGTGGAGAGATGGCGAAGTAGCATGTACCCTCATCGGTTAGAGTCCCGGATTGTAGGTGTACTGTACCCTCGGGTGGCGCAGGACCGGTTCAGGGATGAAAAAGCCGTGGTAGATGGGGTTGGCATATGCAAGTTTAAGTGCTACATTTGCAGTGTGGATAGGGATCCCCAACTGGGTACTAATCGATTCGAATCGTTGTTGCTCCTCGATTATGGAGACTTGATCCACTGCCCTACCCTGAAAAGTGGTTCGCAACTAGGATGTTTTTGAGAATGTTTAAGTAATGGAAATTGAAGGATACATGTGAAAGAACTGAGATCTATGGTTACTGAGTAAAATAATATTGAGTTAAAATGTTGAAAGCAGAATTAAAGGTTAGTATTGCTTTTCTGCAAAAATACTTTGACTCTTACTAAATCCTTACCTTAACTCCCCTCAGCCTGCATTCCTGAGTTCATCTTTTTTCTTTAGTCGGGTAAGTCTTGCGGAGTACCCCAGTACTCAGGGTTTGTTAACCCCTGTTGCAGGAGGTCAGCAGCCGGAGGTTTGCCTCGCTCCTTGCTGCGTGACAATTGTCCAGGAAGAAAGTGAGGAAGAGTGAAGTTGGACCCGTGGGTAGGGTTCCGTTATCATTTATCTGAGTACGTTGTATCGTTGTTCCACTGCTACTGCCTTTTAATTATGGTTTGTAATAACTGCACTTAAATTCTATTTGGACAATTGGTTTGTAATATAAGTACTATGTAATCTTTCCGCGCGTTTATTCTGATGTATTTTATTATGAAATGTTATAATTCTGTTATGGCTTCGCAATCGGATCCTGTCTGAGAATATTGGTGCTGATGTAGCCCGGCAGGACCTTCTAGATCATCTGGTACACGGGCCCGGCTGTTAGAGATCATTAGCGACAATGACAGGTGCCTGTGAGCCATATGATTTAGGCAGTTTTGTTACAGCTGGTATCAGAGCATTCCATTGCTAAATCATTACGTTATTACTTTAAAAAACTTCAAAATGTTTTGGTTCAGAAAAAATTTAAATTGCTATTTTGGTCCAAATTGCTTATTCGTATCTAAATCCATAATATAGCTGCGGTAGCAAGTGGAATAACATGTTTACTAGCCCTATGTTAAAAATTATTATGCATTTATTTATCTTGCATTGATTTAAAATTCGTAAGTACGATTCATGCATCATGATTAACTCACATGTTAATTAACTTCCTCCTTAAAAGTGGTATATGGGTTAGGATCTATCAAACCTATTCTTACTAGCCTATAATGCCTTTACTAATCCAAACTCACCTTGTCCAGCTGGCACGCACCAAGCTCACCACACGCAAGATGACTAGTCCTAGGGGAGTTTCACGCCACCAGCTGGCGCCACGCAACGGGGAGGCTTCAGGCAGCCGCCGTCACCGCCGCAGCCATGCGGAGCTCAAGGAGGAGATCAAGCTGCTCACTGAGGACTTCAAGGTGGCCCGTAAAGACCACTACAGGGATGCGCGTATGGTCACCGAGCTGCAGCGTGAGGTGGACCGTCTGACCCGCGAGAAGGAGGAGGCTTGGGCACGAGAGGACGTGGCCCGGGCAAGGGTCCACGAGTTGGAGATCTACGTGGAGCAGATCGAGGACTACAATGATGCTCTGCATGAGGAGGTCCACAGGCTCAATGACCAGCTCAATCCCATCCTTGGTCCTCGTGAGGAAGAGCCTGAGTTGGGTGTGGTCGAGGGGCCTGGGGAAGAGGTCGAGGAGGACGACATTGAGGAGGCAGTTGATCCCATGGAGGATGTGATCGTGGAGGATGACGACGAGGAGGACGTGATCGTGATCGACGATGACTAGACTAGTCATAGGGCTAGGGATATCGGCTTATCGTTTTCATTTGTGTTGTAATGTTGGTGCTTGCCAAGAACCTTAGTTATGGGTTGGGAACCATGTTTAAGTCCTAGTCGTGTTGTTTAAGTATTGTAATGCTTAAGTATGTACTGCTACTATGTTTCGTTCAAGTAATGCTAGTCCTAAGTTCGGTTTGCTATTAAACAGATGCCTGTCAACACTTGCTCTTCTGGTGCTGGAACCTCTGAGGAGGGGGAGGGTGCTCCCCATCCACCTCCTATTCCACCAACCTTGGCGGATGCCATTGCGGCCTTGGTCAATGCCGCCGCAGCGCTTGCACAGATCCAGGACAACCATGGTGGACGTCGTGGCCGCCACAATGAAGAGGAGATCACGTATTTGGACTTCACTGATACCCGCCCACCTGTTTTCACAAAAACTGATGAGCCCTTGGAGGCTGATGACTGGCTCCAGACCATGGAGCAGAAGTTTGGTCTAATTCACTGCACTGCGTATCAAAAGCCCCTGTTTGCAGCTCAGCAGCTTCGTGGTTCTGCAAGTGCTTGGTACGCAAACCTCCTGTCCGCACAGCCCGATGGACATCAACTTACTTGGGCAGAATTCCGTGAGGCTTTCCGTGCTCATTACATTCCTACGGGTGTAATGAAGATGAAGCCGGATCAATTTCGGGCCCTGCAACAGAAGGAATCCACGATCATGCAATATGTTAGTCAGTTCAATCACCTATCACAGTATGCCCCTGAGCATACCAACACCTATCAGAAAAAGTGGGATTGTTTGTCAGGGGTATGAACTACAAGATTCAGCGAAGTCTGTCCAACAACCTGCACTGCACCTATCATGAAGCTGTCAACATTGCTATAGCTTTTGAAGAAAGTGACCGCAAGCATCAGGAAGAAAAGAAAAATAAGAAGACGGGGTCCGTTGGGTTTTCTGGCAATCAAAAGCGCCAGAAGATCATCTACCATCCCACCCACCACTCTCGCCCACCGTATCCCCAACAGCAGGTCGTGGTTCGCACTGCGGCTACCTCCCATAACTCCAACCAACAAAACAACACTCAGCCGAATGCCCCTGGCGTTCGTATCACCACTCCACAGTCAAACTACAACCACCCCTGCTACAACTGTGGCAAGATGGGACATTGGTCCCGTAACTGTCCGTTCTCGAAGCAGTATAACCAGAATGCATAGAAGGGTCCTGGTGGTCAGCAGCAGCAAGTTCAGCACCGTGGTCACCAGCAGCATGCTCAGAAGGGAAAGGTTGTGAAGAAAGCAGGTCAGGTCTACTACACCCATGTGAGGACATCCCTGCAGGAGAGCCCGTCATGATGGGTAGGTTCTCTGTTGCAAGTCATCCTGCTATCATGCTTTTCGATTCCGGTGCATCGCATTCATTCATCAATCGTACATTTGTCGTCAAACATGATATTCGAATTGGGGAGATAAAGGAAAATTTCCTTATACAATCGCCTGGGAGGCGTATCAGTACTAAGGAAGTAGTACATCGGGTGCCTATAGAACTGGGCGGGCATATATTCCCGACCTCAATGATAGTGCTGGAAGACCAAGATATAGATGTGATCTTAGGCATGAATTGGATGTATCAGCACAAGGCTCTCATTGACGTGCTGAATAGAACCATCAGGGTAAACTTGCCTAATAGTCAAACCCAACTCCTCGTCCAACTTCCAATACCTCAAAGAGCAGTTGGTAGGATATGTGCTACCGCAGTCAAAGAAGTTCAGAATATTCCGGTAGTCTGTGAATTTCTGGATGTGTTTCCTGACGATCTGCCTGGTTTACCTCCTGACCGTGATGTGGAGTTTGCCATTGAGTTGAAACCTGGAACAGCACCTATTTCTCTTATAGCCTATAGGATGCATCCCAAGGAACTGGCAGAGCTTAAGGTTCAGCTGCAAGATCTCTTGGATAAAGGTTTCATTAGACCTAGTTCATCTCTTTGGGGTTGTCCTGCTATTTTTGTTAAAAAGAAAGGCAATTCTCCCAGACTCTGTGTTGACTACCGTCCACTCAATGAGGTAACCATCAAGAATAAATACCCTTTGCCTCGTATTGACCTACTCTTTGCCCAACTTGTTAGGGCCAAAGTATTTTCAAAAATTGATCTTAGATCTGGCTACCACCAAATAAAGATCCATCCCGAAGACATTCTAAAAACAGCCTTCACCACCAGATATGGCCTATATGAATATCTAGTCATGTCCTTCGGCCTAACCAATGCTTCTGCCTATTTCATGTACCTCATGAACTCCGTCTTCATGCCGGAGCTCGACAAATTTGTGGTTGTGTTCACTGATGATATCCTTGTCTATTCCAAAACCCCCTGAAGAACATGACAACCATCTCTGTGTTGTCCTGACTCGCTTGAGAGAACACCAACTCTATGCCAAATTCAGCAAGTGTGAGTTCTGGTTGGATAGAGTCCCATTCCTCGGGCATATTCTGTCGACAGAAGGTGTATCTGTTGATCCGAGCAAGGTGCAAGAAATTTTGAATTGGAAGCCCCCAACCACCGTACATCAGGTCCGTAGTTTCAAGGGAATGGTGGGATACTTCCGTCATTTTATTCTGGACTTTTCCAGAATATCCAAACCCATTACCAGTTTGCTGAAGAATCAAGTCAAGTTTGTTTGGTCACCAGAGTGTGAAAAGGCATTTCAGACATTGAAGAAGCTGTTGACCGCAGCACCAGCACTAGCTCAACCTGATCTTGAAAAGCTGTTTGATGTTTATTGTGATGCTTCTGACACCGATCTTGGTTGCGTCTTGATGCAAGAGGACCGGGTCATTGCTTATGCTTCACGGCAACTCAAGCGCCATGAAGAGAACTACCCAACTCACGATTTGGAATTGGCCGCTGTTGTCCATGCCTTGAATATATGGCGTCATTATTTGTTGGGTAGTACTTGCAACATCTACACTGTTCACAAGAGCCCAAGAAGAGTTGAACATGAGGCAACGAAGATGGCTTGAGTTGATAAAAGATTATGATATCAAAGTGCATTACCATCCAGGCATGGCTAATGTGGTTGCCGATGCGCTAAGTCAGAAAGTTCACTGCAACTGTTTGACCGTAAGACCTTACGACCTATCCTTGTGCTACGAGCTGGAAAAGCTAGGTATAGAAATGGTCCCACAAGGCAGCCTGGCCAACATCAGTATTGAAACACCTATTCGTAAGCAAATCTGTAATAGAACCGCCAAAATCAGATGGCCCACAGGCACCTATCATTGTCACTAATGACCTCTGACAGCCGGGCCCGTGTCCCAAATGATCGAGAAGGTCCTGTCGGGCTACATTAGTGGTCGTTTTCCTCCGACAGGATCCCATTGCGAAGCCATTACAGAATTACAACATTTCATAACAAATTACATCAAAGTAAATACGCGGAAAGATTATAAAGTACTTAGATTACAAACCTTTTGTCCGAATAAAATTAAGGTGCAGTTATTACAGACCATAAATAAAAGTAGGTAGCAGTGGAACGACGATACAACCTAATTAAATATTTAATGATAAGAACCCTGCCCAAGGGTACAACCTTACTCCTCCTCACTTCCCTCCTGGACCACTGTGACACAGCAGGAGGCGAGGCAGACCTCCGACTGCTGTATCCCTGCAACATGGGGTTAACAAACCCTGAGTACTGGGGTACACCGCAAGACTTACCCGACTAAAGACAAAGGGGATGAGACTCAGGAATGCAGGCTGAGGGGAGTCAAGGTAAGGCTCGAGCAAGAGTCAAAGAGTTTTGCAGAAAAGCATTACTATCCTATTTCAATATTTCATCTCACTTTTATTTTAGTCATAATACAAAATTCCAAATTCATTATCATATTTCATCATACTTTCAAATTCTTAAATCATTCTCAAAACACCTAGTTCCGAACCACTTTTCAGTTGTAGGTCAAAGGATCAAGTCTCCATATCCGAGGAGCAACGATGATTCGAATCGATTAGTACGCAGCTGGGGATCCCTATCCACACTGCATATGTAGCACTTAATCTTGCATATACCAACCTCGGCTACCACGGCTTTTCTACCCCTGAACCGGTCCTGCGCCACCCGAGAACACAGTACTCCTCTCCTTTCCAGGCACGCCGGCCACGAGGGTACACGCTGCTCTCGCCATCACTCTACTCCCAGTGTGTGGTTGTTGGTTCAAGTAGTAGAGCCACCGGAGTTAGGGCTTTCCGTAGTATGTGGCTAGTTGCAAAGTCTTGACCACAGCAAGCCTACAATGAACGGTCCCTAATTCTTTTTCCGTCGGCGACATTGCATTGGGATTCTAACCCAAATACAAGTGTCCCAACGGTTTTCAAATCCCTTTTCCGCCGATGGTCAAGCATTGGGACTCTAACCCAAATTCACAACCAACGAACGGAAAAATTCCTTTCCGTCGGTAACGATGCATTGGGGCTGCTACCCAAGTGCACAATTTTCTGAACGGACTTATATCCCTTTTTCCTTTCTCATGATTCATATATATCACATTCCGATAGGTCAAAATATAGCTTTTCTATGCAAATCTAAATTGATTAAGCAGGGCTAAGCATTTTTGAACATTTTAAATTTTTAAACAGGTTTCAGGGTATTTTATGTCAAGGCAGGTAATGCAACAATATAGGTGACAAACAACTCCTAACAACCTAATGCACTAATAGACTCAAGTTATAAATATTTTATAAAACACAAGGCGGGGCTGAATGCATCGGGGCTTGCCTTGGATTGCGAAAATTGTTGGATCGGGCTCGGTTCCGCAGATGTCGAATCCCTGGACGACCTCGGGAGTCTCCTCTTCAGCAGTGGCCTCGACCTTGACTTCTTCAATGATGGGCACTTCACGTATGCAATGATGCATGCTTAGCATGGTATGAAGATAACGAATGCAATGCTCAAAAGTAAACTATTGAGTCCTTGAGTGCAACTTTCCTTCATGGTAAAGTTGTAAACATTTTACAGAAAGCAAAATGGTGTTTTCATACTTTGTTTTTATTGACTATTTTAACAGTCATAGAAAGCCGCTGCATAGCTTTACTACAACTAACAAGTGACATCAGTACTTTTGTCAAGGATCACTATGGTGAAAGATCCATGAACCCAATCAATCTAAAAATCACACAAATCTACAGGGATTAATTGTTTGGAAAATTTGTGTTCTTACCCTTGCTCAGTAAGTTAATTGTGATTTTGCCCCTATTTTTTCAACTTTGTGTTTTTACCCCTGTTATTTTGACTTGAACGGTCCGTTTGCCCTTGGTTCTGACGTCCGTGAGATGGACCCCAATTAAAATAATTAAAAAATTTTGAACTCTGGAAAAGAAAAGCCACATGACAAAAATGCCCCTTATCCTTATCTCCTCATCCCCAACTCTGTCAGCCCGTCCCTTCTTTCCCAGGCCCGAGCGACAACGCAGGAAGGGAGAGGAACGGCAGTCGCGGTCGCCGGGGTAGGGAGCTCACGGTCGCTGAGGTGGGGATGCCACGGGGTAGATCCAGTCGCGGTTGGTGAGGGCGCTCGCGCGGGCCGGTCTTCTTGAGCCGCGCGGGCTCGCGCTGGACGGAGGCGGCAGCGGTGGCGCCCTGCCGCGGCTAACCGGTGGGGAGGTGGCGGCTACAGGGGCGGGAGGCGGCTACAGGCGCAGGGAGGCGGCCGCTGGAGGCGCGGGTGGCCGCGGCGGCCGGCCCGGCTGGGCGTGCTCACGGCGGCCGGCGGCTCCGCTATAGCCCAGCAGCCGCAGCAGGTATCGGTTGCTCCCGGTGTGGGTCGCCTTTTTCCACTCCGGATCGAGCAAAATGGAAGAGCAAAGGTAGTTTCAGGAAACCCTAACCCTCTTGTCTGTACTGTTGTTCCCAGATTGAGTGCATTCTTGATGGTGGGAGTGTCATAAGCTAACCTAACCGCGTACTTCTTGCTATGGTTTGTAGGCCAAATCACAGGGGAATACGGCTTGTTGTTAGAATTCGCTCTTTTTTCAGCTTGCCAGACAATGGTCCTAAGTCATGGCAACAGGGTAAAACTTTGCCAACTAAAGTTGTTGATGACGTACATATTCATAGCTGACCATTGTATGTGGGGGTCTAAGCAATACATAACCTTATGGCGTGATCTGGAAAATGATTCATTTGAAATGAAATCTGATGAACATCTTTTAGAGTGGTTTGTACTCAATGTAGACAAGGGGGTGGCTTGCATCAATGCCCAGATAAATGATTTTGAAGGGCCACTGCAGTTTTCACCAACCAAACGTAGGTGTCATCCTAGTGTGAGGAGCAGAGTACACCTAATTGAGGGGGGCACAAATGAGGGAGCCACCACAAATTATGGAGCCACCACAAATGAGGGGGTAGAAGATGATGATGTGGATGATGAGGGGGTAGGAGATGAGTATGAGGATGATGAGGGGGTAGGAGATGATAAGGGCATATTCTCTGACAGCAGCTATGACACTGATTTAGCTGCATCTTCGTACTCTGATGAAGAATGCTCTGACCCAGAGTTTGATCCCGATGGTGAAATACTTGATGATGTTGAGGACTATGATACTCCCATGTTTTCATATGATCCTGATGATCCTTGCATTGATGTAAATGTGATGTTCCCAGATGTGGATCAGTGCAAGTCTGCAGTAACACATCATGCTATCTTGCATGATCATGCTTTTAAGATTGTCAAAAAAGATCAAGAAAGATTTAGAGCCATATGCAAGAGAGCTGATAAGGGTTGTAAGTGGACTTTTTTCGCATCGATAAGCAAGAAGTACGTTGGATGCAAGGTAATTCCATCCTATTTCCATCAAGTAGTGTATTAACTTGAGATGTAGTTTGCTAACAATATGTTACACTATCATTATTGTGTTGTAGGTGAAGACAAGTGGTCCAAAGCACACTTGTGGTTCTTTCAACAAGTGTGGTCAGTCCATGGCCTCAAACAAATGGGTTTGTGATAGAGTTGTGGACTTGCTGCGGGCTGACCCTGAAATGGGACCTACGAAGTTGCAAGATGAGTTGAAAAAGAAGTATTCAGTTGAAGTTCCATATGATAGAGTGTATAGAGGAAAGATGAGAGCACTTGATGTCATATATGGGAAATTGTTATGACTTGGTTCCTACTTATCAAGCTGAGCTTCTGAGGTCAGTGCCTGGTAGTCTGGTTGAACTAGAGACTGAGGAGCACAATGGCCATGTGTGTTTCATGAGATTCTTTGTTGCTCTAAAGCCATGCATTGATGGGTTTTTACAAGGTTGCAGGCCATATATTGCCATGGATGCAACTCACTTGACAGGCAGGTCAAGAGGTCAGTTGGCAGCAGCTGTTGCAATAGATGGTCACAACCGGTTATTCCCAGTGGCATATGGGGTGATTGAGACTGAGTCTAAGGAAAGTTGGACTTGGTTCGTCCAAAACTTGAAAAAGGCAATTGGTACTCCTCCAGGTCTGTACATATGACTACTACATGCATGTTTTCATTCAAGTTTAAATTGCTGCTACCTGACATATGTCAACTGTGTCATACAGGTTTGGTCATCAATACAGATGCAGGCAAGGGAATTGAGGTTGCTGTTGAAGATGTCTATCCAGGAGTTGAGCATAGAGAGTGCATGAGACACTTGTGGAAGAACATGAAGAAGAGTTACAGTGGCTCTCTTTATGGAAAAAAATATGTGGGCAGCTGCCAAGAGCTTCACAGTTGATAAGTTCAACTTTTTCATGAGGAATATGGAAGAGAAGGATCCTGCTGCACTTGAATGGTTGGATGAGAACCATCCTTATATATGGAGTAGAAGCAAATTCTCAGAAGACTGCAAGGTAGATTACATCAACAATAACCTTTCTGAGAGTTTCAATAGTTGGGTGTCAAAAACAAAGGAACATCAAATTGTGGAAATGCTTGATAAGATAAGACAAATGATAATTGAGAAATTTGTCTTAAGATCAAATAATGCTAGGAAGGTGTGTGGAAAAATAATCCCAGATATCATCAACAATTTGAATGCTAAATCCAAGGCCATAAAGGACCATGATGTCTTAATATGTGGGCCTGGAAAAGCAGAAGTAACAGCCAACAGATTTAGGCATGCAGTAAACTTGGAACTGAAGACGTGCACTTGTAGGGCTTGGCAAGTGACTGGAAAGCCTTGCAGCCATGCTCTAGCATACATTGCAAAGCTTAGCAGTGAGGTACAAATGGATGATTTTGTCCATGAATACTTCTCTGTTGAAAGGTTGAGAAAGGCATATGCAGGTACTTTCATTCCAATGACATCCAAACACCTGTGGTCACGTGTTGACTTGGGCTACAAAATCCACAAGCCTAAACTGAGAAGGAAACCTGGGAGACCTAGAAAGTCTAGGTTCAAGGCATATGATGAGGCTAGCAGTAGCAAGAAAAGAAAGTTATGTTCTGAGTGCAATGAACTAGGGCATGTGGCCAAGACTTGCCAAGGTGGTCTCACTGCTAGTCAAAAGAGAAAGCTCAATTCTTCACAACAAGAATCACAAGAAGACAACAACGATGCAAAGTAAGTCATGGTGTACTTCTATTTATTTCTGGATCTATAGAAATTGCTAATTTTGCATCATGTTTCTTCTCTTTTTGGTGGAAGTGCTACTGGGAGGGGAAGAGGAAGAGGAAGAGGAAGAGGAAGGGGAAGGGGAAGAGAATCAGGAGAGGGTAGCAGTGACCCAATGTAAGTCATGGTTCTATTGGTGCTCACTTCTACTTATGCCGTAGTTTGATCATAGCAAATTCTGAAATCATTTTTCCTCTCTTTTTAGTGCAAATACTGCTAGTAGGGGAAGGGGAAGGGGAAGAGGAAGACAAGGGGAAGAGAATCAGGAGAGGGCAGCAGTGACCCAATATAAGTCATGGTTCTATTGGTGCTCACTTCTACTTATGCCGTAGTTTGATCATAACAAATTCTGCAATCATTTTTCCTCTCTTTTTAGTGCAAATACTGCTAGTAGGGGAACGGGAAGGGGAAGAGGAAGAGGAAGGGGAAGAGAATCAGGAGAGGGCAGTAGTGACCCAATGTAAATCATGGTTCTATTGGTGCTCACTTCTACTTATGCCGTAGTTTGATCATAGCAAATTCTAAAATCATTTTTCCTCTCTTTTTAGTGCAAATACTGCTAGTAGGGGAAGGGGAAGGGGAAGGGGAAGAGGAAGAGGAAGGGGAAGAGAATCAGGAGGGGGCAGCAGTGATCCAATGTAAGTCATGGCTGTTTTACCATACTTATTTGTTGATGTAATCACTACTAAATAACATGTTCAATGGTTTGCAGGGGGCAAGGACGAGGAGGAAGGCTAGTTAGTTTGCTAGGTCTCTAGTTGATCATTGAACTAGATGTTTGTAGCTTTTGTGCACATGCTGATATGGTGCAGACTTGTTTCTTTTGTGGACATGTCGACATGGTGCAGTTGTTTTTGTGGACATGGTGACATGCTGTAGACCCGTAGGTTTTGTGGACATGTTGACATGTTGCATGGTGGCTTTAAAATGTTGCTGGTTCATGATCTTTTCATGTGTTTTATGTGCTTCATATTGTTGTCATGATGCTAGCAAAATATTGGGAATATGCTGCCAAAATTTTGAACTTTTTTCAATAGTCAATATTAATTCTGTCTAATTCTAAATCAGGGGTAAAATCACAAATAAGCATAAGAAACAGGGGCAAAATCACATGGGCATTTCTGTCATTATATACAAAATATAACACCTTCAGGGAAGGATGACAGAGTAGGGGCAAACTGGTGCTTCGTTTTAAAATAACAGGGGCAAAATCACAAAGTGAAAAAAGAGGGGTAAAATCACAATTTCGATGGAAAATAAGGGTAAAAACGCGTTTGCCCCTAATTGTTTATATTCGTTTTATTATTCACTTAATTCCACACTTAATTAATAGATGATCTAACAGCTTTCATTTGACCCCAAACTTTACCAACAGATAGGTTTTACCCCAAAACAGTGCCGTATAAATTTTCATGATTTTTGGATTAATCTGGAATTTATTAAAATTGCCCAAAGTTGCATTTATTAATTAATATGCTGATTTTTAGTTCCTGCAGAAGGTGTCCAAAACTTATATTTAATATTTTTATTAAAAACTACACACTTCAGAGAGCATACACAATTATTTTGATGATTTTTAATTCAACAGAAATATTCCTATGAAAATAACAAATAGCAGTACTATTCCCTAAAAATCAAAATGGAAAAGTCCTTTCTAAATCCCCCGGGAAAATAGAAAAGGGATTTAGTCCGAAGCGGCCCACGAGCGAACAGGCCGGCCCAACTCGGCCTGCCCGCGCGGTGCCCTGGCCATTTTGCAAAAAACCCCTCGAATTAAATGGATCTCAACCCGCAGTCCAAATCTTACTATTCAAATGAGTCTTACACTTTATAGATAACCCCCTGCACTTCTATTTCTTCTCACCCGAGGTCCCTCTCGCACACAGAGAGGCGTTGACCGGCGGCTCGCCGGCTCTGACCGGCGCCAGCTCGCCGCCGGCGAGGTCTCTGGCTAAGCCAACCGGTGCAACACATTCGCCAGCCTCTAACGCATCCATCAAGGTAGTTTTTAGGGCAACAGGGACCTAGGGCTCTGCCCGACCGAGAGCATGGCGGCTCGGCCGCGGCGGCACGCCGTGCTCCGGTGAGGTCGTGACGGTAGCGTTCAAGATGAGGGGTGCGATCGAATCAGGGGCTCACCGCGGGTTGGTTAGGCTAGGTGGTCGCGCTCGAGGCGGTGCCGAGACGCGAGCGTGGCGACGACAGCGGCTACAACGAAGTTCACCGGCGGCGTGCTTCCCGTTCCGACGATCCTAAGGGACAAGGTGGGAAACCGACGCAAGCATGAGCTTAAGCATGAAACAGAGAGTCACAAATGGGAGGCCGAGTGAGGAGAGGCTCACCGCAGCGAGCTAGTCGCGTGAGGGATGGCTGCGGCGGCGCTCCGGTCACCCGCGAAGACGGTGACGAACGTTCCGACACGCACGGGCCACTACGGCTCGTACCACCGGAAGCAAACAATGCGCAAGGGAGCTAGCTAGTCGACTGCAAGCTAGAGGCGGTGGTGATGGCTCGGTGAGGGCGAGTTTCGCCGTATACCGAGGCGGACACGACGGTGGCTGGGAGGGGAGAACGGGAGAGAGAGGGCGACCGTTGCCTTTTAAGGAGTTGGAAGGGAGGGGACAGGTCGATCCAAGGCGGCGCGGGACCCTCCACACGCGCGGCCATGCCGGGGAGCAAAATCCCGGCCGGCACGGGCGGCCGCACCTGTGCGCGAACAGGGGAGAGGCGCAGAGTACTATAGCACATAATGTCTCTCTCCCACGGTTTTTGACCAAATTGTCCAGTTTTTGTGCAGCTACACGAAATTTGCCAAGATAAAAGTTGTAGGGTTTTGAATTCTGCACAACTTTGGTTTTGGGACCAAGTTCAGATTTTGAATAATTTTGAAGATATTTAAAAGGGGGTAAAACTGCTATTTGAATTCTATTTCTAATCCAATTAAATTCTCCAAATTTTTCTCTACAACATGAAAATCTTCCAAAATAAAAGTTGTTCAATTAGTTGATCTTGACAACTTTCATAAGGCAGTTTAGTCAGATTCTCAATAGTTTTCAAATTAGCATTTCAAATTCGAATTTCAAAGTAGTAATTAGGGTTTAATTTAAATTTCTGTTAAAGAACTTGAAAAACACCCAAAATAAAAGTTGTTCCATTTTAAAAGATCTACAACTTTTGTTGAGACACCATCACCTGATTCTAAGTAGTTTTTGAGTTAGGGTTTTAGGGTCCGATTAGGGCTTAATTTAGATTTTTCTTTTGATTTATTTTTAATCACCAATTGGGGATTCAATTTCAACATCAATAACATTCATAAATAAGTCACTCTAAAGTCCCTAAGCACAATCATATGTAGGTACTTAAAAATAAACATGATGACATGGCATAATTAATTAGCCGTAATACCCGGGGTATTACAAAATCATTGCTGCTCAGAAAGGGAGCAAAGGAATCAAGCACATCAAAGAAAAAATTCAAGATGGCAAGGCGGATTGCTTCAGAATTGATGATGAAGGTGTCGTGTGGTTCAAGGATCATCTGGTAGTTCCAAAAGTACCTGAGTCGCGACAAAAGATCCTCAATGAAGCGCATTTAATGAGATTCTCTATCCATCCAGGAAGCAACAAGATGTACCAGGATTTGAAACAAAAATTCCGGTGGACTAAGATGAAGATAGAAATTGCTCGGTATATTATCAGGTGCGATACATGTCAAAATGTGAAAGCTGTGCATATGAAGCCTGAGGAGAATTGCAACCATTGCCTGTTCCTGCGTGAAAATGGGAAGATATTAGTATGGATTTCATCATGGGTTTGCCCAAGACATCCAAAGGCTTTGATTTAATCTGGGTCGTTGTGCACCGTCTCACCAAACAAGCTCACTTTGTACTGGTCAAAACTAAGTATACGGCAGCAACTTATGCAAAGCTATATATCGAAAACTTGTTGAAGCTTCATGGTGTGCCAAAGACCATTATTTCGGATCGAGATACTCAATTCATCTCAAATTTCTAGAAGTCCTTGCACAAGTCACTAGGGACAAAACTTCTGCATAGTACGGCATATCATCCGTAGACCGATGGTCAGACTGAGAGAGTCAACCAAGTGTTGGAGGACATGCTGAGGGCATGTGCACTCAATTACACAGATACTTGGGACGAATGTTTGGCACTGGCAGAGTTCTCATACAATAATAGTTATCAAGAAAGCATCAAGATGGCATCGTTCGAAGCTGTGTATGGCCGTAGGTGTCGAACTCCATTAAATTGGTCTGAGCCTGGAGAAAGATGGTTCTTTGGAGTTGACCTGGTGGAGGAAACTGAAGAAAAGGTCAAGCAAATACAAAACAATTTGAAAGTTGCACAATCACGACAGAAAAGTTACGCCGATCAAAGGCGTCGACCTTTAACATTTAAGGTAGGGGATTATGTCTACCTTCAAGTATCATCGATGAAGGGGATCAGCCGTTTTGGAGTCAAAGGCAAGTTAGCTCCTCGATACATTGGACCGTTCCCAATCCTGGGGCGCATTGGAAAAGTAGCCTATAAATTGGGATTGCTAGACCATCTCTCAGTGGTACACAACGTATTTCACGTGTCTCAGCTCAAGAAATGTCTTCGTGTGGCTGACCAAGTCATTGATGTCGAAGGAGTGGAATTCGAGCCGGATCTGACATATTCTGAGTATCCAATTCGGGTCCTGGATTGAAAGGATCGTGTCACTCAAAGGACCACAACCAGATGGTACAAGATTTAATGGAGTGAACATTTTGAAGATGAAGCTACTTGGGAATCGGGAGATTACCTCGCAGAAAATTTCCCCGAGTTCTTTGCTACTTTGTAGATGTAAAACTTCTGGCTATGTAATATGTAAATTCTTCTAGTTGTTTATGGTCAAGGTTGGACTAGGCTTACTGGATACATTTTCTTTTCCAATACTTAGTCCTAAGTCTTAGTCGTGTATCAAATCTAGGGACGAGATTTCTTTAAGGGGGAAGGGCTGTAACACCTCTGGTGTTAAGGTTAATTAAATCTGTCATGTCATCATCATTAGCTGCTAATCATCCTGCATCAATTAAAATAATTTTAATTCACTGCATATGATTGTGCATAGGACATTAGAGTGATTTGGTATGCAAATGTATGATTGGTTGTGTATTCAAAGTTAAATTACAAATTAAAAAGAAAAATTAATTTAAACTCTAAATCGGACCCCTAAAACCCTAATTCAAAAACTAGATAGATTTTGGTGTTGGTCCCTTAATAGAAGTTGTAGATATTTTAAAATATAACAACTTTTATTTTAGGTGATTTTGAAGTTCTTAAATAGAAATTTGAATTAAAACCCAATAACTATTTTGAAATTCCAATTTGAAACATCATTTCAAAAACTACTAAGGAATCTGACCAAACTTCCTTATAAGAGTTGTAAAACTCAACAAGTAGGACAACTTTTATTTTTACAGATTTTTAAGTTGTTGATAAAAATTTGGAGAATTATCTGGGATTGCAAATTGAATTTAAATATCACTTTTACCCCCTTTTGAATATTTTCAAAACTAAGCAGAATTTGAATATAGTTCAAAAAGCAAAAATATTGATTAGAAAATTTTCCACAACTTTTATTTTGGCCAAAACTCTAGTTGCTATTGGGAATAGGGAGATCATGATCAAAATAGATTTTGACCTAGGGTTTAGCTACTGTAGTAGGGGGAGGCCCCTACAGTGCACCCGACACCGTACGCGCGTGCGCGCGCCGCGTGCCGGCCACCGTCCGGCCAGCTGGGGTCCGGGCATCGCCGCGCGGTGGTCGCAGGGGACCCCGGAACATGCCTCGACCTTATCCTTTCCTTTCCCACTGTTTAAATGGCGACGAGCACACTCCCGGTTCCTCTTCTTCACCTCGCCTCGCCGGACACCGCTTGGGTTCGCAGGCGAAATTCACTGTCCCTACTCCACCTCTATCCTCTCCATCTCACAGCCATCCAATTAACTTCCTTGCGCATCGTTTGGGCTCGGATCGGTATCATGTCGTCATCGGAGTAGCCCGGTGGCCGCTGTTTTCTTCCTCGGCTCCGGCGTGAGCATTGCCGTGCTCCTCCGTAACGTCGCTGGGCGCTGCGGTAGGTCCTTTCCTTCATTCGTTAGCGTTGTGAACTTCCTTTGGTCCACTCATGCCCCTAGTCTTGGTGGCCTAACCTCTACCGCTCTAGGTTCGTCGGAACGATGGTCCCATCACCAGAGCTCGTCGTCGGTGCTTCGGTCCTCGCCGCTACGCCTACTACGGTCGCCTGCTGCCTCAACTTGCTTGCATCTAAACCTTTGGTGAGCTCTGTGGTGCCCTAGATGTAGTCGGTTTGGCTTGTGGTGGTCCGTAGGCTTCGGAACGTGTGGAGCTGCCGTGGTGAGCCGCCATGACTGCTTACGGTCGAGCTCGGGAGGCTTGGGAGCGGGGCGGAGTCCGTAGAAGGGGTGCGGGTGCGAGTGGGAAGCTCGTCGGAGTGTTTGCTCTCGCCGGTGTTGGTTCCGCCGGCACGGCCGAGCCGGTGGCGCGTCGCCGATGTTACGGGCATCAGCGAGAGGGAGGAGGAAGAGGGAGCTGATAGGGAGGACCCACCTATCAGCGTCCCTGTGATGAGAGCGAGCGCGCTAGGCCGTCCTAGTCGTGTTGGGCCGGTTCGGGATGAATTGAGGATTTCCTTTTTAAGTGAATTTCCAATAGCCTTTTTGATTTATATTT
The DNA here is from genome assembly GCA_038502445.1 of Eremochloa ophiuroides. Taxonomy (NCBI): domain Eukaryota; kingdom Viridiplantae; phylum Streptophyta; class Magnoliopsida; order Poales; family Poaceae; genus Eremochloa; species Eremochloa ophiuroides. The sequence goes on from JAHLJS010000001.1 coordinate 79,880,981, forward strand.
TAGGGAATAGTGCTCTGTTTTGTTATTTCTGTAGGAATTAAATTATTGATGCAAAAATCATGAAAATAAATATGTATGATCTATGCAGAATGTAGTATTTAACAAAAATGATAAATGTGTGTTTTCAACACTTCCCGCAGGAACTAAAAATCAGTAGTTTAATTATTAAATGTAACTTTGGTGATTTTTAATAAATTATGGGTTGATCTAAAAATCATGAAATTTTATTTAGTACTGTTCTAAGTCAAGATCTATCTGTTGGTAGAGTTTGGGCTCAATTGGAGGTAGTTAAGATCTCTAATCATGTAATGTTGGATTATTTGATTAATAAAATAAATAGAAAACAATAATCATTTAGGCATTGTGTGATTTTGAGGTTGATTATGATTCTAGGTCAATCACCCTTATGACCTAGGGCATCTTGAATTAGAGTTATCTTGGCTAGCTCATGAAGCAGGGTGGAACTCAAGTATGTTTTATTTATGATTGAATTTTTGCATGTCATTCATGATTGCATCATACTAAGCATACATCATTGCATACGTGTAGTGCCCGTGAACGAAGAGGCTAAAGTTGAGGCTGCTACTGAGGAGGTGATTCCCGAGGTGGTTCAGGGCTTTGACATTTGTGGGACTGATCCTGATCCGACAGTCTTCGCAATTTAAGGCAAGCCCCGGTGCATTAGCCCCTCCTTATGTTTTATAAAATTTATTACTTGAGTTAAATTACTGCATTAGGTTGATAGGAGTTGATTGTAACCTGAATTGCTGCATTACCTGCCTTGATATATTACTCGTGAAGCCTGATTTAAAATAAAATGTTGAAAAGTGCTTAGCCCTACTAATTAATTTTAGATTTGTATAAAATGCTATTTTCTGAGATACCGTGGTATACTATTGATGAATTATGAGAAATGGAAAAGAAATATGTCCGTTCGGTTGATGTGCACGTGGGGCGGCACCCCCATGTCTTATCACCGATGAGCATGGATTTGGAAACCGTTGTGTAATTGTGTATTTGGGTTAGGGTCCCAATGCATAGTCACCGACGGAAAAGGCTTAGGGACCGTTCGTTGTAGGCTAGCCGGATCGAGACTTTACAACTAGCCACATACTCCGGAAAGCCCTATCTCCGGTAGCTCCATTGCTTGAACCGACGACCACGCACTGGAAGTAGAGAGATGGCGAGAGTAGCATGTACCCTCGTGGGTTAGAGTCCCGAATTGGAGGTGTACTGTACTCTCGGGTGGCGCAGGACCGGTTCATGGATGAAAAAGCCGTGGTAGACGGGGTTGGTATATGCAAACTTAAGTGCTACATATGCAGTGTAGATAGGGATCCCCAGCTGGGTACTAATCGATTCGAATCGTCGTTGCTCCTCGATTATGGAGACTTGATCCACTGCCCTACTCCAAAAAGTGGTTCGGAAGTAGAATGTTTTTGAGAATGTTTAAGTAATTGAATTTGAAGGATACATGTGAAAGAACTGAGATCTATGGTTACTGAGTAAAATAATATTGAGTTAAAATGTTGAAAGTAGAATTAAAGATTAGTATTGCTTTTCTGTAAAAATACTTTGACTCTTACTAAAGCCTTACCTTGACTCCCCTTAGCCTGCATTTCTGAGTCTCATCTTTTTCTTTAGTCGGGTATGTCTTGCGGAGTACCCCAGTACTCAGGGTTTGTTAACCCCTGTTGCAGGAGGTCAGCAGCCGGAGGTTTGCCTCGCTCCCTGCTGCGTGATAATTGTCCAGGAAGGAAGTGAGGAAGAATGAAGTTGGACCCGTGGACAGGGTTCCGTTATCATTTATTTAAGTACGTTGTATCATTGTTCCACTGCTACTGCCTTTTAATTATGATTTGTAATAACTGCACTTAAATTCTATTTGGACAATTGGTTTGTAATCTAAGAACTATGTAATCTTTCCGCGCTTTTATTCTGATGCATTTTATTATGAAATGTTGTAATTCTGTAATAGCTTCGCAATGGGATCCTGTCGTAGAATACGGGTGCTGATGTAGCCCGACAGGATCTTCTAGATCATTTGGAACACGGCCTGGCTGTCAGAGGTCATTAGTGACAATGACAGATGTCTGTGGACCATATGATTTAGAGGGTTCTGTTAAAGTTCGTTGAGGTCATCTCTATATTTAAGGTTATGTTCCATTTTCAGGGTCGGCGGTGCGGACAGCCTAAGCAGCCATAACTAAGCTATGCGACTGGTCAAACGGAATGCATGCAGTTTGTGCAACGTCACTACTCAGGCCTTTCAGGTTAGACGATGTGTCTCAGGAAATGGCCAGACCAGGACCAATACTAGCAGTACTTGCATACCATAGGGCCTATTTGATCCTTATGGAGCTAAAAATTAGTCCAAATTAGTTATGGTAGATTAGCTAGTTGGCTAACAACTAAACATCCAAATTAGTTATGGTAGGTTAGCTAGTTGACTAATTACTAAACATTGGTCTGACTATTAATTCTTCTGTTTGAGCGCACTATAGATAATTTAGACAATTTTTAATTAGGGCATGTTTAATTATTATCCAAAATTTTTACACACATCACGGACATATGTACGAAGTACACATATAGATTGTGTGTAAATTGGAAGACACATCTTTTAAGCCTAATAACTAGTCTATGATTTGATAATATTATACTACAGTAAATATTTACTGATAACATATTAATTTATTAATATTTATCTCACGGTTTACAAGCAAACTATATAATTAGTTTTTTTTATTACTATCTGCAAAATACTTCCGACGTTATATTCTATAGAACATCTTATGTGACACAAAGTTTTTCCAAGCCGAATCTAAACATCCCTTAGCTGATAATTATCACCTGTATCAAACACACCCGTAGACTAGAATTAGCTAGCCGTCTGCATATGTGTTGGTGTGTGGCTGAGCCTTGTGCTGACATTGTGGTGCCTCTGGAAGTAGCGGATTGATGCGGTGTACGTTCAATAGCTTGTGAAAGATGGCGAATCAAGTTGTTGCACCAATTAGAGATGAGAATTCTCTTTGGGCTAGTGCAGGGGGATTGGCCCTCAGGTCACATTTTGTTGTTCCAAATCTTGTGAGTAATTAGTTAGAGTACTTTCAACCATGGCAGCAGTCTGCTGCTGGTGGTTGTGCATCTCGCGCATGTAGTCAAACTCTTTTTTTATTAATATTAATATATCCGGACCTAAAAAAAAGAATTAGCTGGCCCCTACACAGGCAGGGAGAAATTATGGCAATGATGACAATGAGCGAATGGAGACAAGGCAGGATGTCTTTATGCCATGCATCGAGAATAGAGCAAGTGGGGGCACTGAGATCAGAAACGCTTCTGTTTGTGCACGAGTAAATAATGACCGGGCGGTCGGCGTAGCACTGACTTTGGTATAGAGACATTGACATGCATGTTTGTTTAGAGGTTACTCCCTCATTAAAAAATACAATTCCAAAATATTGCTAAGTCAAATTATTTAAAAATAACTAAATTTATATAGAAAGATACAAATATTATCATATACTAAGGGCTCGTTTAGATCTATTTTAGTTGGAAGTTTGATACTGTAGCACATTTGCTATTTTTTACCATAAATGTTCAACCTTAGCCTATTCAAAAGATTGGTCTCGCTATTTATATGTAAACTGTGCAGACATGCAAAAAAATTTATCTACATTTAATGGTCTATGCATTACGTTCAAAATTCAATGTGACGCGATGTGATGAGAAAGTTGAAATAAAACATGCCAGTTGTTTTTTTATGATATGATGGTATGAAACCAAACAAAAAGAAACAGAATGAAATACAAGCAGCATAAGTCTCTAGAAAAGTGAAAAAAAAATCCAACTATTTACAGCAAGTAATACTAAAGGGCAATATGGTCTTTCACCCCTCGTTTAAGACCGTTAGACTCCAAAAGTAATGGCGGTGTCATATTAGCTTTGAAAGATACAAATAGTGTCGAATAAGAGATTCTCGACTTTGTAGGGTCAAGGAAGCATTTCTTCATCTTAATGTCAAATATGGAATTGTCTCTCCATCCTATGCTAGCTTGTATTTCAACGGGGAAAAAAAGGACGGGAACTATAGGACCTGATACTCGATGTGTTTGTGTGAATTCTACCATCCGCAACTAATGTCTAATGGTGATACTTTGATCAGTGGTGCTACTTTGATCAACAGAGGACGAGGCGTTAAAAACAAGGGAAAGGTGCAATCTGACATGCTACTGTTGATGACACTCGATATGTTGTTCTTGGAGGTGGCAACAATAATTTGATTTGTGACCGTTCATTAGGGACTTGTTTGTTTACAATGAGAGCAACCTGCCGGTCGCATAATGATGCTTCAGGCAGCTACAGTGGCGCCACTTTGTTATAGACAAAACGTACTACCCTGCTTTTTATCTTCCTTTGTGATCTTGTGGCACGCACGGAGACATTTGGTCAGTGTAACTATTCTGTATCTGTGAAGAAACGAGTCAGACCACATGCCCGTGTCCTCTTGTAGCTGTAGGGTTGCGGGAGAAAAAAAAAATCTATTGTTACCCCTTCCTTTTATTACTAGAGAAGCCGAATGAAACCATCAATGCTCTAGCCTCGAAGTTTTACTGGTAGACATTTACCCAAACAAGCGTGGCCTGCTCCTCCGCCACAAGCACCACCACGTCGCCCGAAATATCCTCCGCCGTCCGATCTCCGATCCGATGACCCAGATTACTTGGATCGGATTCTACTGAAAGTAGCTTCTCAGTCAGTAGCTTCTCAGGATTCTCCTTAACTTATCCGGCTTCCATTTACCTAGCCCAGCTTCTCATCCGAATCCGACGAATCAAATATAAGACTAGCTTCCGCTTCTCCTCCCTCTCAAAATAAAAAAAAACCTCTTCTTCGCCCCGTCTCTTTCTCCACGTGCGAGGCGCGGCGGCCACGGCGACGGCGGGTGCCGCGAGCGGCCCAGCGGGGGCGCCGCCACGGCGACCCCACCCTTCTCATCCTCCACACCTTCCTTCCCTCGGTCGAGCAGGGTCGCGGCGGCAGCGGTCGCCGCCTCCTCGCTCCATCTTCCTCTCGACGAAACCCTAGCTGCCTCTTCCTCGGCGACGATGGCGGCGGCTGACCTCTGCGGTACGTGACCTTCTTCTTCCCTACGTCCTCTCATAGCTCCTTCCCATATCTGCTCTCCCTCACAGTGGATGTCCTCCACCCCTCCTCCCATCTCCTTCTCTAGATTCACGATTTCTCATCTATTTATTTTTTCCATGTTGGGTTTTCACCCTACGATGGCTTCAAGGATGCGACACATCGTTTCTCTATATTGATTTGAAGGTGATTTGAATGTTAGTGATCTTTTGTAATATCTCTTTGCTTGGTTTTTGTTATCTACATATTACTTTTATACATCACTTTTGCTTTGCTTTTGTATGTATCATCCTCTAGATTAGATCAGCACCACACTAATAAAGTCTAATCGAAAACTACGTTGCTCAGCTCTACATAATCTATTACTCAAATATACACCCCATATGATGTATTGTTCTAATTTGTTACTCAAAAATATATAATCTATCTATCTATTACTTAAATGTACATCCCTTTTTAATTTATGCATAGATAACTAAACTAATGTACATCCTCTATTTAATTTATGCATACATAACTAAACTGTTATTTAAATCTACACACGTTTGGTACCCTGTATATGGATGAATTTTCTCTCTATAGCCAAGAGCAGGTTAAATGATTAGATTATCTTTGAAGTGTAATCACCAGAGATTATGTTTATGTTCTTTTAGCCTACTTTTTTTGTTTATTTTTCATGTACTTTTGTTTTGGGTGGTGCAACTGACAGTTACTAATTTGAGGTCTCTATTATTCACCAGGAACATTTTTTAAAGGATGTGCTACAAATTAATGACATGTGCCCCTGCTTTTATAGGGATTAAGTAACTATGAGATATTTTGTTGGAAGTTTCCTGATCTACGGACCATCCTGTGTATTCACAGATATTTTGGTAAGTGTACTTAACCAATGCTTCAATCTAAATTGTTTCTTAGTCCGACATGTTCTAGCGTTGATGCCTAATTTTATAGAGCCTAAATTTTAACTCTTTTTCTAAATTTTTGCATAGTGACTGTTTTGTCTGTCAATAGGTGTGCAAAAATTTCTATCTACATAATTGATCATATTTAACAGAGACTGATTACTTTTTAGTCAATAGATTGCACTGCCATATAATCTCAGAAATAATCAAACTGAATGCAAGGCTCTTTTCAGGATCAGCAAACTCTATGGCTTCTATGCATTATATAAACAACCCACCTATTAGGCAGCATTGACTACATTGGTATGTGTTTCAGTCCATATGTTCAGAGTTCATTTACCTTCATGATTTTGGTGGATCTGGGTAACAAAAATTACAATGTATACAGTTATTGCTTTCATGATCAATGCCTTGACAACACTGTGCTATGATTTGGATGCCTAGATCTATGTAGATTGTTATTCATGCTTCTTAGCTTCCTCAATGGCCAGCTTGTTTCCATAACTTCCAAGTATTTACTTTTACTGATATATATGTTCCCGTATATTTAATTTAATTAGATTTTTATACATCCTTTTGTCTGGCTGCCCAAATCTTATATTAAATCACTGGGCTACAAATAAGGCTGGATCTAATTCTTGGATCAATAACAAATATGGCCAGCTTTGAATTTTATTTTGCTCAATGACATTACTGATTTGCTTCTTATTTCTTACAGCTGTAAGTTGCCTGTTGTTTTCTCCTGCTATTTTCTTCCATGTTACGAAAGAAATATTTTCTCCTAATTCAAGATTGGAGTATGTCCACATCTTCCTGCCTGTCCAGTGTATTAAAATTGGACCACCACAATGACTTTATCATGTTATCAACATTTTTTAGCATGCTAGGCAGGGTCGATGATGTCCTCAGGGCACATTGATGAGTACATAAGTACCATATAAACATATTACTACATTGATGACCTACCAAAATAGCTTCCTGTCAATCCATGTCGGATCACAGATGCCAGTCAGCCAGTCTAACGAGCAAACTAACAAACATATCACATTCAAGCTGCCTAGGAAAGGAAGGCTCAGATTAACCTTTTGTCGTGCAGGTCAGTAATGCAGTCTGTTATTTAGCGAGCACCAAAGTAAATATAAGTAAAAGGCATCTAAATGTAAATGTTTCTATTTATTATTCATGCCAATAGTATTCCACATTTTACTTTTATTAAATTATGCCGTGGATTTCAGCAATTCCTCCAGTACAACAGACTAATACAGGGCAAAATTACAAATGCTTCTTTTGTCTTGCAGTTATGTGAAAGCCAGCCCTTACAAAGCCAGGGTAAAGTTACAAACACTTCTTTTCTCGTGCAGTTATGTGAAAGCCAGCCCTTACAAAGCCACATCTAAAATTTGCTGTCTCGGTATGTTAGGTATCTGTTATACAGGAACGGGGTGTGTACATTGAAGCTGGTATATTTTCCACCCTGTTGCCAAAAGGTAATGCTGCTCTATTTAGTTCATGATGTTTTATTGCTTCTTAGTGCTCTTATATGCAATCATGACTCAATAGTTTGGACATCGAAGCAGCACTGGTCATGGGTTCACTTTTTATTATTGTTTTGTATGTAGTGATGGATAACTACCTCGGGAACCTTAGCAAAGTGGACTGAAAGGGCCGCCAAATTCAATCATCAATGATGGACTTGGTGGTGACAAAAATCAAAACAGATCTTGATGCACAGCTCTACCTTATAGTACTTACTGTTTTTCCTTCTCATGAAATTATTGGTTCCAAATTTTATAGTTGGTACATAATTCAACTAATGATAGTCACTTTGTAGCTTCGATCACTATGACAGCAGAGAAAATTCATTACAAAATTCATTCTTAATTTGCTATATGATTTCTATGTATGAAAGGGCGCGCGGCTTCCACTAGTGAAACATCCTCGATTTTCCACGAAGGGAAAATCCACAGAATGAGATATAATGTGATAAAACCAAATATTGATCTCATCGCATTATCATATATCAGTTGATATTAAAGTCATACATCGATAACACTTACAAAATATTATATCAACTGAGTGGACACCTATTACAGGGTTAATCTAGCGGAAGCATATCTAGTCGTCATCAGAGTTGGCGGAATATGTCGTCGAGTGAAGGCTCCTTCTTCCCGGGTACCATCAGAGTTATTCTTGGCGCAGCTGAATCTTCATCTCCTAAACCAAACTTGAGCGTAGGCACGAGACCTTCCAATGCTTCTTATCTCAATATCTTTGTTAGTCAGGTAATCTGCACACCGCCAGATATGTGCAGGCCATGGTCAGCACCGATGAGCTTTAGTGGAAAAGAGAAAACAAAGGATCTGCCGATCCTAATATTTGGCTGTGGTTTGCATCCTAAGCGCATGCAAGATAGTTTCAAGTAATAATATCATAATAGTTTGTCAAGTTTTAACCCATATCACACCATCCATCAGTCCATCCCATTTCCATTATCCCACCCATACACCACCTCACACGCACACCTCACGCTCAGTCGACAGGCCCAACTCCCTCTCGGGTCCTGCCTCAACGGCACACTGCCGCATTGGGCACACTGCCAGACAATCTTCAACCAGGGGAAGAAAAGAATATCGCTCTCTACACTAGACAGAGCTTCACAGGAAAGGTCCATAGCCGACGAATCGGCATATGTATCGATCGATCAACCATAACACTCTGTAGAGGTAAATATCGATCGATCAACCATAACACTCTGTAGAGGTTTTACCACTCACAAGATTAGCCATCATCGATGCTGTACAATCATCTAGGCAGAATTCCGAATGCTTGCTTGCCTAGGTCGATGCCACCCTACCACTCAGCCCTGGGTAACTTCGGCCCTACGCCGAAACGCTGAGACTGGGAGACGCAGTACCGGGCCCAATCAGTGGTACAGCGCATCTAGAACGGTGCGGGAACTTCCTGCATCCGCCACCGCCCACCCTATCACCTTACAACCTAGCAGTAGTGGCACCGCCCTACCAAGTAGTCCAGCCGTCTCCCGCCCATCAGAAGCGAGTGAGCAGTAAGGGATTCCCATGAACCTGGGCTAGTCCTTCCTAGGTTTGACCAAGCAGGCATCTTCTCTTAGGGGATACTCTCCCCGTGCCACCATGGCACCTCCATTCACGGGACTTCAATGCATATCCCGAAACCACCACATAAGTCATTACCCGCCACAGGTATCTCTCGAGGAAATGCCCAGATGCAACTCCCGGCAAGACTTGCTTACACAGCTCGTCGTGTATCCCACTTGGTCGACTCGACCCTCACCACACACCCAAGACACACGCAGCACGCTCACATACCACCAGTCCGGCATCCCAAGCCAAACCATTCCCAGGGGTTCACCACCAGCATCACATCATAGATACAATGCGAGTGGAGTTAATAGATAAATATAGTGATGTAACATGCAAGCAAACAGGTAGATAGATATATGTATAAAAGAGCGTGAGCGCGAAGCTGGGTGGTATAGTAGAGTGGTTGCAAGCGGGGTAGTAGCGGCTTAGGTAGTAACATGCATCTTATACTAGCAAAGGAGTAAATATAAAGCGCTAGCAGTTCTAGATTTGCAATGTCTAATAGGATTCTCTAAAAGAGGGTGCTGCCATGACACCTGCGTTGTCGAGGAAGTAGTGGTATGAGCACTCCTCAGTTAGTGTAGTCATTCTGCTGGATCACCTCCTCCAGGGTGACTCCATTCCGTGGGTCCTTGCGCCGTCCACGTTCTCTTCCAGCGGGGCTCGATCCGATCGTCGCTAATCCGGAAACGGCTACTCCGCGAAGCAATACAAGGCAATAAAACACCCAATTCACCAAAAGATGACGGGACGTGGGAAGACCCATTAACAGCAAAGAAATCATAAAAGGTACACGGCTTAGCCCTCTCGGCGTATGTCCGATTTCATCAGGCCAAAGAAACAGGAGTGGTGGTTTGCTAAGCATAAGCATAAGTCACAGCCAAGCCAATATGGCTTTATAATAAATGGTTTAGGCCAAAGCTTATCCATAGCAAACACCACGGCACACGATCTTCCGATCTGTCCGCCACGGGGAAGACGGGGATCGGAGGACGGCTGATTAGCAGGAAAGAACAAGGAATTTCCAACAATAAATGTTGCACAAAATAGTGCGAGTGTTTAATCCACATGTAGGGTACCAAGGCTGTGATTCAAACGGGTACAATCATACATGTGCTTAAACACCAAGAATCAAAAGAGAGAGAAAAGTTAGCTAGGCACATCCATATTATATTCTCAGTCGCATCTTCAGTGAAGATGGTTTTAAGTGGTCGACCGAGTCGACCTACATAGGTCTGAGATCTTAATATAGACCATAGCTTCGCTAACAAAAGGAGTCAGTCTGGTCTTTGATCCGATCACTGTGAGTAAGACGAAATCGAACAGAGCGGGCTAAACGAACAGAGAGCGAGAAGCATAAAACAATCGTGGTCTACTCTTTCCAACGCACACGCCACGGAAAAGACGGGGCGTTGGAAGAGAGCGACTAGGTGAAAGAAGCAAGTGCGCAAACCACTCGTAGGGTACCACGACCTAGGTGCACTGGCACTAAGTCATTACTCGGATCCATAGCGGTGCGGTTGTCACCACAAGAATCAGAGGAATGCGACGGTCACGTAGGGTACAAGCATACGAGGGTCAGGCACGAGAAGTCAGAGAGTGGCAACGCGAGGTCAGATTACACTCGGTCATTACGGCCATGGCGAGACAAATCCCGCGATCGCAATATCCGAACGAAGTACGATCCCACAACCGGCTCGAAGGCACGTCACACAGACAAACAACATGACAACCAGCAATAAGAACCAATGACATGACTCAAAAGACTCATTATAAAACTGCGGAGTAGCACAATTCCATAGCATTATGATAGATGGATCCTGCATTACAGATTTAGATACAGACAGATCGTGAGGACAGGGTACAACAGATATATGAACAGACATATCGTAAGGACAGGATACAGTATGATGGATAGATGTACAAGGAGTAAGAGCAGGGGTCCAATAGTCCAGCGTCGTATATCACTTTGGCTTTCCAACCGTCCAACATTATCTATGGGGCCTCAAGAGGTGGCAATGGGGCTATGGCACAAGGTCGGACAGGGCCATTGTTAAAGGAAAGTGATGAGGCTTGCTTCTACACGTCCTGGCTCCACTGGGCCAACTGCTGGTACCTTCTGGCCTGCTATGGCTTGCTACGGCTAGTCGTGGCCGGCTGCTGGCTGGTCGTGGCCTACTGCTGGCTGGTCATGGCTGGCTGTGGCCTGCTGCTGGCTGGTCGCGGCTGGCCACGGCTGGCCGGGCGGGGCTGGTGACTGGCCAAACGAGGCTGTGGCTGACCGGAGGTAGCGTCAAGTGGCCGGGAGGCGGCAGAGCATGGCCAGGTTCCAACGGTGTGCACGGTAGCTAAGGTGAAGCTTGGACGGGGCGTCGGTACGCGTCGGGGCAATCAGGCAAGACTTCTAGAGATCTTCTCCTTTGTTGATCGACAGTCCTTTGTGTCCTTCGGTGACATGAGTAGAGTGGCGACGGTCTCAATGTCCAAGGCACAAGGTAAATCCGGAACGGGATCACGGTGGTGGTTTGGGTAGACCTCGGCCACGCCGACGTTCTTGGAACGCCGGTGGTTCGATTTGGCTGAAAGAGTCCCGTGCCGTGTGTGCGAGTGTCCTGAGCCAGGGAGAGGCTCGGCCTACGCGTCCCTGAGGTGGGACGCCATGGCCCAAATGGCGGGTCCAGCAAGGTGACGGTGCTCACCATGGCGGAGAGGGTTGTGGCTCACCGAGGGCTTGCGGATGGAAGGTCGCTTGACGCGGGTCGAGCTCGTTGCCTGCAGAGCTGCTGCGTTCGTGGTGGGGCGAGGTGGCCACGATGTGGTTTCTGCAGAACGGCGTCGTTGGTGGTCGCGAACAGGGTCATGGCCGGTCGGTGTGGTTTGCCGCTTTCCTGCGCAGTGAAACAACGCGGCACGAAGGCCGGTCTCAGTCCAATTTCATCGACAGGGCATAAACGGGGAGAAAGGGCAAAGCCTTAGGCTTCCGATGCTGCACCGGGGAGCTTCTGAGCATGGTGGGGTGGTGCTGTTCGACTGGAGGTGGCGTGCACAGCTTGGGAGCGCAGGCCGGAGACGGGGTGGCCGCGACACGGCTGGTGGACGACGATCAGGCGAGGTGGAGATGCTGTAGGTGCTCGGCGTAGCGCCCGACGGTGCGTACACAGCAGTGGAGTTTGACGTGGACGCGGGCTTCAACGATGATGCCGACGAGGCCACGCTTGGTGCGGTAGTTCGACTGGCAAGCATCATGGCCACGCTCTGGCGCGCGGCGGCTGGCAGGGGTGTGGTCGCGCGGGGCTCCGCACAGTGGCAGCCTGGTGCAGAGGTCCAGCGTCCAGGTCGCTACTTGGGGTGTGATGCCGCACGATGACGAGGTCGCAGTTGCTCAATGCTGGGGTCCCAGAGCCGTGGCGAGGACGAGGCGTGGCACGGGGCACGGCTGGACGTGAGGCGTGGCTGCCGCGGTCGCAGGTGCGGACGAGCTCCAGGAGGCCGGCGGCGTTGCCGAGGACGTCACGGTGGGCAACATCGCGATCGGTGGTGCAGTTGCTGCTTGGGACAGCGTCGGGGCGCTCGGCATGACGGACGCCGGTGCGAGGAGACGGCGCGACCGGCTTGGTGCAGCAGAAAACTCTGGCGGCGCCGTGATGGAGGCCGGCATGGGTGCGGCGAGAGTGCGCAGGTGCACGCAGGAGGGTGTCGGGGCTCCCAGCAGCGGTGACGCCCTGCGCGTCGCAGTGTGGCCGTAGCAGCTGTGGCCGGATAGAGCAGCGGCCACGGCGCCTCCGTGGTCGGCCGGCATGGCATCGGTGTGCAGTGGCTGGCCGGTGGCTGGTGAGACGGGGCACAGGCAGTGGCGCAGTGGAGAGATGCCGAGCGGCGGCGGCGGCAGGAGTTGGAAGAGGAACAGTGGCGGCGGCTTCGGCTTCGCTTTATACTCGCGCGGCGCTAGGGCTCGTCGGCATCGGACAGTGGGGGTCTCGGCTTCCGTACTCGAGGACACGTGCAGGGCATCGGCACGGACGCCGAGGTGGGGTTGCGGTCACGCGGTTGTGCGTGCGCGCTCGTCGCGAGGGCATGGCGGCGGCGGCTGCCTGGGAGGCGCCCTAGGGCTTCCAGGAGCGAGGCGCGCGGCAGGGCCGCTTGGTGGGCCGGCTGGGCCGTGGCGCTGCGACTGTGCATGGGAACGAGCTGGGCTTCTGGGCCGCGCAAGGAGAAGGGGCAGGGGCGCTGGGCCGATTCAGGGAGAGGAGATGGCAAAGGAGTTTCCCTTTTTTTATTTGTGATTAATATGTTTAAAGAGAAATGGAATATGAAATGGTATGAGGATAATATTTATTTTCTTTTATGAATCGAGGGATAGTCGTGGGGAATAAATTGAAATATATTCCAATGATGGCAAGGGAAGAAAACGAAGAGAGAATTTTCCAATTCGTCGAGATGAATTGAGAGGAGAGAAAGAAAAGGCGATTATTCCTCCTATGATCCACGTAGTTGTGACTCATGGTATTTGGGTACAATTTTGAAGGAGCTTCGAGACGAGTCGAAGTGAATTATTATGGATTTGGGAAGGGCTCGAGGACAGTTGCCATGGATTTGTGCTCTCCGACGCGATACACTAGAACAAAAGAAGAACTCCGGCAAATTCCTTCAAACAACTCTATATGGATGCAGCGGTTGTTAGCGAGTTAGTCGGGGTTCGACCTAGATTCTACATGCTCCACACACTTTGCAAGGAAAATTTTAGAAAGTTCGTATTTTTGGTTACCGGAAAACCCAGGTTGTTACAACTAGTTAGACAAGAAACTGAAGTAATTTGTAATGTTCTAGCCAGCACAACAATTACTGTCCAATCCAAGGGCTCGTTCGGTTAGATGATTCTAGGCCCGGGAATCATTCTAGGTTTATCTTTAAAGTAACTGTTCCAACTGGATTTTTTTCCCTAACTGAACAGGACCTAAAAGATTTTTTTGATAATGGAACAAGGCCTAAAAGATAGCTTAGTGCTGCTAAATTTCAGTGGCATTGAGAATCTGAGATTAACATTGCTAGTATACATCTGATACATGACATCATTTAATCCACTGGTGGCCTCTAGTGCCTCCAAATAGTGTAATATTGTATCAGGTCCTTCCCGGAGTTGCTGAAAAAGATGTTCAGCCACACTAGAGAGGGATGAAAACGGATCGGATACGAACGAATATCACTGATATTATATTTGTTTTCATATTTCTGATCAGATTTGCATTCGAATACGGATAGTGTCAGTCATACCGGATAGGATACAATTGGATGTTGACATCATAAATATACGATTTGAGTATTCGGATACGGATATGGTATCGGATATTGAATATCCGAACTCGGATACGGACAGATCTGAACACCTCTAAACGGATTCGGTCGAACGGACGATCGGATAAATATCCGTACCATTTTTATCCATAATAGAGACCACGTCTTCAAGACCTTTCTTATGCCTGGCCAATGTATACTGATCAAGAGATCCCTGCATAGTATGTCAGAACACCCAAGCACCAGAAATTTCAAGGACTGTGTGTGTGTGCGCGCGCGCGCGCGTGTGTGTGGGCAAGTCATGCATGTAATTTTTATATTTAAACAGCAGATATTTTCAGACAACTTGTTCGAACGTTTGAAATGCTTGGCACTGCAGGAATTGCTTCTGAACCGTACAAAATTACCCACATCATAGGCAGCAGACTTGGAACACCGAGATCAGTCCAATGTGTACATTTAATTAATAAATGCATCCTCTACTAGCGAGAACCATTTTGAATGAGCTGATGCTCTGACTATAGAATCCACCATTCTTCTGAAGCTGCTTCCTACAAAACTCGAGCTGCAACAATTGAAATCGTTGTGATCTTTGTGGAAAGGATGTGTTTTCTGTAGCCTTCAGAACCTTGGTAGAAACTATACCACTGCTGCCTAGTGCATTTGTTATCTGAAGAAAACTGGAACGTGACCGACCATTGATTGCACGTCCATTACTTTCATCAAAACTTTGCAGCTTGTTATTGTCTTCTAATATTTGGCAATTGTCATCTGAATGATCCAATTTGTCAATTGCGTAAGGCCCATTGGGGGAACCATTTGATTGGTTCTCGATCAAACCAACAGCTTTCCATGCATCAGCAATGAGACAGTAGGTGCTTTGCTTAGGCTTGACACCAGTCTCCCGCATCATCTGAAGGACTTCCTCAGCTTTCCATGGCTGCTTCTGTTCGCTGTATCCCCAGATCAGAGTCTCAAATGTCCTGAGATTGGGATAGACTCCTGACTTGCACATCTTCTCATAAACTCTCATGGCACTCTCCATGTCGGCCACGCTGCACCACCCGCTAATGACAGTGGTGAAGGTGACGACATTTGGGCAGACACCAAGATGGCTCATTTGCAACAGAAGATCTTCAGCTTTCTCAGGCTGCTGAGCACGGACAAGCCCTTTGGCAAGAATGCTGTATACCTGAGGATCTGGCTCGATTCCTGCTTCGATCATTTTGTCAAACACATTCGTGCATTTAGCCAAGTGGCCTAGCGAGCTGAATGTATTCAACTGGTGACTGTAGGTAACAATGTCAGGCTTGATGCCAAATTGCTCCATCAGACCCAGGATCTGCATCATATGAACACAAAATTAGACAATCCATTCTGCTAGCATGTACATGAATAAAAGTGGAATGTTTCTCCTGAACTCACATTATTGACTGCAGCCATGTCATTTGCATCAAGGAAGCCCTTCAGCAGTGTGTTGAAGATAACGACGTTAGGAACAATTCCTGCATCCTTCATTTGCTGGACGCACCGCAATGCTTCCTCCAACCTGCCCTCCCGGCAATAACCATGAATAATTATGCCCCATGTTCGCTCGCTGGTGCGTACTCGAGTCTGGATCTCTACAATGAGCTCTTCTGCTTTCCATGTCTCGTCATTATTGGCATATGCACTGGCTATGGTATTGTAAGTGACGATATCAGGCTCAACACCACCTGCTCGCATCTTGCCCACAACACCCCAGGCCTCCTCAAGATTTCTCTGATCACACCAAGCCTTCACAAGAATGTTGTATGTTGTGAGGTTAGGCCTGACTGATCCTTCAATGCTCATCATGTCGAAGACGCGCTGTGATTCTTCGGGTTTGCCCACAATGCCATATCCTTTTATCAGTGTGTTGAAGGTGCTTGTAGTTGGGTGGCAGCCAGAATGCTTCATTTTCCAGAATATGTTTATTGCTTCGCCCATCCGCTTCGCCTCAACAAATGCATTTATCAAGGCATTGAAGAAGATGGAGTCTGGTCTAATTCCAGCTAGTTCAACTTGAGCAAGCAGTGATGGAATCGACCCAAACATCCTCTGGTTTGTCAGGGCAGTCAGTAGAATTGTGTATGTGACCAATGAAGGCTTGTGCCCCTCATCCATTAAGTGCTTGAATACAGAGTGTGCTTGGTAAGGCTTCTTTGAGTCGATTAGAGTTCGCATTTGTCTTGTCCGGTTAACGACTGATTGACAAGTATGCCCTTTTGCACATGTTGTGCACAGCTGCTGCTGCTGGCCTCTTGATGGTTGTAGAGTGCCATTGTGTTCATGCTTCTCCTGAAACATAAGGAATTTTTTTTTGTTCAGAAATGAGGTGGGAGAGAATAGTGGTAAAAAATAAAGGACACCTCGAGTGTTTTGGATTTTATATGGTGAATGTTTTCCCATATTTATTTATGGCACTAGACCAAGCCACAAACCAAATTTCTGATGCCCAGGAAACCTGTTTATAGTATGTTAAGTACAAAAAATATATGATATATTCAGTTCAGTCCTTGCTTTGGAAAGGATTTTTTTTGTATATTAGGGAGAAGAGAGCAATGCAATGTGAGGCAGGCTAGTGATGAATGAAAAAAACTTTGCTAGAGCAATGCAACGTGAGACAAGCTAGTGGTGACTGAAAAAAACTTTGCTACCACTATATCTCAGTACTTTACGATGCTTACTTTGGTAGTATGTGATCCATTATTCAGCCCGTCCACATTTATCCTTATCTTGCCTGTGCTCTTCAAAGTGGAGGTCAGTGTCAGCTGAACTCCGTTCTCTACCATTATACCATGCTTGTTGAGGACTAATCCTCAACCTGGTTCATGATGGTCAGATTTCAGATTCAATCACTTAAACGAAAGGCAACCAGCCAACCAGGAAGGCACTGTGACAAGAATCTGTCTGCCCAACATTATGTTGTGATAATAAGTGCACTAAAATGGACCACAAGTACAGAATATCTTAGATAGAAGCCTACGCTCTAAAGTCGAAAGATTGACTTAGTACAATTTTGCAATTCCAAAAGCATGCCACTATGTATGTAGAGAAGCACTTCTCATATTCAGCGCTGAAAAGCATCTGATATAACCAAACGTCTTCAGTCATCGATTGACGATTATTTTAACGTATATAAGTAAGCCATTGATTAGGACATGGACATGATGACGCACTGTCCATCTCAAATGCCCAAAGTTCAGAGCATAAGATGATGGTATATACTATATAGTCCAGGGGCGGACCCAGCAAAATACATGGGGCTACACATGTAAAGCCTTTTTCTTTGTAAAAAAAGCGAAGCTAGTAGGCATAATACAAATAGCTTTAAGTCAGGGTTCGGAGTTTCTCACAGCAGGAAGGGAAGAGAACGGTGCGCCTACTTGGTTGGGTGCTCGTCGCCGACGAAGAGCCCGCGATGAATGCCTGCCTGGCGAAATGACCGACGGAAGCCTGGGCACCTGGGGTAGGCGGCGGCGCTCCGCCCAGTCGTTGCCACGAGAGAGAGCGAGAGACCTCGCGGGGTGAATGCGACTATGCGAAAAGATAAGGCAGGGGTGGGCACGAGCTCGCAGGGGCCAGGACCGCCACAAGGCCTGTCGGGTCAAGGGATTTTTTTTGTATTTGTCAAAAAGGAAAAAAAAAAGTGTTATTTTCTTTTAAAAAAAAGCAGGTAATCCAGGGCGTCGCGGGAGGAAAAACTGATTTGTTAGCGAGGGGTGTTTAGTTACTCTTCGAAATCCCAAAATTTCCGTCATATTAATTTTACGGCTCATGTATGAAATATTAAATATAGACGAAACTTTTGCATGTTTGTCCAGTTTGCCTGTAAATCGTGAAACGAATCTTTTGAATCTACTTAGGCTATAATTCAACACTTATTGCAAAAGATTTCTCGCTGCTACAGTGACAAAATTCCAAAAATTTTGGGATCTAAACACCCCTGAGACTCAAAAGAACAGAAAAAAAGAAAGGGAGGGTTTTTTTCGAAAAGTGTTTTCTTTGCCTGTGCTAATCGGCCATGACCGATGGTGCTCCTGCGCGTGGAGCCGTGGAGGGGCGCGCGTATGGGGATTTTCGGCCGGGGGTGGCGGCTTGGCCGGCAAGCCGGCGACGTGCAGTGCGCTAGGAGCAGGGCCCGCGTCCGCCTCCAGCAGAGCCGAGCTGGGCTCGGACAGGCACAGGCAAAAGAGGGCAGCGGCGGCGGGCTTACGGTGGCGCGTAGGCGGCGCCAGCGTGTGGGCAGCGCGCGGTGCGGCCAGCCGCGGCGAGGCGCAACCGCGGTTGGGGGCGTGTTCTTTGTTTCCCCTTTTTTCCTTTTTCTTTCTTTTTTTTTTTCTAGGCGATGGTTCTGGAGGGATGCTTTGCCATGTCACTTTACAGCGGTTTTTTTTTTTTTTTTTGAAAACACTCTACAGCGGATTGATGGAGTTGGACGATGGTTGAGGTACTTTTGCTTCGCTAGCATGCGGCAGCACTCTTCAGGTGTTCGACTCGTAAGTTACATGTAGAAAAATTAAAACAACTCGCAATGTTCTAACTTACAATTTAGATGTTGTTTTACATGAACGTGATTGCTTGTGCTTAGCAACGATTCTTTTCAATCATAAAATAATATTTTCTCATAACAAATCAGCATCAGCAGGTTCTTTTTTAGCCCGCTAAAAGCGAACTGAGATCAATGCAATTGTTATGCCCGTTTGGCAGAGCTCCAGCTTCAGCTTCTCCGAGAAGAATCACTCCCAACCAGCTAAACGCTCAAAACACCAACTGATTCAGGTGTGGATTAGCGGAGAATCACTCTCCATTTACACTGGGAGGTGTGAGCCGAAAAAACCTGTTTCCCCGGATTCTCTCTCGCTCCTTGTTATATTTTGATGGGGATCAGCTGAGAATCAATTCTCTGCTGATCCCCACCCTGTTTTCTCCCATGAATCTAATGAAATCACTCCACCGGAGAATCGAGGAGCGGAGCTGAACAATCCGGAAGCGGAGTTCTACCAAACGGGCCCTTATAGCTACTGCAACTTCAGCCGTTGTTCCTTTTCAACCATCCAAAAACCATCCAACGGCCCAACAAAAACTTGGCAATACTTCTTCCTCCTCTCTCCTGCCAGCCTCTCTTGTTCAGTTGTTCAGCAAGCGCCAGTGGCTCGTTGTTGTTTAGGGCACGACACAACTCGAGTCGGTTCTCGTGGCCACCACAAACACCTCCACTGCTTGCGGCAAGTGCTCGCCAGAGTAGGACACCGCAACGTGCCAACGTTGCTGGCTTGCTGCCGCCATGGCACTGGATGAGTGGATGGCGAACCTCCCGTTGCAGCCGTTGTCCGCGCACATTGCACCATAGCAGAGGGCCGAGGAGAAGGACGACCAGGCAAGGGTGGCAGACTGGCACTATCGAAGCCGCACATGGAGACGGAGTCGACAAAGAAAGACGGCACGCAAGCACGTAAGGGAGGTACACAACACCGACGAATGAGGCAGCAACTAGGGACGCGCTGAGGGCAGCAGCGCAGGCGCAACGGAGCATGTGGCGACAGTCATGTCGTGTTCGTCGGACAGCCATGGACGCTAGCTGAACACCTGAACATGACACACATGCTTTGTTCGTTTGGGCCGTTGAACGACTTCGAATGGCTGAAAACGGATGATTTGCAAGTTACAGTAGCAGTAGTAACTGCACCGGATCTCAGTCCGCCAAAAGCTAGCAGATGGTCATCAGGGCACTAAATCTTCATGATATCGTTTTGGAAGACATAAGCAACACAACGAAGAAATGCTAACATAAACACAACACGTTCATGAATTATGAACATTGCGTGAAATGTTTCTGATGGCATAAATTAGCAACCCATACTATTTACAGAATTTACAGCAGCTACAACTGTGGGGCTCATCAGCAAACACTGAAAGAAACACTACATACCAAACGCTTTGTTGCTTGCCGGAAAAGCTGAGTTTTATCCTCGGCTCTACAACACCTAAATCAGAACGACCTTCTCAGCAAGAAAAATGGACACCATTCCGATCAGGTGCTATACACTAGGTCAGGTCAGAAAGCCGTGCAAAGATTATTCTTCAAGTTTGACGAGCATTCCTGCTGAATGCTAATTGCAGGGCTACAAAGCCGACTTCTCTTTGGCTCTGATATTCTAACACGTGTTATTGCTGCTGTCAGTGCGTCAACTATGCCACATTCATCCTGATCCTCTGACCTTTGGCTTGCGTCTGACAATGAGTCACATTCTGATTTGTGTCTGTCCCATGGAATTTTGGGTGCTATAATATTGTTAGTGAGACACAAATTAGCAGGTACCACCTTCAGTGGGCATTCTGTGTAAAACACGACCCATGGGTGACCTGAAATAGGTATCAGTAAGTAAAGACATTCTAAGAAAAATACAACAATGCTTGATGAGACTTCGAAGCTTGAACCTACCAAGAACTTCATCAGCCGTCATTCTAGAAGAGACATCTCGATTTAACATTCGGCCAATAAGATCCCGTCCAAGGAATGATATTGATTCCCATGGGGTGCTGCTAAAATCAAGTTCAACTGTCTTTATGGACTCAAAAACAGCGTCCAGAGAACCTCCTTGAAATGGAAGTGAACCAAGTAGTAGTACATGTAGTAGCACACCGGCGCCCCATATATCAACTTTCTCAGAATAGCTTCCAGAAAGAACTTCAGGAGCCACATATGCAGGGCTCCCAGCAACACCAAACAATTTCTGACCTGCTCAATGCATACACCACATATTAGCTAGTATAAAACGTATTCTTATTTGTACTGCAGCAAATCAAAGTTATAGATTCTATAGCCACAATCACATGAAACAAGCATGAAAAACAGTCCATAGATGTGGCACCTATGACAATCAGTCAATCACAAGATAAAACATAAAAAATAGTGATGCTACTGTATAACAGGAAAATGCTCAAATGTTTCTCCTAAGATAGGTTAGAGCTGGCACAGTGTTGAAAATAACAAATTTGTCCCTCGTTGGCAGACAGAATAGACTTGAAGTTAATCCAGAGAATCCCATTAGAAATTCTTTTACATTACAATAGATGTAGGTTTGCCTATTGCCAATTCAGGTATATGAACCACAATACAGCATGATAAGTTCTGGCTATAAGTGGGTACACAAGACATTTTGAAGCAAAAGCAAAATATGGCAGATTTGCTAAAATTCGTTGGCAGTGGTACCGTACGAAGTATAAGCAGCTACTTTAAAAAACTACTGCCCGAGTTCCATACAACTCCAAAATTATACTCCCTCTATTCAAAATTGTAAGTCGTTGTGGCTTTTCTAGGTACATAGATTTTACTATGCACCTAGATATATGCTAAGTCAAGATACATAGTAAAAACCATGTATCTAGAAAAGCCAAAATAACTTACTATCCAAAAAAGAATGCAGTTCTAGGTGCATTTTTGGTTAAAGTGTCTAAAGTTTGACCAAATACATAGGTAAAAGTATTAATGATTATAATGTCACCAAACAAGTATAGTATGAAAATATATCTCACGACAAATCTAATGATACTTATTTGATATTACAAATATTGATATTTTTTTATTTATACTTAAATCAAAATCAAGATATTTTAACTTGGTACTGTGCTAAAATTGCATTCTGTTATGGACGGAGGGAGTACATAACTAGAACATGAGACCAATGGTAGCAAATTCTACTTAGCTCTTAGCTCATTGGGGTGTCATAAATCTTTGTCTTGGGCATTAATGTACTACAACCGTCCCAGAATAAGTGCACGTTTACGGTTCAAATTTTTCTCCAAAATAAACATCAGTATAGGGTCGCAGGCCTAATCTGTGCACAGGAGTAGTAGCTGGCAGCTGCAACTGGCTGTGTACCACCTTGAAACCAATGAAATAAAAAAAGGGGTCAGCATAAAAACTAGGAAAACTGACGGGAGCTTATCATGGCATGCCAAATTCTCTCCTTCACTCCCGTCCAGGCTTCCAGAACCCACGCCGGCGCTTCCTCTTCCCTTCTGCTGCGCTTGGCTTATCTTATTTACAAATATGCGCTATTACTCTGACCTGTACAGGATGTCAGCATTGGGGTAGCAGGGTAATTTGCCACCTCCACTAAGTTGCAGCATTTGAACCTATAAGAACCTACTATTGTGGGACAGAGAGTAAGTCCTTAACTTTGAAATTCAAAGGAAGAAAACAAAAACCCAATATATAAAAAAAGCTTGCACTCATTTCTCTGAGCAAGTATTGAGGGCAGCATTTCTTCTTACAGAGTACGTACTCCCTCCGTCCCTAAATATTTGTCGTTCTCGCTTCCCGAGAAATGACTTTGATTAATTTTATATAAAAAAATATTAATATTTGTGGTGCATAATTAATATCATTAGATAGATCTTTTAATCTAGTTTTTTAATAAATTTATTTAGAGATACGAATGCTGTCCGCAATAACTATAAAATCTAGTCAAACTTGTGGCACAAAAACCGAAAACCACACTAAAAAAGGGACGGAGGGAGTACTAATTTACACCACACAAACGATCACATCAATTGTCAGTCGGAACACAGAAGGGACACAAAAGAGATCACTGAGACAGACATCGACTGTGCCACCTTAAGGAGGACTATACAGAGATGAGGCAGCTCAAGCCTTGAAGAAAGGTAGAGTACTTGAGTTTGGTCCTCTTTAGATGCACTTCAAAATTCCAAGATTCCCATCACATAGAATGCTGCGGCGCATGTATGAAGCATTAAATGGAGATGAAATTTACATGTTTGCGCAGTGTGCATGTAAATCACGAGACGAATCTTTTAAGCCTACTTGGACCATGATTAGACACTTATTAGAAAATATTCCTTTTCCAAATTGTAAATTGCAACTGCATCTAAACGGGGCCTTAACCTCAATTGCTTGTTACACAACCAAGGCAGGAATACCAGAGCTACATGGCTCACTTAGGTCCCTAGACCATAAATAAATAAATTAGTTTGACTCCCAACTCATTTACATCACACTAGTTGACACTCGTGTCGAGGCTATATATGGGCAACCGGCAAAAATACTAAGTAGTCATGCTAAAACATAGATGGGTTTGTATGAAGAGGAATTCTAAGACCATGGCACCGACAACATGAAAAAGAAGCTGAAACATTAGACGCTAACATCACATTATTATTTATATAAAGATAGCAGAACCAATGTTGGCCTGCTGGTTGATCTTCTACTGCCTTTTCAGTTCATGTTTTGCACAAGACTTGGCAATGCACTTTCAAGAAATCAATGTTACTCGTCTTGAGCTTCAGACTTTCAGCTAGTAATATAGCCTATTATTATGTATAAATAGTAGTAAAAAAAAGATTACCATTAGTGACCCGTGCAGCGAGTCCGAAATCAGCAAGCTTCACCTTGCCAGCTTTGGTAAGCAAGATGTTCTCCGGCTTAATGTCCCTGTGCACAACACCCATCTCGTGGCAGTACTTGAGCACGGCCATGAGATCCCTGATGACAATGGCGGCACGCTGCTCGGAGAACTTGCCCTCCCTGGCGATCTCGTCGAGCAGCCTGCCCCCGGCGCAGAGCTCCATGACGAGGTAGAAGGTGTCGGCGTCCTCGAAGACGGCCGTGAGCGTGACGACGCCCGGGTGGCCCGAGAGGTGCTGCATGATCTCCACCTCGCGGTGCACCGTCTCCTCGCCGTTCCTGGGCAGCGCCTTGCAGGCGAACTCGGCGCCGCCGGCCCTGGCGCGGCAGATCCGGACGGAGCCGAACTTGCCCTGCCCGATCTCGGCGCCGAGCTCGTACTCGCTCTCGAGCCGCTTCTTCCGCCCCATCCGCGTGGCGGAGTCGATGCACCCGACCTTGCGCTTGAGCCCGCGCCCGGGGCTGTCGGGCGCCGCCCGCCCGCTGGCG
The DNA here is from genome assembly GCA_038502445.1 of Eremochloa ophiuroides. Classification (NCBI taxonomy): domain Eukaryota; kingdom Viridiplantae; phylum Streptophyta; class Magnoliopsida; order Poales; family Poaceae; genus Eremochloa; species Eremochloa ophiuroides. The sequence continues at coordinate 79,905,388 of JAHLJS010000001.1, forward strand.
GGCGGCGCCGTCATCACCACGCCGCCGCCCCGGGCGGAGGCGGAGGCGGAGGAGGGGTTCTTCTTCTCGGGCCGCGGCTTGGGCTCGCGGCAGGTGCGCTTGCGGGCGTCGTGGCGGGATCCGGCCAGGGAGCACGCGGCGCGCCCGCCCTTGCGCTTCCGCGGCAGCGAATCCATGCGGATCGGAACCCTAGGCGGCGGCGGAGGCGTGCTTGCGCCTCTTGCGTGTCATGGGTGTCGGGGACGGGGAGTGCGGAGGCGTGCGTGACTGGATCCGGAAGGTTGGTGTTGGTGGTGCGAGATGGGATTGGGAGCGACTAGCGAGGGGCTCGAGGAGGCCAGGGGACATGAGGAGGAGGACGGTGGTGGCCTGGTGGGGATGGCCTGGTGGGGATCGGAGGATGGCCTTGGTGGGGATCCAGAGAAGTGAGAAGTGAGAAGCCCTCTGTGGTGCGAGGAAAAGGTCGCACGATTTGACTCGATGCGACGGTTCACTGTTGCTGGCGGATACCGGTTGCGGTTAATAATACGGGTGTGTTTAGATCAATCATGGTTCAATTAGGTTTAAAAGATTCAGTCTCGTGATATACATGTAAAAAATACAAATATATAAACATTTTGTCTATATTTAATGCTCTATGCATGTGTCGTAATATTGATATGACTAGTTGTAATTGCAATTTACTAGTGGATCTAAATTAGGCCACAGCTCGCTTGCTAGCTGTTACGGCCTTTTCATAGCCCACTTATATAATAGTCAAGCTACTGCTTGTCTCATTCGTTTCTCCTACATAGTTTTTTTTGGGCCTGGTTGCTTCTCTTCTCACCGCGGCTGCATCGCATCCGAAGAGACAGGCCGGACACAGCCAGGTCTAGTACGTGCATCGGCGCTTGTTTGGTTTTGTCCTCCGTTTTGAGCTTGTCCAGCCAGGTCTTGGAAAGATGATGTTTGGTTGGTCACTGGCTTGGCACCAGTGCTGTCTCACGCGTTCAGGCATGCATACACTTTTAGCTCCGCGTAGCCAGGCTGTCAAACGGATTTAGGCTTTGTTGGTTTCAATTAAATAACACATATTTTTTTACTCTGAAACAGTATTTCTCCTCACAATAAATCAGGTTCAGCCCAAATCAGCTCAGTTTTTTAGCTTCAGTATTTTCTAAGGCTCTGTTTGCTTCAGCTGAAAAGTTGAGCTACTTTAGGCTGAAGCTAATTTATTATAAGGAGAAATATTATTTCAGAATTAAAAAGTATGTGCTGTTTAGTTGAAGCCTAATAATCCGTTCTCCACGAGCCAGCTGAGGAGGGCCAGTTGCACACGTTGGGCCAGGCTCTGATAGCAGTTCAGCCAACCAAAAGCCTGCATACCAAGGGCCAGTTTATTCTGAAACCGGGCAACCAAACAGACTCTTAGTTTCTGTGCCTAAGTTAGCTGTAAGTTTATACCTTATTTCTCTTCTCTTTCCTCTTTTTTCTTCTTCACATCAGTATTTAGCCGGCTTATAGCCCATTACTATACTTGCTCTTAGGCTATTCGCACCCCTCTATCTCTAAAACCCACCTCTAAAGAAATATTCTGTCTTAATCAGCGAAGATTTTCACCTCTATATCAATTTCTCCGGTACCTCTCTATACTCTAAACCATACCCTATACACTTGTGGGGCCCACTTTTTTTTCTTTTTTCCTCTCCCTCTCTCTCTCCTTATCCGTTCGGTGCGGTCGCCTCCTCCTCCGTCATCCTTCCTCCCTCCTGGACGGCGGCCTGTACGGTGCTCCTCGGCTCGGTTTTCCTGGCGCTGGCACGGCGTGCGGCGTACCCGGCTTTGCGCGGCGCGCGACGTCCCCAGCCCCGCACGGCGCGGCTTCCCCGGCGACCCCCCTCGGTGGCGCGGCCTTCCTCCCTACTTTTTTCCCGGCGAACGGCGACTCCCCGTCATCCCCGGCGGACCCGGCGCGGGATCCGGTTCCCAGTCGTCCCCGACGCGGCGGCCTTCCTCCCTCCTTCCCCGTTGACAGGCGACGGTGGTAGGCGGCGTGGGGCCCACGGTGGCAAAGGATAGCGCTCCTCAGGCGCACCTCTAGATTTGGCGTTTCCCTGTAGCTACCTCTTGGGTAGCGGGCTGTTTAGCGCACCACATTGTAGCTCTCCGAACGCTACCGGTAGCGTTGCGTTAGGTTTACCGCAGCGTGGTGCGGATAGCCTTAGGGCGCCTGCGACGGAAAAGGTTTGACCACTTGAGTTTGACAGGGCACTGGCTTGGCGGTCGCTGGCAGTGGGCGCCATTTGTCAGCAACATGGACATGAGTGTGGACAGTTCGCTGCTAAGGCCCTGTTTAGATCCACTACAAATTGCAATTGCAACTAGTCACATCAACATTGCGGCACATGCATAGAGCATTAAATGTAGACGAAATGTTTACATGTTTGTACGTTTTATATATACATCACGAGACGAATCTTTTAAGCCTACTTAAGCCATGATTGAACAAAAGTTGTCAAATACAAACGAACATGTTACAGTGCAGAATTGCAACTGCAACTGGGATCTAAAGGGGGCCTAAATTTGTGCTCCAACCCAGTGGAGTCGGAGTCCGCGCAATTCCTGGCACTGGATGCAGGAGTCACGGACGGTGCGTGGGCGTACTGGCACGTCACCAGCGAGGCTGAGGCCTTGCATAATGGCAGATGTCATGTATAATCCCTCTATCCTATAAATAAACGTAATTCTTTGATTTATACTATTCTTCTTTGACTATTCGTCTTATTTATATTTTTTATACAATAAATTAAATAAATCATTATAAAAACATCTCTAACAATGAAATAAGTCATAACAAAATAAATAATATTTAATAAAATTTTTTAAATAAGACGAACGATCAAACAGAAATCGCAGAAGTTAAAGAATTATGTTTATTTGTGAGATAGAGAAAGTAGTGCGTGGCCGTACTGGCACGGCCATGGGCGGAGCACAGAAAAAATGATGTATGGATACAGAGGTGAGGCAGTAGATAACATGGACAGTAAAGCACAAAATCTACGCTTCACCACCACCACCACGCGAATAGGGTTGTAGTTCAATGGTAGGATTGTCCCATAAGATGTTACCTATCATGATTCAAATTTGATTGTCAGATTTATCGATGTTGTGCTTTCAGTGATAGGCGATATTCCCGTTGACAGCAAGGCGTTTATGGTGACTTCGTCAATTTCGAGATCTACCAGTACAGTCTTTCGAAGTTGCTCATAGGGGTAGGGTTTGCGTACGTGTGTTCACAGATGTGAATGTGCATATCTTATGAGCGTCTATGCCTGTACTGTGTAATTTGCAAAAAAATTACTTATAACACGAGTGGTCAAAGTTAAGAAAAAAACTCAAACGAATTATAATTTAAAACGGATCAAGTATATGTTTAGATATCTAATTTTCAAATAATATTGATCTTCTTCAAAATTCTAAAAGTACATTTAGTCCATATTTGGTAGACCTCTAGCTCTAAGAAACAGATTTCCAAGAGCTGATTACCCGTGGCTTTAAAAAAACCAAGATTTAGAGTTACATGTATGTTATGTTCATTTAAATTTTAAATTTAACAATAGTATTCATAAATAAAAAATATAATCTCGGAGCTAGAGCCAAGCCAAACAAATCATTATTGTTTTGAAGGAAGTACATACTAGGATGTACTCCCTCTATTCCAAATTACCAGTTATTCTAATAATCTTAGAGAGTCAATGCTCCATAAGTTTGACCAAAATTATAAAGAGAAATAAAAATATTTATGACGTCAATAAATATATTATAAAAATATATTAATTGACCTTCCCGTATCTAGGGGTTCCATTACACTATGATAAACTCACTAGAGAAGACATTCAACCTTTAGTGGATAAAATACTTAAGAAGTTAGCAGGATGGCAGGGGAAGCTGCTACCTTTAGCAGCAAGGACAACGCTGATTAAAGCCTGTTTGGCAAGCATTCCAGTTTATCTCTTATCCTTTATTGAGTTTCCAAAATGGGCCATCAAACTTCTGAACTCCCAAATGACCACTTATTTACTGGAATGATTCTGAAAATAGTCATAAGTATCACTTAGCTAATTAGGATGGTTACAATGCGTAAAGAGATTGGTGGTCTAGATATTCCTAACTTGAGAGACCTTAATATTAGTCTTTTAGCCTCTGCTTAAGAGATATAGTACTGATAAAGACAAGTTGTGGAAAGAATTGCTAGATTTTAAATAAGACACAAACAAGCCAATTTTTTTTCCTTTCCAACTCAGTAGTGCTTCCAGTTTTTGTAAAGGATTTATGTGGGCAGCCCAAGTTGCGAGGATGGGTTATAGGTGGAAAGTATGGAATGATGAGAAGGTGAGGTTTTGGGAGGACAACTGGTTAGGTTCTTCCAGTTTAGCTATCCAGTTTTGGCCCCTGTATCGTATTGTTAATGAGAAGGGAAAGACTACTCTGAACTTTGGGATAGGACAAACTTAATACTTCTAGGAGAATTCTATCCGATAACCTTTACAGATCTTGGTTAGACATTGTTGAACTTATTAACTGTGTTCAGATGTCACAGGAAGAAGATGAGTTGATTTGGAGTTTGAATTCTTTAGGAGTCAAGGTTTGAAGGTCATGTTGACGTGAAGGATCAAATAATTGGAAATGTGACTTTGATTGATATGTGGAATCTTGGTTAAATGGTGATAAACTCAAATAGCTCAAGGAAACTCAACTCAATAAATGGATGGTGTTAGAAACCCTCTGAAAGTGCAATCAAGACCTAATATTGGTTTTGGTGTTGATGACTACCGAATAAGAGGACTAATGAGATTTATCGAGATGACAATCAAGGAATGTCTAATGGAGGATGTTATACAAAGCAAGGGAGCCCCCAATTTCTTATGATGGTTGTCACCGACTTAAAGGAGGTTTAATTTCTTTTTATTTCGAATTTGAGTTTAGAAAAAGCCATACTATCAAGGGGGACTGTAACGTCCAGCCTCTCCGAGGCCGGGCCCGCTTACATCTGGCAGCTTAACTAGGATATAGTATACCCTCACAGACCAACATCAGTCTTTTCGGCGCACTCGAGAAGGACTTCTCGGTCGGTCACCCATCGCTCCAGGCCATGCTCGCTTAACCTCGGAGTTCTTTGTAGATGGGCTTCCGGAAAAGAAGTTGCAACTTATTGGTATGAGTATCCTATTAATCCTATTAAGCCCTGGGCTAGGTGTTGACGGTGGATAATGTCAACTTTTGTTAGAACTTTAGACACCAAAAGATATAGGAATACACACTAGTCTAGGGTTTCAACTAACAGTTTCCACGAGTTTTGCATGTTCTGTATTTTCCAGGGGCTATTCCAGAAAAGCATAAAAGAAGGGTTAAAGAGCATGATTACCACGTAACTTAACCGCCAAGGAAACAATCATCACGAGAACACTAGAAGCATCTGTAACACACCCGAGGCACCGGGACCCGAGACCCCCCAGGGTGGGGCCGGCCGGCGTCCCCCTGCTAGGGTTTCGGCCCAGCTTCTAGGAGTCTTCTTCCGCCGCCTTTGTGGAGTCATCTCAGCCCTTATTTCAAGTCGGTTTAATCCTACGGCGCACGTGCATCCCACCAGGCTATAAATAAAGGGGCGGACCCCCCTAGAGGCATCAACCTATCATTCATTCAAGGCATCAAGTCCTCAAGCCATCAAGAGCCTCCTAGTTCATAGTTCTAGCCTAGTTAGATTAGAGAGTAGAGGAGTTCTAGTTCTTCGGCGGATCTGGAGCCCCAGCGTCTGTCTAGAGCATGGAGTTCGGTATAATTCTAGTTCTTTCTATAGTATTGTATTCTTCATTATGATTAGGGAAACATTGTTCTTAATAGTTTATATGTTCTTAATTACAATAGTCTTTGTCTACTTTAATTATATGTCTAGTATAGTTTGTCTGATCTTATTGAATTCATGTAATTGCTCGTATAGCGTTTATTCATGCGTACGATGGATAGATGATGAACGGTATATAGACGTGGTGTCTAGGTATTCTGTTTATCTGCGAGTGCATCCTGATGTGCCGGGTCGTATGGTAGATCGCGTAGGTGACAGCTGCGTTGAGTTCTCTGTAGTCCACCCCCCGTATGTAGGCCAGCAGGCATGGTCGCGAAGTTTGGTGATGACTCTGTTTCACACCTTTCCTAGACGATGCCCTTTGCATGTGATCATGATATAGGATTAGTCTAACAATGATTGTTAGATGTAATTACACTAATTAGAGCTATTCATTGATGTAGTTATAGAATTATCTTTGATATTAATTCCTTAGTTTATCCATTGGCTAGCTATTACTATGACTAGAGAAGTGCTCTGATGATTATCTTTTATTTATGATGCTTGATCATACTTATCATCTTTATCTTTATTTACCTTGTGACCTCTGTTATGAGTAGAGTAAATGACATCGGTAATGTCACTTATCCATTGTATACCATCACTATCAATATAATAGATTGTAGTTTATTCTTAGTCCTTCCCAGTGGTATAAATATAAATCGACAACCTAGTAGAACTCTCTAGGTAAAATGCTACAATGGTATAATTATTTGTCCGCTTGCAGAACTGATCTTAGTTTATATTATTTATATTTATTTCTGCCTAGTCACATAGATTAATATATGAAACCTTTATTTATTCTTAGCATTATTAATTAGGGATGACAACCTAGTTCTTGCATAAGAATGTTGGTAATAGAAAAGTGGCTAGTTGCTAATGACAAGTTAATTAATTACCATTCATCTTCTAATCTCGCCTCTCGCATTAAAAGTTATATAGTTATATTTGGCGACGTTAGTAGATGTCAACAAGCATTTTTGGCACCGTTGCCGGGGAAGGCACATAAACTTAGGAAATATTGACAGCATATGTATATATAATGGATAAGATTGTATTACCGATTGATCTCTAACTCAAACAGGCACACCCTTGTTTTTTATCATTTGCTTATCTTATGCAGGGTGATGAATGAATGGTTTTTCTCTTCCAAATAATTATATTGACGATCCAGAGAAACTCCTGAGAAGAAAGAAGTTTGTAGAGATGAGGGAAGATCCCGAATCACTATAAAAAACACCCATCGTTTCTTGAGCTAGTTTATAAAAGGAGCCAGCTCCAACATTGGAAGAAGAACACTTAGAAGATTTATCTCCTGTGTTTGAAGACATGGCTGAGAAGACGCTGCACGAGTTCTCTGCCCCAACAACAGAAAACATCTGGACTGGACCAGCAGTCAACACGGGAGAGAATGGATTCGAGCTCAAGCCTGCTCTTATCACCATGGTTCAAGCCAGCCAGTTTTGTGGAAAAGCTCATGAAGATGCAAGCGCACACTTACAACACTTTCTAGAGATTTGCAGCACCTTCACGATTAGAGGAGTACCAAGAGATGCTATTTTACTCCGTCTTTTCCCGTTTTCACTTTTGGGGAAAGCCTAGCAATGGTTCTACGCTAACAAAGACAAGAACACTATATGGGACCGATGCTCAACTGCTTTCCTAGCAAAGTTTTTTCCTACAGGCAAGACAAATGCTCTGCGTGGGAAAATCTCAAGTTTTGAACAGCAACATGACGAATCATTTACTGAAGCATGGGAGAGATTCCAAGATTACATTGAAGACTGTCCTCATCATGGGATAGATGATTGGCTACTATTGCAGACCTTCTACCACGGGCTTATCTCAAGCACCCGTGAGTCCATTGATGCTGCAGCTGGAGGAGCTTTCCTGTCACTTAAGCTTCCAGAAGCTCAAGCACTTGTTGAGAAGATGGCCTCAAATTCAAGCTGTAATGAAGAACGTACTCAACCTCGTAAGAGAGGAGGAGGCATCCATCATCTGAAGGAGACTGACATGGCCAAGCTAGACCTCATCATGAACAAGCTCGACATAGAGAAGAAGGAAGTCATGCATATCAATGATTCCCGCATGACCTGTGAAGAATGTGGAGATTACGGGCATTCAGCTGTCAACTGCCCTACATTACAAGAGGATGTGAACTTCATCAATAACAACACCTACTATCGTCCTCAGCAAAATCAAGGATGGAACCAGCCAAACCTAGGATGGAATCAGCAAACTCGACAAGGTAATTACTAAGGTAACAACCAAGGTAATAATTACAATAATTATAATCTTCCGCCTTTAAGAGATTTAGTTGCTGGTCAATCTAAATTGTTAGATCAAATGTCTAGAAAGGTAGCCTCAAATGATAAAGCTTTAGAAAATATAAATACTAGAATGGATACCTTTGCTTCTGCTATAAAGAATCAGCACAGCTTTAATAAAATGTTAGAATCACAATTAGCTCAGCTTGCTGCTGTTGTCCCTCTATTTGAGAAAGGAAAGATTCCGGGCCAGCCGGAGGATTTAGAAACTGCTAACCTTGTTGATATTCACAATGCAACACGATACCAAATTGAGCCTGCAGATATACAGTGGATAGATCACTCACTACCTGTGAAGATGGGAGACTCTGGAAGACCTGTGATTCCTATCTCCATAGGATGTCACAACTTTCCAGAGGCTATCTGCGATTTCGGCGCAAGTGTCAACATAATGCCCAAGGTAATCTATGAGAAAATTTTAGGTGATCCTTTGTTGTACACAGATATGCGTTTGCAGCTTGCAGATTAGTCCATTTGCTACCCCGAGGGAGTACTAGAAGAAGCTGTTATCAGAGTGGGGCAACCATATGTTCCAATTGACTTTGTGATCATGGATACCGGAGGAGATGAGAAGGCACCCATTATCTTGGGACGTCCATTCTTATGCACAACCAAAACCATCATCTATGTGGAACACGCCAAGATTGTCCTCTCCATCAAGAACAAGAAGGAGAGATTTTCATTCAAGAACCGCATCCTCAAGAATCCTACAGTCCCGAAGCAATTCCATCAATAGGAAGAGCAACAACAACCAGCACCCAGGAAGAAGAACAATAAAAGATGGAGGAAGAACAAGCCCCAGCATGTACCTGAAGGAACCGCTCAGCTAATCAATGCCATAAACACAGAAAATGATCATATGATCCCGAAACTATTTCCAACAAAGAAAGGTGACCCAGGTGTACCAATCATCGAATGCACAATCAGAGACATCACTTTTTCCGACACCATCTGTGACACTGGATCAGGCGTCAACGTAATGTCCAAAAAGGTATATGATGAATTATTTGATGATTTACCATTATACCCAACATATATTCAGTTGCAGATGGTAGACCAATCATTGAGATTCCCTGAAGGCGTAGTCAAGGATGTAATGGTAAGAATTCAAAATAAATATATACCCGCAGATTTTCTAGTTCTTGATACGCAGGGAGACGATGAATCGCCTATTCTTTTGGGAAGAACGTTCCTCTACACCGCCAATGCTATCATCTACATCGGGTTTGGACAGATCCACTTCAACCTACCCACTGAAAAGGTACGCTGTCAATTCAAAACACATCTTAACCATGAGCAGATCACGAAGCAACGCAACAGAAGGAAACGCCAAGCCCGCCGTCAGGCTGCCCAGCCTCACTGTGGATGGGAGGAGTTCCCTGGAAGGATTGTGAAGTATGAAGACTGCTACAAGGAGCAAGAAGAAGCCGTACAAGCACCACGCTGGAGTGAGTGGGAAGCGGAAGCTGAGAGGATGGACCAGATTGCTAAGGCAGAGAAAGAAGGGATCCAGGCACAAGTCGAAGAATGGATGAAGAGAGATGAAGAATCAAGAGAAGCATACAAGGAAGAGCTGGAGCTAGAAGAGAGAGAAGCAGAAGAGACAGAAAAGAGATGGAAGGAGAAGGAAGAAGTACCTGCTATACCACCACACAATGAGGAATTGATTGAGGTAACCTCAGACAATGAACATACTGAGTAAGTACTCTCCTCTATCTAAATCCTGTCGGTAGACTTTAAATTCCGTACCCTATCCATAAGGTCAGAATGGTAGTTATCTAATTAAGTTAGCATTCATTAGTAATTTTGCTTAGCACCTTTATTAGCATAATCATTCTTGCATATTAAAAATAATAAACCAACAAAAATATTTACTGCTTTATTTACTGCATCATAAATATTAAAACCCCATGTGAATGAACGTATGGTAACCCTGTAGGCATATTTACTGTGGTGGCATAAAAATAAAAATGATTTATAGATGGTAGTAATATTTATAATTGCTTTGTTGCATTATGAAAATCTTAGGCCCCATGAGAATGAATATTCCCTGTGGTGGCATAAAAATTATTATTAGCATGCATACATATTTGATTTCTACATAAGAAAATTAGAAAATCCTAAAAAGAGAATCCTGTTGGAATCCTGCTAAAATCTATTAATTAAAATCAACTCAAAGAATAATCAAAGTGCTCATTGGCTGACCGCTAACCCCTTGATAATTCGAGCCTCGAGTTTTGGTTTTCTTGTTGGAATATAACTATGCAGGAATAGTATTATGACTAAGGAGAGAGAGTTTATTAGTGGCACCCACCAGAACTGCTGTTAACCAACTCGCTCTAAAGATCATTCAAGCACCAAGTATTGCAGACATCAAGCTTGGGGGAGGATGAAAGGGTCGAGATGGCGGACTAGAGGGGGTGAATAGTCCGACAAAAATAAATCGCAGCGGAAATAAAACCTAATCGGTTCTAGCGGCAATTCACCCCTCTAACTAAGACTCTAAGCACCTTGCAAAAGATCCTAGCAAGGAGCAAAGGTGCAAGTCTAGCTTGAGCTTCCCTGAACCATTCTAGCGCAAGATCACACAAACCTTAGCGCTAGTACTTTAAGCACCGGGGAAACTCCTATCAAATAGCAAGCAAAAGCGCACTAAACACCTAAGCTCACTACTTGCTCAATGACAAGGATATACAATCCAAATCAAGGAGCGCAACTCACTTAGCTACACAAACTAAGTGAGAACTACTTCTAACCTACACAAGCTAAGAAGGTGAGTGGCAAGCTACACAAGCTAACCGGTCTCACAAGAGCAACTACAACTACACAAGTAGAGTAATACACAAAGTAAATAACTTGTGTAGAAGGAAGCAAACCACCGCGAAGGATGGGAAGATGTTGACGCGGTGATTTATTTCCCGGAGGTTCACTTGTTGCCACAAGCTACGTCTTCCGTTGAGACAAGCTCCAAGGTTGCCGCCGATTCCTCTAGCTTGAGGTGACCCACCACAAGTCACCAGTCCCACGTGGAGCGCCCACAAGCTCAAGCTCTTTGATCCGGCCGGACCACTTGTCGCTCTTCACGTCTCGTTTTACTAGCGATGCTCTTCACGATCTCCCGCGGGGTGAGCTCCAACCCCTCACAAAGCTTCTCCGGAGCCAAGCACAATCTTCTTGCTTGCTTCACGGAGCCACAAGCCACCAATCCGTCTAGGAGGTGGCAACCTCCAAGAGTAACAAGCACCACCGGCTTGCAACTCGATCACCTAGTGCCACTCGAAGTAATCTCACAATGCAATGCACTAGCGATCGATCACTCACTTCTCCGATGTGAATTGTATAAGCACAAGTGAGTTGGAGAGCACTAAGCCAAGCACAAGCAAGGGAAACACATTCCCAAGGTGCAAGACGCCCCTCACAGCCGGCCACAACCCTCTACTTATAGCCCCCAGCTCAAAAGAGCCGTTGCCAACCGAAATCGGCCGTCGGACTGAGCATCGAACGCTCAGCCGCGCCACCGTCGGACCAAAGTCCATGGTCCGACGCTCCCGATGGCCGCCACGTGTCACTAGCCGTTTGAAGTCGAACGTTGGATCACAACGGCTAACTTCCCGCGCTAAACGAACCGTCGGACGGACGATCGTCGGACCAAAGCCCACAGTTCGACGCTCCTCGGTTAGCCACCGTCGGACTGAATTTCCACTGCGCGTCGGACTAAACGAAGCCACGGTCCGACGTTTCCAGAGAGCTTCCCGAGCACTGAAAACCGTCGGACGTTAGTCCGATGCTCGCCGTCGGACCAACGGAGCGCGTCCGACGCACCACAGCTCGCCACACGTTATCTCCTCGTTGCTCTGCACCGTCGGACTCTGAAGCTCACGGTCCGACGCTCGACCTCCACAGACCGCCAGACTCTGAAGCTCACGGTCCGATGCTCGCTGAAAAACTAGGGTAAGCCGTCGGACCGAGAGCAATGGTCCGACGCTCCCACTCCTTAGCGTCCGACGCTCTGCAGAGAGCTCTTCTCAACTCCAAACTTCACCACCTTTGCAAATGTGCTAACATCACCAAGTGTACACCTCATGTGCATGTGTGTTAGCTTTTCACAAACATTTTTCAAAGGATTTTTCTCTCTTTTCACCGCGCCACTCGATCCTAGCAACTTATGCAAGTTAGATCGCTCAAGTGGCACTAGATGACCGATATGCAAACAAGTTTGCCCCTCTTGATAGTACGGCCATTATCCTAAATCCGGTCAAGCACTTCTCTACTCAACCTTAGACCGGTGAAATGAAAACGCCCTAAGTTATACCTTTGCCTTGCGCTTTCCATTTTGATCACCGTCTTCATCTTCGTCTCTGACACCATCGATGCCAATGCAAGACATGCACCAACACCTCATGAATGATATGATCTACTTCATATCGTCACGTGGCTTTTGGTTCATCGATCCTTGACTTGCTTGCTCTTCACCGTTGCATTGATCCATCGGTGCCAAGCCATCACCCGACTTGCCCTTCACACTTGCAACTGGTCCATCGACGTGAAGCCTTGTCTTGATCTTCTCCACCTAGCCACATGACTCCATGTCATGTCTCATGCGTTTAGCTCCTTCATACCATATGTGTGAGCTAAGCATCATCTCCAAGCCATTTCCACCTCCATGGCATAAATGCTCACACACATGTACCTGTGGACTAATCACCTGTGTAATCAACACTTAAACACATATTAGTCCACCTAAGTTGTCACTCAATTACCAAAACCAAACAAGGACCTTTCAGAGGAGCATCCCCTAGTTACATGGTAACTTTATCTATGCGCTTATTAAGTCAACTTTATAGAAACACAAAATACCAAAAATATATGAACACATGAAGGTTCACCATAGTATCATAGGAAAATCTAAAAATACCAAAAATATGTGGGCACATGAAGGTCCACACCTTTCACAAAAATACCAAAAATATGTGGGCACATGAAGGTCCACACCTTTCACAAAAATACCAAAAATATGTGGGCACATGAAGGTCCACACTCTTAAAGAAATTTCCTAATTGGGTAAAGAAGCTTAAACTTGTGCTGGAAATATAAAATCAATTACTTATCATGGAGTGGTATTAAACCTAACCCCTCTCCATAAGATTTGGTATTTTTATTCGCAATTGAGTTTCATAGGAAAATACATGATCAAGGAGCTAGTCAACCCGACGCCCTTACACTGCCGAGACACTGCTCAGAAGGATCACTCAATCTGCAACATCAAAGACCCTGTCAAACGTCAAGCTTGGGGAAGGGCACCCTCCAATTACAATCCAGCTAAATATAAATTTCCTATCCTATTTATCATTATTACTATATCGCTTTTTCACGTGAGTTAGCTAGTAAGATAAAAATCTGAAAGCCAAATAAATATCTATCTATATATTAGAGTTTGTTTATAGTCAGTCTAGGCTAGGACTAAATTAAAAATGATGAACATTAAAATTTTGTCCTGAAGATGATGAATAGTTGCTCTGTCACAATACTTTTCAAATACCTAGTTGTCAAACTTAAATTCTCCTGAGTTTTAGATATTACTGTTTTAACTTAAGAATTTACTCTGAACCTGAAACTTGTGGAGGCATATGTTTGAACAAAGTCTAGGTAATTGATTGATATGATTCATGAAAGTTGAGCTACTATTTATCTTATTCCTAACGTTACTAAGTTCTGGAGATTTATTTTGAAAACTTAAAATTTACATGATGAGCTCTTGTATGACCAAATGTGAATTCCTACCAAAGCCATATATGATACATCTAGATAGGAAAACCTTTTACACATTCATGCTGCTTGCTTTACATTGAGTTCAGTCAACCTTTGTTGAATACCATATGAGAGTCTTGTCATGCTTTTAAAACCAAGATCACGTACACACTTCAGCACATATGCATTATTCCTACCCTACGAGTAATCGCAACTATTTCCACTTTCATCAATGTTCATCATAAAAATGTTTTCTCCTATTCTGCGAATGAACACCAAAAATAAACCCCGTAGGACAGCCTTGATATAATTGCTCAAAGTTCTTATTATTGTTATTATCTCTCCAGTTATTCATATTCAAAGGATACATGTGGCTATGCAAAAATATAAAAAGGGAGTAGAAGATGAACAAGTGTCCCAACATTAAAACAATGGGTACTAGATGCCCGCTTCCCGGAAAAAAAGAGAAAGAATAAAGATAGCCCATGTGTTCCTCCAAGTTACAAAGGAGAGTGAATCATTTTCAAAGAGCAAAAGTAGAATTAGGAATAGCCATTAAATACCACATATACACCTATCCACCTTATTCCATAAACATGCACGTCTTGGTTTCATTGTATGCCTCGATTCTCTGTGGATCCATTGTTTGACATGAATTGCAAGTATGCTTAAACCTTGTTATTGCCACTCCTATGAGCTCCACTATAAATCCTTAGTTATAGGAAGGCATAACATCAATGCCTTAAGTGAGATCCACAAATACCATATACATTAAGAGACTTGAGGGTGTCATACAATTAAAGCTCTGAGTTTTATTTTGAAAACTTGCAAAACTCCAGGATATTGGTACTGTGAAGAATTTGCTACATAGTGCAAGACTGAGGCAAGAGCTGTAAAGTCTCATAGTTAAAGGTAAAATGGGTAAGTTTAAAAGTTAGAGCAGTTTTGTCTAATCCGGAGGAGAATCTATGTTTGTAGCATGTGTACTTGGAAAGTATGAAAACATTGTAGCAACTCCTGATCCAATTACATTAGTAATTAGGCTTAGTTCGTTTGCCAAGGGACTGGCAAACAGGTAAACTTGGGGGTGTTGTTGACGATGGATAACGTCAACCTTTATTAGAACGTTAGACACCAAAGGATACATGAATACACACTAGTCTAGGGTTTCAACTGACAGTTTCCACGAGTTTTGCATGTTCTGTATTTTCCAGGGGGCTATTCCAGAAAAGCATAAAAGAAGAGTTAAAGAGCATGATTACCACGTAACTTAACCGCCAAGGAAACAATCATCACGAGAACACTAGAAGCATCTGGAACACATCCGAGGCACCGGGACCCGAGACCCCCCAGGGTGGGGCCGGCCGGCGCCAGGGTTGGGCCGGCCGGCGCCCCCCTGCTAGGGTTTCGGCCCAGCTTCTGGAGTCTTCTTTCGCCGCCTTTGTGGAGTCATCTCAGCCCTTGTTTCAAGTCGGTTTGATCCTACGGCGCACGTGCATCCCATCAGGCTATAAATAAAGGGGCAGACCCCCCTGGAGGCATCAACCTATCATTCATTCAAGTCATCAAGTCCTCAAGCCATCAAGAGCCTCCTAGTTCATCAAGAGTCTCCTAGTTCATAGTTCTAGCCTAGTTAGATTAGAGAGTAGAGGAGTTCTAGTTCTTCGGCGGATCTGGAGCCCCGGCGTTTGTCTGGAGCACGGAGTTCGGTATAATTCTAGTTCTTTCTCTAGTATTATAATCTTCATTATGATTAGGGAAACATTGTTCTTAATAGTTTATATGTTCTTAATTACAATAGTCTTTGTCTACTTTGATTATATGTCTAGTATAGTTGGTTTGATCTTATTGAATTCATGTAATTGCTCGTATAGCGTTTATTCATGCGTACGATGGATAGATGATGAACGATATATAGACGTGGTGTCTAGGTATTCTGTTTATCTGCGAGTGCACCCTGATGTGCCGGGCCATATGGTAGATCGCGTAGGTGACAGCTGCGTTGAGTCCTCTGTAGTCCACCCCCCGTACGTAGGCCAGCAGGCACGGTCGCGAAGTTTGGTGATGACTCTGTTTCACACCTTTCCTAGATGATGCCCTTTGCATGTGATCATGATATAGGATTAGTCTAACAATGATTGCTAGATGTAATTGCACTAATTAGAGTTATTTATTGATGTAGTTATAGAATTATCTTTGATATTAATTCCTTAGTTTATCCATTGGCTAGCTATTACTATGACTAGAGAAGTGCTCTGATGATTATCTTTTATTTATGATGTTTGATCATACTTATCATATTTATCTTTATTTACCCTGTGACCTCTGCCTGTTATGAGTAGAGTAAATGACATCGGTAATGTCACTTATCCATTGTATACCATCACTATCAATATAATAGATTGTAGTTTATTCTTAGTCCTTCCCAGTGGTATAAATATAAACTGACAACCTGGTAGAACTCTCTAGGTAAAATGCTACAATGGTGTAATTATCTGTCTGCTTGCAGAGCTGATCTTAGTTTATATTATTTATATTTATTTCTGCCTAGTCACATAGATTAATATATGAAACCTTTATTTATTCTTAGCATTATTAATTAGGGATGACAACCTAGTTTTTGCATAAGAATGTTGGTAATAGAAAAGTGGCTAGTTGCTAATGACAAGTTAATTAATTACCATTCATCTTCTAATCTCGCCTCTCGTATTAAAAGTTATATAGTTATATTTGGCGACGTTAGTAGATGCCAACACTGGGATGTCACATCCTCACCCCCTTAGGAGATCGACGTCCTCGTCGATCAACCCCAGGCCAGGAACATCCCCTCTTGGCCACGTCCGTGCGTCCAGTGCCAACACATGTGTCATGCCGTGTGACCACTCCGGGTCTACACCAGTCATGCGCACCATGCCTGCGCAACTGCGACACACGCGTCCGTGAAACCGCGAGGGTCGGCTCCGATACCATTCTGTAACGTCCAGCCTCTCCAAGGCCGGGCCCGCTTATATCTGGCAACTTAACTAGGATATAGTATGCACTCACAGACCAACATCAGTCTTTTCTGCGCACTTTGTCCTCACTCATGCGCACTCGAGAAGGACTTCTCGGTCGGTCACCCAACGCTCCAGGCCATGCTCGCTTAACCTTGGAGTTCTTTGCAGATGGGCTTCCGGAAAAGAAGTTGCAATTTGTTGGTATGAGTATCCTATTAATCCTATTAAGCCCTGGGCTGGTATGTCACATCGAGTCAAGGTATTTTCTAAAATTGACCTTAGGTCTGCTATCACCAAATAAAAATTCATCCCGAAGACATTCCAAAAACAGCCTTCACCACCAGATATGGCCTATACGAATACCTAGTTATGTCTTTCGGTCTAACCAATGTCCCTGCCTATTTCATGTATCTCATGAACTCCGTCTTCATGCCTGAGCTTGACAAATTTGTGGTCGTGTTCATCGACGACATCCTTGTCGTTTAATCTAAAACCCCTGAAGAACATGCCAACCACCTACGTGTTGTCTTAACTCGCTTGAGGGAACATCAATTCTATGTCAAGTTCAGCAAGTGTGAATTTTGGTTGGACAGAGTTCCGTTTCTCGGACATATTCTATCGGCTGAAGGTGTATCGGTTGACCCAAGCAAGGTAGAGGAGATCTTGAATTGGAAGCCACCAACCATAGTACATCAAGTCCGTAGTTTCATGAGAATGGCGGGATACTACCGTCGTTTTATTCCGGATTTTTCCAAAATATCCAAGCCCATTACCAGCCTATTGAAGAATTAGGTTAAGTTTGTCTGGTCACCGGAGTGTGAGAAAGCATTTCAGACTTTGAATAAATTGTTGACCACCGCACCAGTCCTCGCCCAGCCCGACATTGAAAAGCCGTTTGATGTGTACTGCGACGCTTCTGGAACCGGTCTTGCTTGCGTCTTGATGCAAGAGGGCTGAGTCATTGCTTATGCTTCGTGACAACTTAAGTGCCATGAAGAGAATTACCCTACTCATGATCTAGAACTGGCCGCTGTTGTCCATGCATTGAAGATATGACATCATTATTTGCTGGGTAGCACTTGCAATATTTACACCGATCACAAGAGCCTAAAATATATCTTTACTTAAGAAGAGTTGAACATGAGGTAACGAAGATGGCTCGAGTTGATTAAGGATTGTGACATCGAAGTGCATTATCACCCTGGCAAAGCAAATGTGGTCGCCGATGCACTCAGTCGGAGGTTCATTACAACTGTCTAGCAGTGAAACCCCGAGACTTTTCCTTGTGCTATGAACTAGAGAAGTTAGGTATAGAAATGGTTGAACATGGCAGCTTGAACCATATTAGCATTGAGACCACCATCTGTGATAAGATCATTGCGGCTCAGAAAGGAAGCAAGGGCATCAAGCATATCAAGGAAAAAGTCCAAGCCGGCACGGCAGATTGTTTCAGGATTGACGACGAAGGTGTCGCATGGTTCAAGGATCGTCTAATGGTTCCAAAAGTGCCTGAGTTACGTCAAAAGATCCTCGATGAAGCACATTTGACCAGATTCTCCATTCACCCAGGAAGCAACAAGATGTACCAGGATTTGAAGAAAAATTCTGGTGGACTAAGATGAAAATAGAGATTGCTCGATATGTAGCAAGATGTGACACTTGTCAGAAAGTAAAAGCTGTCCACATGAAGCCTGAAGGAGAATTGCAAACATTGCCTGTTCCTGCGTGGAAATGGGAAGATATTAGCATGGATTTCATCGTAGGTTTGCCAAAAACATCAAGAGATTTTGACTCAATCTGGGTTGTTGTTGATCTCCTCACTAAGCAAGCTCATTTCATCCCCGTCAATACAATTTACACTGCAGCGAACTATGCAAGGTTGTATATACAAAATCTGATGAAGCTTCATGGTGTGCCTAAGACCATTGTCTCAGATCGAGGTTCTCAATTCATTTCAAATTTTTGGAGGGCTTTCTATAAGTCATTAGGAACAAAACTTTTGCATAGTCCTGCATATCATCCATAGACTGACGGATAAACTGAGAGAGTCAACCAAGTGTTGGAGGACATGTTAAGAGCATGCGCACTCAATTACACCGATACATGGGATGAATGTTTGGCACTAGCAGAATTATCGTACAATAACAGTTATCAAGAGAGCATCAAGATGGCACCGTTCGAGGCTGTGTATGGTCGTAGGTATCGGACTCCCTTAAATTGGTCTGAGCCTGGGGAAAGATGGTTCTTTGGAGTTGACTTGGTAGAAGAAACTGAAGAAAAGGTCAGGAAAATACAAAATAATTTGAAGGTTGCACAGTCGCGACAGAAAAGTTGCGCCGATAAAAGACGTCGCCCCTTAGTATTCAAGACAGGAGATTACGTCTATCTCAAGGTCTCACCAATGAAGGGAATTAATCGATTCGGAGTCAAAGGCAAGTTAGCCTCTCGATACATCGGGCCATTCCAAATCGTGGCCCGCCATGGAAAAGTAGCCTATAAGTTGAGGTTGCCAGATCACCTCTCGGCTGTGCACAATGTATTCCATATGTCACAACTCAAAAAGTGTCTTTGAGTGCCTGATCAAGTCAATGATGTTGAAGGGATAGAACTCCAACCCGATCTGACCTACTCTGAGTATCCAATTCGAGTCCTGGATCGAAAGGATCGCGTCACTCGAAGAACCACCATGAGATGGTACAAGATTCAATGGAGTGAACATTCAGAGGATGAAGCTACCTGGGAATCCGAAGACTACCTCAAAAAATTTTCTGAATTCTTTGCTACCTTGTAAATGTAAAACTTCTGGTTATGTAATGTATGAAACTCTCCTAGTTATTCTATGGTTGAGTTTGGATTAGGTCTACTTGAGACATTTTCTTTTCCATTACTTAGCCCTAAGGTTTAGTCGTGTATCAAATCTCGGGACGAGATTTCCTTAAGGGGGAAGGGCTGTAATACCCCGGGTATTACGGTTAATTAAAAATGTCATGTCATCATGTTTATTTTAAGTACCTGCATATGATTGTGCTTAGGGACCTTAGAGTAACTTAATTATGAATGATGTAGATTGTGCTATTGAATCCCTAATTAAAAATCAAAAATAAAATCAAAAGAAAATTTAAATTAAGCCCTAATTGGACCCCAAAACCCTAAATCAAAAACTACTTAGAATCTGGTAATAGTATCTTAATAAAAGTTGTAGATCTTTTAAAATGGCACAACTTCTATTTTGGGTGTTTTTGAAGTTCTTAGATAGAAATTTAAATTAAACCCTAATTAATACTTTGGAATTCAAATTTAAAATGCTAATTCCAAAACTATGCTCAACAAGTAGAGCAACTTTTATTTTTACAGAATTTCAAGTTGTCAAGAAGATTTTTGAGAATTGGATCAAATTGCAAATGAAATTCAAAAGGTACATTTACCCCTTTTTGAATAGTTTCAAAACGGTGTAGATTTTGAATTTGGTTCTTAAATCAAAGTTGTTCAGAATTTTGAATCCTACAACTTTTGTATTTACACTTTTTTGAGTTGATGCACAAAAATTAGGATAATTGATCAAAAACGAGTTGAGAGGCATTTAAGTAGCTACAGTGCTCTGCCCCCTTCCTGTTCGTGCACAGGCATGGCCGTCCGCCGTGCCGCCCACGCGCGGCGCCACCCGTGCCGGCCGGGAGCGTGCTCCCCGGCGTAGCCACGCGTGTGGGGGACCCCGCGCCGCCCCGAATCACTTCTGCCCCCTCCTAAACCCACCTTATAAACCTCCGGTCGCCTCCCTGCCTCCCCTTCTTCCCTCGGCACGCTGGCGACCACCTCCACTGCCTCGGCCGAATTGGCAAGCACCCATCCACTATCTCCAAATTGCCCAAGCAGCTGACCTTCTCACTCCCTTGCGCACCTAGTGCCTCAACTTGTGCAAAGGTTCGTGCCCCGTTGGTCCAGGGAACGCCTGTCGTCGTCTTCGGGTCCGGTCGGAGCGCCGCCGCAGGTCACCTCGCCGTGTCTATCTTGTCTCGGTGAGCTTCGCCTCTCGTGCTATGGTGTTTTAGACTTCCTGGCTTGTCGTGATGTTCATACATGCGGTGGTTCGCCGTCTCATGCCCTAGGTCCGCCGGAACGGGGAGAGTAACGTCCGTGAACACCGCCGTGGGACTGCAAGGTGTCAAGCTCGTCGCTCCGCGCCGCCTCTACTCCAACTGCCTACCGGTCTAGGACCGTGGTGAGCTCCTGGTCCTCCCCGACCCTTTTCCTGTAACTCTACCGCACCCTAGCGGCCGGAATAGGGCTACCGTGCCGTCGCGTCCGCCATGGGCGAGCTGGAGCTCGTCGGAGGCGAAGAGGGTAGGAGCTAGGTAGGAGAGAGAGTCCATTAGGCTCTAGGCTGTGTGTTATGGCGCTTGGTTTCGCTACGGGGATCACCGGCGGCGAGATTCCCGACGGGCAACCACGTGCGCGCGCGGGCGCACTGCTGGAGGAGAGAGGAGGAGCTGACAGGGGAGTCCCGCCTGTCAGCGTCCCCGGGTTGATTTCATTTTCTATTTTTCCTGGAGAATCAAAAGGGTTTTTCCATTTTGATTTAAAATGAATAGTGCTCGGTTTTCACTTTTTTTAGTAATATTTTTATGGCACCTAGAGGCATGAAAAATTTTGTGGATATTTTCTGTGATGTGTAATATTTTACAAAAATATCAAATATGTGTTTTGAACACCTTCTGCGGAAACTAAAAATCAGTACATTAATTAATAAATGCAACTTTGGGTAATTTTAATAAATTCTTGGTTAATCCAAAAATCATGAAAATTTATATGGCACTGTTGTAGGGTAAGACCTGTCTGTTGGTTAAGTTTGGGTTCAAATGGAAGCTGGTTGATCATCTATTAATTAAACTATAAGGATTCCCCACGCGTTGTTGCGGGTCTTCAAGAAAGATTAGGATTGATTGGAATGTTGACCACTAAAAATTAGGAGTATAGATATGTATATTATGTTATTAATGTACACACATTTATGAACTTACGGTGTAATAAATTGAAATAATTATTGTAAAATGAGTAAATCACATAGAACAATACAACTTAACTCTATATCGATATGTATCCATGTCACGAAAATATATGTGTATTTTCGAGAAAAACTTAGAATGCAACAATTCAGAACAAATGGCACCAAGAATCGATGTACTATGAACCTGCACAAATCACACGGGAATAAATTAATTAGAACCGTTCTGGTGTCATAGCTAGCCCGTGGCATCACGCCCACACCTTAGCCCTTGCAGTCGGATGCCGCTGCTCAACCTTGGCGGGTGGGCTGTGCGTCGATGGTGCAAGGCGATGCGGCGACCAGTTTGATTGCTTTCTTGAGCCGGAAGCTGGCTGGCAACAGCAACGCAGTACGTACCAGTCGTGCGCGAGTGTATAGAACAGTTGTGTGTCACCGGCGGCTGCTCGCATGGACTCGATTCTTGGGTAGGGTATGTAGGTCCAAATCCAAGCCAGATGACCGATGACAATGGAAAGCAACGTACGTAGTTACTCAGAGCAAAGGTTGGATGAGTACGGCAGCAGGCGGCGGCAGACGTGGGAGAGGACAAGTGGGGAAGGGAACGCTGGTGTCAACGGCGGCTGGAGCGACACAGAGAGGAAGAACGATGTTTTCGTGTGGAGCAGCAGGCCACGAGCCTTTTTATTTTCAGTTTCTGGACGGCATTTCGTGGAAGGGCATTTACGTAGGAAGGAAGCGGGACGGATGATGTTTCCTTTTCTTTGGCGCACCTGAGCAGTGGAGGCGGCACTGGCGTACGGGGTGGAGGTGGGATCCGTAGACGAGCGGTAGGGAAACGGATCCACTGGATGCTCTCGGACGGGCGTACGACGATGTTCAGATTGAAACAGAAATTTGCTGACATGGCGCGACGAGGAGCCAGAGAAATAGATTAGTGGGGTTTGTTTATATAAGAAGTATAGATGTTGGATTAATTGGATAATAAAATCGGTAGACACCATTAATCCCTGTAGTTTATGTGATTTTTGGATTGATTGGGTTCATGGATCTTTCACCATGGTGATCCTTGACAAAAGTAATATTATCACTAGGTAGTTATAGTAAAGCTGTGCAGCGGCTTTCTATGACTGTTAAAATGATCAATAAATAATGAAATGCGAAAACACCACTTTACTTTACGAGAAATGTTTTGCAACTTTACCATGAAGGAAAGTTGTACTCAAAGATTAGTATTGTTTACTATTGTGTTTTGTATTAATTATCATTCGCATCATGTTAAGCATGCATCATTGCATACGTGTACTGCCCGTCAATGAGGAAATCAAGGTTGAGGCCACTGCTGAGGAGGTGACTCCCGAGGTCGTTCAGGGATTCGACGTTTGCGGGACCGAGCCCTGACCCGACGCTCTACGCAATTTAAGGCAAGCCCCGGTGCATTCAGCCACGCCTTGTGTTTTATAAAATATTTATAACTCGAGTTAATTATTGCATTAGGTTGTTAAGAGTTGATTGTCACCTATCTTGTTGCATTACCTGCCTTGATATATATTACCCTTGAAACCTGTTTAAAATGAAAATGTTCGAAAAATGCTTAGCCCTGTTTAATCAATTTAGATTTGCATAAAAAGGCTATTGTTGACTTATGGGGATATGATATTAATGAATCATGAGAAAGGAAAGAGATATGAGTCCGTTCGGGAATTGTGCACTTGGGTAGCAGCCCCAATGCATCGTCACCGACGGAAAGGGATTTTCCGTTCGTTGGTTGTGAATTTGGGTTAGAGTCCCAATACTTGACCATCAGCGGGAAAGGGATTTGAAAACCGTTGGAACACTTGTACTTGGGTTAGAGTTCCAATGCAATGTCGCCGGCGGAAAAAGAATTAGGGACCGTTCGTTGTAGGCCTGCTGTGATCGAGACTTTGCAACTAGCCACATACTACGGGAAGCCCTGACTCCGGTGGCTCTACTAGTTGAACCGACAACCACGCACTGGGAGTGGAGAGATGGCAAGAGCAGCGTGTACCTTCGTAGCTGGCGTGCCTGAAGAGGAGAGGAGTACTGTGTTCTCGGGTGGCGCAGGACCGGTTGAGGTTTTAAAAAAGCCATGGTAGACGGGGTTGGCATATGCAAGCTTAGGTGCTACATATGCAGTGTGGATAGGAATCCCCAGCTGGGTACTAACCGATTCGAATCGTCGTTGCTCCTCAGATATGGAGACTTGATCCTTTGACCTACAATTGAAAAGTGGTTCGGAACTAGGTGTTTTGAGAATAATTAAGAATTTAAAAGTATGATGATATTTGAGAATGAATTAGGAATTATGGATTATGGTTAAAATAAGATTGAGTTAAAATATTGAAATATGATAGTAATGCTTTTCTGCAAAACTCTTTGACTCTTGCTCAAGCCTTACCTTGACTCCCCTCAACCTGCATTGTAACATCCCCGCCTAAGTGGGCCAGATGGGCCGAATTCCAGTTGGGCCGGGCTACTGTAACTGCGCGGTGAATGTGGGCTGAGTACTGTAGCTATGGGCTACTGTAACGCCGAAATGGGCTAGGCCGAATTCAGGTTACCATAGCAGCGGGAGTACTGTAACTTGGGTACTGTTCACGCGAGTTACTGTAGCAGCGCGAAACACTGTGCAACCAGGGGTTTAGTCCCATACTGTGAATTCAAGGGCAGCCAAACCAACTTAAATAGCCAGGCCAAGGATGTGTAGTAACCTTCGGTTGACCGTTTTGAGCGAAGCGAGGACGAAAGCTCAAGCAGGTTGCTACGCAGGTGGGACCACTCCTCGGTAGAGTGGGCCAGAGCCGTGCGCCGGGACTAGGGTATTACATTTGGTATCAGAGACGACTCTCGCGGTTTCACGGGCACGTGGCGGATTTGATGCGCGGGCATGATGCGCATGTGCATGTGCGTGGACCTAAAGACAGGACATGGCATGACATGGCATAGTACATGCGCCGGCACAGAACACACGGACGTGGCCAAGAGAGGAGATCTTGATTGGTGTCCCAGAGGATAGGGTAAGCTGGTCTGGCATTCGACGGGGACGTCGAATCCTAAGGGGGGGTGATTGTAACATCTCCGCCTAAGTGGGCCAGATGGGCCGAATTCCAGTTGGGCCGGGCTACTGTAACCGCGCGGTGACTGTGGGCCGAGTACTGTAGCTACGGGCTACTGTAGCGCCGAAATGGGCTGGGCCGAATTCGGGTTACCGTAGCAGCGGGGAGTACTGTAGCTTGGGTACTGTTCACGCGAGTTAATGTAGCAGCGCGAAACACTGTACAACCAGGGGTTTAGTCCCATACTGTGAATTCAAGGGCAGCCAAACCAACTTAAATAGTCAGGCCAAGGACGCGTAGTAACTTTCGGTTAACCGTTTTGAGCGAAGCGAGGACGAAAGCTCAAGCAGGTTGCTACGCAGGTGGGACCACTCCTCGGTAGAGTGGGCCAGAGCCGTGCGCCGGGACTGGGGTATTACAGGGACTCAAGGACACTCGTCAAAGTGTTGAACTAAGTGCTCATATTTTCACCAGAACATCCTCACGTCCTCACCAAAACAATGAGACAAACAATTCCAGTTTTAGGGTGTCAGCCTAAGACCCCACCTGTCAGCCTCAAGCTTATACATCGGTTCCTCTACTGTTTTAGGGTTTGTACCTTCATCGTTGATCAAGGTATCCAAGGGCACTAGTTCATCGCACCGGCCTATATAAGCACAACCCTACCCCTGAAATTAGGGCATCAACCAATCTTTACATCATTCGACCAAATCATCAGAGCCAAAAACCCTAGTTTTTTTTTATTAAAGCTCCATCACATTTAGAGCATAGCTATATAGGTTAAAATTAGAAGAAGTCAAGTTTCGCTTGGATTTCGTATCGTGTTAGGATATCTAACAGAGTGTTTGGTTAGTTAGAGCCAGTTCTAGTATAGAATTGGGCTTCGAAGCCATGCCAAACAGACTCTTAACGTGTTGGATACCCAGTTTTGTAGGTTTTTTTTTGACTACCCCAGTTTTGTAGGTTATGGAGTTAATACGAGCATCTCCAAGAGTTTGCCAAAATTTACTTGGCAAATTTTGTGATTTGGCAACTCTCTAAAATGTCTGGCACGTAAAAAATGAGCTCCTCTCCAATAGTTTGGCATAATTCACTTGCCAAATCCAGACTAAACTTACGTTAGAAACCCTGAGACAGAAACAATTATGTTTATGTCCTTCCACCTCTTGAAAACTTACACCAGGAATATTGAGACAGAAACAAAATTAGTTTTTTTCCCTTCCACCTCTACGTACGTCGCTGATCCACGCTCGTTTGCGCGTGCATATATACGCGTGGAGGGACAAGATTTACCACGTTGCTAAAATTTGCCAAGTTAGATGCTAAACTGTTGAAGTGATGATTTTTCTAATTTTACAAAAAATAACGAATAGCAAGTGGATTTGATAAACTCTTAGAGATGCTCTAAGTAAGCTATCTAAGGTGAGGAGATTATCTAGACCTTTTCCCGATCCTTACGGCACCAGAAACCGCCCCGTTTTCAGTAAAAAAAAAAAAGAGAGAAACCACCCAGTTTTATAGGTTATGGAGTTAATAAGTAAGCCACCCAAGATGAGGGTTTATATTAGATTTTCTCCCGACCATTACGGCACCATAAACCCGCGCAGCAGCAGCCCGAAGTAGGCTGCCTTCCCGCCGCCATGCCCACCTGCGCGCCGCCTGCCGCCGCCCGCGGAGTGAATCCACTCCGCCGGGGCCCATCTTCTTCAACCGCTCCTGCTCGCTTCCCTCACCTCTCTATGGCCTCCCTCCGCACCCCACCCCTCCCGGCGGCGGCCGGTGGAAGCGGCGCGGCGGCCTCTTCCTCCCTTCTCGCCGCCGACCAGGGCCACCGCGAGGCCGTGCTGCTGGCTGCACGCGCCGCCATGGGGAACTGCCTTGGAGAGACCCGCCTCGACCTCGCGGTGCCAGGGCTCCGCCTCGCTGCCAAGGGCAAGGTAAGCAAACCGCTGGCATGTCTTCGTTCGGGGAATCTCTTGTAAAAGGCTGCAGTGAGTGACCGTTGTGCTCGGTGCGAAGGTGAGGGACGTGTACGAGAGCGGGGAGCACCTGGTGTTGGTGACCACCGACAGGCAGAGCGCGTTCGATCGCGTGCTTGCTTCCATCCCGTTTAAAGGGCAGGTATGATCGTCATCTTAGCGTTATGCAGAGCTGATCTTGACAATCTTTTGACACTTTTACATGACAATGTCATTACCATTGAGGGGTTGTCAACTCAGTGCACTGAATTGCTTCCTGTATAGGTCTCCTGCTTTTTGTTCTTCATACAACTGTGTAAAGTTGCTTTCTTCGTTCCTCGGACTCAAGGGCAGTCTGTTCAGTGCATTTTGTAAAAAATATGTCAACGTTGGGTGCGCCAATCACTCTACTCAAATTAATACTTTGACAGCATGGCTCAATATCATAAATGATTATGACCTGAAAATGACGCAGGACTCACAGCATTGTCCAGAATTTTGTCAATTGAGCATCTCTACGTCTTTATTTTTATCTGTATACATGTATTATACTAGCACATACGAAGTCTGGAAGAAGAGTACATTTAGGATGAGAAATTTTTGTTTCAACAATCAGGTGTGTTGTTGTGATGTAATATGGGCAGTTTCAGGTTCTTAATGAGACAAGCCTTTGGTGGTTCAATCAGACCCGTCACATTACTCCAAATGCAGTAGTGTGTTCTCCTGATAAGAATGTAACCATCGCCAAAAGGTGCACAGTTTTTCCAGTTGAATTTGTTGGTGAGACCTAAGGCTTCTTGCATATATTGATTTTTTTTTTTGTTTTTTGTTTTTTTGCATACACGTTCACAAGTATTCTATACAGAACTTTCATGTCTTTGCTATCATTCTTACTAATCTTATCTTTGTTTGTTAATTTTCAGTGAGGGGATTTGTTACAGGAAGTACTGATACATCTTTATGGACAGTTTATAATAAGGGTGTAAGAAACTACTGTGGAAATGCTCTTCCTGATGGTATTCTTTATGCTGACATAGAATTATCCAATTTGATGTTGTTTTGTTCCTTCTAGTGACCGGTAATTGGCCTATTTTCCAGGCATGGTAAAGAACCAGAAGTTATCTGCAAATATACTGACACCAACAACTAAAGCTGCAGATCATGATGTCCCTGTCACTCCAGATGAAGTATGTCTTACTTTTAATATGTTTCCTCTTGTATTCTTAAAAGTTATAGCCTCGTGTAAGTTGTTACTGACACTAGATTAAATTGGAAGAGGATAAATAATTCTCTTAGATTAGTCAAACATTGGAATTCCATATGTCAATAGGTGGCCCTATGATTTGGGAAGTTACATTGATTTTTTTGCTTTTCAAGATATTGATGTATTTTTGTTTGGTACTCTTAATATGATATTTTAGCAGGAATAAGTAATGTGGTAGTCTTTGAATGATTTCTGGATCATATTGTAAAATGATTCTTTGAGAATTGATAGTTTAATTTTATTTTGGGATTTCAATTGCTGCTGCTAGCCTGCATCACCCCTTGTTATGGCCCTCTGTTATTCAAAGATGGCCTTCCATTGCCCTTTTATTCTGCAGATAATCGAGTCAGGGCTGATGTCAAATGAAGATTTTCATGAGGCAGGAAGCAAAGCCTTGAGCTTGTTTGCATATGGACAGGTAGAGAATCATCATGTTCTCTGTTTCTGTTGAGGTATTTTCAGGTCTATGTCCAGTAACAAACGATTTAATTTCAGTTGCAAACACTGCGAAAAAATAGTTCAACAATTTTGCTTTAATGTGCTTTAGTTGGGACATCCGTACATGCACTGCAATTACTAGTTGTTTTCAGATGATGTGTTTGCTTGGTAGTCTCCTGTGCTACACTTGCTGATACCCTTTTCGATTTTCTGTTTGCAGAAAGTGGCCTTAGAGAATGGATTGATTCTGGTTGACACAAAGTATGAGTTTGGAAAAACAGATGATGGGACAATTGTGTTGATTGATGAGGTTATGCTTTTGACATGATTCTGCAAGTGTTTCTTAACCTTGTGCTTATTATACCCAGTAACTAGCGGAAGAATGTTTCATTCAAAAAAAAAAAAAAAAAAAAAAAAAAAAAAAAAACTAGCGGAAGAATATGCATGATTTTACTTTTCACAACAGTGACAATGCATTCTGTAGAATCATATAGTACTAACTAGCTGTTATACATGAAGCATATAGCAGTAACTAGCTGTTATATGTATAAATATAAGCAGAGTTGTTATATCATTACAGATCACTTCATGTTGTTGAAAACTTTCTCTTCTGAGTAATTGCTAAATGAGTACAATGGTATGATAACTTCTGAGATATTGAAATGCTGAATGGTTAGGTTTATAAAATTCATGGTATCCACTTTTTGTCAAGCAGGTTCATACTCCTGACTCAAGCAGATACTGGATTGCTAATTCATATGAAGATAGATTCAAATCTGGCCTTGAACCTGAAAATGTTGATAAGGTAAACTACGTTTGAGTCATACACATCACGTATGGGCTGATTACCTTGAATCCTTGACACATTTTATGCCTTCGAAAATTTATGATTTCATTTTGAACGGGTTTTCTTAATATATCACTTAATTATCACAGGAGTTTTTAAGGCTTTGGTTCAAGAACAACTGTAATCCATATGAAGACGCGGTATATTTTCTTCATACAGTTGTTAGATCCACTAATGAAATTTGTTCCACAATGATCCAACTCAATTCTTTTGAGTGAAAACTTACGTGTACCATAAAACATTCAGGTTCTGCCAGAAGCTCCAGAAGAGTTGGTTTGTGAGCTAGCCTGGCGGTATGTATCTCTATAAGTTCCTGCTGTTGTTTCTCACTTCAAAGCTTTCTTTTTTCCCCATTTATCTCGTTCTGTATGCGAAACTGTCGCAAGCATGATTTTTTTTTTGTTCTAGTCGAATAATAGTTCTGTTGAATATCCACTGCAGGTACATTTTCCTTTTTGAAACAATCACGAAGACAAAATTTGAGATCCCGGAAACACAGGTAAGCAGAAGGCTTTTTTTATGCTTCTAGTTTAGCAGATAAACACAAACAAATACTTACAATCAATGTTTTTATAAAATTCAGGAACCAATTCATGAAAGGATATCAAGGAATGTCGCTCAAGCCTTACGGGACCAATGATTGCTGATAGAGGATCCTGGGGCAGAGTTTGCTGTGAGGTCCATTTCCGGTACCAATATTCCCATGAGAATAATAGCATGAGCACATGCCATATATCCGTCCTGTGAATGTGTTGTTGCCATTGCTGCGCGATGAAGCATAACTATCCACATTTCGTCATGATCTGTGATGTAATGTGGTAATAAACTCCAACTGGAGCTGGTTGTGTTTATGCGAGCAACCGCCATACTTTGTTGGTGAGATTTTGCCGTGTTTGGAGCACGAGGGGAGATAACTTGAGAAATTTAACAACCATGAGACCGACTGATGCTGTAATTTAACAACCATGAGACCGATAAATGCTGTATGCATACCGATCTTCCTCTAATTTCCTTGTGTCACTGTAACGTTGTCAAGTGGTTGAGTCGGGCAGCCACCACGCTGCGCTGTCACGTACCTTTCTGATGAACTGAAAAAGAATATATGGCACAGTTCAGCGCAATTGGGCTTTTCCTCAATAAAGTAATGCGTAATTGGGCTTTTCCTCAATACAGTAATCTTCATCAGTACGCAACGCACAATGCTCCCAGCAAGCTTCTCTGACCAGATTATCACTCCGGTGTCCCTGTCTTTCAGTTATTATACTATATACTGTAATAAATAATTCGATTTCCCTTGGATTGGACAAAGGCAACCATGACCCGGAACCCTTCTGTTGACTTCTGGAGAGCCTTTTCCTGATCTGTGATGTATAAGGTGGACAAGATCTCTTTATCTATCGCAGCACCAGTAGCAGAAGAGCAGAGGCAGAGCTCCAGCAATGGCCGAGAAGGGCGTGAAGGTGTTGGGGATGTGGGAGAGCCCTATGGTGATCAGGGTGGAGTGGGCACTCCAGCTGAAGGGCGTCGAGTACGAGTACGTCGACGAGGACCTTGGCAACAAGAGCGCCGACCTGCTCCGCTACAACCCGGTGACCAAGAAGGTGCCTGTGCTCGTCCACGACGGCAAGCCGATCGCGGAGTCCACCATCATCGTCGAGTACATCGATGAGGTCTGGAAAGGCGGCTACCCCATCATGCCGACCGACCTCTACGAGCGTGCCCAGGCGAGGTTCTGGGCCAGGTTTGCAGATGACAAGGTACGCCCAAACTGCAGGCACATGATCGTCTACTCTGTTTTTAGTCTGCTCGATGCAGGACAGGACCCGTTCTAGCCACAGGATTGATGTCTGTCTACTCCAGTGCAACGCTGCTCTGTACCCGATCTTCACCACGACCGGCGAGGCGCAGCGCAAGGCGGTTCACGAGGCCCAGCAGTGCCTGAAGACTCTGGAGACGGCCTTGGAGGGGAAGAAGTTCTTTGGCGGCGACGCGGTGGGCTACCTCGACGTCGTCGTCGGGTGGTACGCACACTGGCTCCCCGTCATCGAGGAGGTGTCCGGCGCCAGCGTCGTCACCGACGAGGAGCTGCCGCTGATGAAGGCCTGGTTCGACCGGTTCCTCGCTGTTGACGTGGTGAAGGCGGCACTGCCCGACAGGGAAAGGCTCCTCGCGGCCAACAAAGCCCGCCGTGAGCAGCTCCTCTCCGCGTAGGTGGCCATATATATACCAGAATAAGGGCTGTTTGCACTTATAGCACGCTATGTGTGAAGCCGAGGTTTGGATCACCTCTGTTGCTCTGTCTCTGTTCCATTTCAGATTTCAGTTAAATTTACAAGTGTACTTGGTACAAATTGTTAAGAATAAAGGGAATCTAGACCGGGGAAAAGCAGGGATCAAAGGGAGACAGCAAGAACAGCAAGAGGTTTCTGGACTAGAAGGAGGTAGAAGATGATTCTGGTTCAGTTCGATGCTCGTCACCAGTGCCGCTTCGTCCTTTTGTCTCTCGCTCTTGTCCCGACGGCAGCACTTCTCGTGCACTTGGAAAGTTGGAATCCCATCCCATGGCCCAGCTTGGCAGCCCATCCACCATGGCCCAGCTTGGCAGCCCATCGCCCCATCCACCGGCCCATGGCGCTTGAGACTTTTCTGCACTACTGAAGTGACAGCTGCCAGGATGTGAGCTTAGTTGCAGGATAACCATCAAACTCAACAAAAGCTGCACAGATAGCCATGGGGGCTTCCACTGCATTTCCTCAATATCAGCCATCAAGTATGTGCAACTCTTTCCAGTCATGAGCATTTGTCCGAATGTCAGCATTGAAGACATATATTGATCTGAATCTTCTCACTGGTTGTGTTTTTACCCATCCAACCAAAGCTTCTGTGTGACCTATGTAGTAAGTGGTATTCCAGTAGCATGTGAGCTGTAGCCAGACAGCTTGCAATGTGCAGTCCAT
Source organism: Eremochloa ophiuroides (assembly GCA_038502445.1). NCBI lineage: Eukaryota > Viridiplantae > Streptophyta > Magnoliopsida > Poales > Poaceae > Eremochloa > Eremochloa ophiuroides. The sequence goes on from JAHLJS010000001.1 coordinate 79,937,886, forward strand.
ATCTCAGAGCATAGGACAATTTGATTACTTGCAAATGGCAGATCATTGCCATCAGATTTAATCTCCTCCATGTCAACCCACATGCCCCTTGAGTTGCATGCAAACAGAAGCGTTGAACGTTTTGGACCGGCAAGGTCAATGAAGAACCTTCCATCCCCTCAAGGGAAATGAAGACCTGAAACCTTACCAAGAGTAGTACTGCACCCAGCTTGGCATTACCATGAGCCTGCAAAGACACAAGATTTCTGAGTAGCTGCACACTCCAACAAGCATCAAAGGAGAACTTGCTTGAGAAGGTAAAAACTGATCTTTTAAGTTGGGAATAGCAAACTGGCATTCTGTCAACTTGAGCAACTCATTTCTCATTCCTGTAGGTGGTGGCCACGGTTTCAGTTCCAAAATACACACAGAAGGCAATCGTGTAAACTGCAAGGGAACATGTCTTTGCTTCCAAGACACACGTAGATTAAAAAATGGCTTGATAGCTCCCAGAACTGAGCTCCATGACCAAGCAGGTGGAGGCCAAGAGATTGTCAACACCATTTTATCCAATAGCCTTGTATTGCCATATTGTGCATGATACTGTACTCCAGCAACACTCCATTTTCTGACATTTGGAATTAGCACCGTGAAGAACAACCGTAGCTCCATTTCTTCCTTGCACTTGCACGGTGCCACAAGCTCCATTAGCAACTGTCTCAACCCATCAGGAATATTAGGATTTGCTCTACTCTTCAACAGTAACTGAATGCAGTTAGTATTAGCAAGATCGCAAGGATGATTCAGTAAACTAACTTCCAGGTCATTCCCTTTCTTTTAGATTGGCAAGATGACTGAAGAATTCTCCATCGCGAAGGAAAATGAAGATCAGATGCTCTAGCATAGTAATGCAGCACCGGGATCCCTGCAAATGAAACCCATTGACCCTTCTGCTGATCACCTCAGCAATCAGAAACTTCAGCAAACAGGTAGTGCTCTGGACCACCACATCTCTTTTTAACTGTACACACCAAAAGGCACAAGACAAGAATTTGCTCAAAGCAGTAACAGTTGATCTGAAGCACTCTTGGCAAGCTCCACTAGCAACTTTCTCAGATCAGGTGACCATGGAACTAACATCTCAAACCCATTTAATGCAAGACATTGGGGCGTAGGTGTGAGGCAAGTACTCTGGACACAAGCTGAGCAGCAAACATTATCCAATAATGGCACCAATATAAGGAGCTGAAATGCAATTGAGAAGCTGAAGCTCAATATGAAATACCCATCATAATCTTGCCAGCTAAAACTCCATTTCCAATCAGGTTGTGACCAACTGACTCGGAACTGTATGTTCGTTTGACAACCACCCAATGCCTGCACTTGCACTTTGGAAATAACCAGCTCTACTGACCGTGACTTCTGCAAATGATCGACGCAAAACGATGGCCATGGAATTGGCCTGATCTGGCTCCCAGATCCCAACATCGCTAACTGCATATATGGTGAGCACTTCCCTTTGACAACCAAGTAGGTAGGGTGGAAATTGGTATACCTGCTCAGCATTCCAACTGACGCCACCAGTGGAATCCGTAGAGGTGTGATGAGCTCCTCCTCTGCGCAAAGCTCTAGGGCCTTTGCCGGTGACAGCGGTACACTGCTGGTCCATGAGTGGCAGCTCCACATTTTGTCGAGCACCTTCGCTGCATGAACGGAATGAGCGCCTGGCCTACTATAGGCAGCAGCATGGTGCATGGACCATCGAGGGTGCATCTTCTTGTGCAGTCGTGGTTGGTGAAGCCGATGCCGCAATAGGGGTTGCCGTTGTCCTTGAGTAACAATGGCTTCCCGCCATAGGTATCTCACCGCATGGTCGCGTACTGTGGTGTCGTGCACCCTGCCGCCATGGGTGACTCCGGCACGGATCAGCACCCAGCAACGACGAACGCGACGCCCTGGCGTCCCCTGAGATTGCCCCCCTCGGAATGCATGTTGGTGGTGTGAAAGGGGAAGTCAGAACAGACGATGATGACGGCGCCGACGCGGGCGGTGATGCCCGTGACACAGAGCGTGAATCCGTGAACCCGCACTCTTCATCGTGGTCATCGAGATCCTTACCTCTATGTCCAGTTTGCCCGCACCCATCCATTTCCCATCCTCTATATCCCAGTTCTTCTCACTGACAAGTGAGACCCAGGTCTCACCATCCTCTCCAACTACCCCCTCTCTCCCTCTCTCTCTCCTGGTGGGCCTGCTGCGGTACGCTACAGCCATCCTCTGCTGCACCAGAAATAGCGGGCAACGCTTGGATAGCGCGCGCATAGCGGCCTGCGCTGTGGTCCACGATACGCAATCCGCATGCTGCAGGAGGCACGTTGCGGACGCGCTGCAGACAGCCTCAGGCTCCAGCCGGAGTGACGGCGCCGACGCGGGCGGTGATGCCCGTGATGCAGAGCGTGAATCCGTGGCCAATGCCAGCTTGGCGCCACGCCGCCGCCAGCTTGTCAGGCTCCAGCCGGAGAGCCGCATCGATGTGGTCCAAGATCCCACGGCTATCGGGTACACCGCCCAAAAGAGGTCGTTCTAGCCGTCGATGGCGATGGCGATGCCGAGCGTCAGACACGAATTTTGTTGAATTTGCCACTTAAAAGACCAGTATTTAGATTTAAAAATGGCAGTATAAAATAAATTTAAGATCATTGATAACAGAGGACATATGTAATGGTAGATCGAACGGTCGTTATAGGGGATAAGTAAGATCTCAGATAACGGATCGCTCATATAGCACGGAGATAGACTGAACGGTTGTTACAGGGAAAGAGTGAGATCATGCATGACGGAGGGTTCATATAGTAAGATGTAGAGATGGAGCGATTATCGTAGAGGGTGAGCCCAAAAAAAACCTTTCTCTTTATATAGTAGGATTGGAAACCGGGTACATCCCGGTACGATTGATATATGCGGAAAGATATCTTATTGTGTGTATATTAGATCATGCATGGAAGAATTCAAGTACAATTTTTCCCTTCATTAAATGGTTTGATTTCAAAAGGCTATTGACTAAATAATCTATTGTCATATTCAACTATTAATAAGGATTTTTTATAGACTTGATGTTCTTTTAAAGATGGGACTCTTTTGATTACAACAATACAAATTTAAATTGGTATATATTTTCTGGCTTTCCAACTAAATTGGACTTTTACATTATAGACATGAAACATTGTTTTTCACAGACATTCTAAAAGAATTAGTAACATATTAGTTTAATGCAGAACTATGAGCTCAAAATAAGAATTAAAAGTTATTTTTTAATAAACAATGTGCATGTCACACGTGCATCTCTGCTAGTATGAAAAAAAATCTGAATTATTATTTTTTTTAAAGGTCAGCAGGCCACGTAGGACGACTCAGATCAAGTTTAGGATCTAAATAACACAAAAGATCCACGGTAAATATTCTAGAAATTTATGAATTGAGATGATACTACTAACCAAGTTTAGAAACCTAAATTATATCACTTTGAAAGTTTGAAAATCGAGATGACACCGCGAGCGGCGGTGTGAATTTTACTCCCTACACCCTAGGTCCAGGCAACCATTACAACACCAGAAACCCCACGCAGCAGCCAGCGCGAGGCAGGCACACCGCCCGCCTAGTCAGAAGCGCGCAGCGCTTTGACCACTCGTCGATAGGATCGAGATGGCTAACTAGAGGGCATGTTTCTAAAAAATAATTATAATTGCTACCCAATTTTAGTTGAAGATATGAAACAAGTTAATTTTGATTCCATCCCACTATTTAAGGTTTCAACTAGTGAGAGTTCTTCTACACAATTCTAGATTACAAGTTCAACTAAGCAAGTCAACTAATTAAAGGAGTAAGCACAAGAGAGCTCCTACACATACTAGTGATAAACGGTAAACATAAGGCACAAGGTACATAACACAAAGAGATAAAGCATGCAATAAAGTAAGCTTATGTTGAGATAAGCAAACCACAATATAGAGGATGACACAACAATGTTTTTACGTGGTTCGGTGACTTGCCGGTCACTTAATCCACATTGAAGCAAGTTTTAGGATTACCGCTCCTCTTGTTAGTTCCAAACACGAGCTTCGAACTACCTTTATCTAAAAAAATGAGCTTCAGACTACCTCACTAGGTAGGCTCCACGTGAGCACTAAACTTTGAGTTAGCTAATTAATTAACTAGATACTCTTCACGCCTCAATTCCACTAGAGATGTTATTTGCCTTCCTTCGGTGGGGATGAGCTCAATAGCCCCTTCACAAAGCCAACTCTAGAGCACCGTGCAATCTTCCTTACGTGCTTCACGGAGAAACAATCACCAAGCCGTCTAGGAGCCGGCAAACTCTAAGAGTAACAAGCGACCACACCGACACGACGACTACCTAGTGCCATGAGTAATCTCTCATGCAAAGATTCGCACTAGTGAAGCACACTCACTCCGAAGGTTGCCCTCAAGCAAGAAGTATGAGAGGAGGTGCTCCCTCTAAGAGTATGCTGTTAGAATGGCCAGGAGAGTACCCATAAACCGACAACCCACTATATATAGAGGAGCAGCCCAAAACTAGCCGTTACTGTGATTCTGCAACATTCGTGTACAGTCCGCAGTACAAGTCTCGAACTGTCCCTGTTCACTCTGAACTAGACGTTAGGTTCAAATTCTAACCCGCAGACAGTCCGCCCCTAGGGCCTGGACTCTCTGCCATATACTTTCAGCACTCTATCCAGAGGAACAACACCTCTATTCACGACCATAGTCAGCAGGCGGACAGTCCGCCACTAGGGCACAGACTGTCCGCGGTTGCCTCCAACGACGGTAGGCAGGACGGATTCCATTCTGTTTGTTTTTTCACAAATAGCCGGTGGGCTGTCCACCACTGGTCAGAAACCACTCTTTTCAAGCACTTCTCCAATGCTTTGAGGGATCACCCCACAACCCATGATGATTTCAAAACACTTCAAGTTAGTACTAAGCGCTATCAAAACCTTTTCAAAAGCAAGCTAACACCACGGGACGATCACCCAAGAGAGGATCATTTCGGCTTCACCACCGATTAGCATTTGTAAATCTTTTCACAAGGTTTTTTCAAAGTTTTACGCCACTCAACACCAAGTCCTAATTTGATGTTAGAGATCACTAGTGGCACTAGATAACTGAAATGCAAAACATGTTTTCCCCTCTTAATAGTACGGCTATCAATCCTAAATCCGGCTATAATTTTCTCTACACACCTCATAGCCGGTAATATGAAATACCCTATGTTTCATACCTTTGCCTTACGCAAATCCAAATACTACAATTTGATGTTCGCAAGGAAAGTGTTGTCAGTCAATTTCACCAAGCCATTTCATCATATAACCAATGCACCTTTGGCTTGATCTAACCGGTTCATCAAGCCAAGTCTTGCTTCAGTCTTCACTTGCTTTCTATGATTGAGTTGAGCACTCCAACATGCTGTAACAGAACCGGCTAAATCACCTGGCCCACCGGCACCTGTCATTGTCACTAACGACTTCTGACAGCCGGGCCCGTGTCCCAAATGATCTAGACAGGTCTGTCGGGCTACATTAGCGTCCTTTTCTCCGACAGGATCACCATTGCAGAATCATCACAGGATTACAACATTTCATAATAAAAATACATCAGAGTACAGTGCGAAAGATTACATAACATTTAGATTACAAACCAGTTGTTCAAATAGGATTCAAATATAGTTATTACAGGCCAGTGGACATAACAGTAGCAGTGGAATAGTTACACAATACTAGAAAAGATAGCTCGAACCCTGCCCACGGGTTCTACTTCACTCATCGCTGCTTTCTTCTTCGACCACGGTCACGCAACATGGAGCAAGACAGATCTCCGACTGCGGTCCTCCTGCAACGGGGTTAACAAACCCTGAGTACTTGGGGTACTCCGCAAGACTTACCCGACTAAGGGTGTAAAATGAGACTCAGGAATGCAAGGCTATGGGTAAGGTTAGCAGAGGATGAGGAGTTTGCAGAAAAGCAATCTATCCTGTTCCATATTTTATTTTGTCATTATTATAATCATATTTATAGCTCCAATATTCAGACTCATGTATCATCATTCTTTCAATTACTTTATTCATTCAGATAACCTAGTTGAGAACCACTTTTCGGTGTAGAGTGTGAGGATCAAGTCTCCATAACCGAGGAGCACGTCGATTCGAATCCAGAAAGTACTCAGCTGGGGATTCTAACCACACTGCATATGCAGCACGCCGGCTTACATATACCAACCCGTCGTCACGGCTTTGCTATCCCGGAACCGGTCCTGCACCACCCGAGAGCACAGTACTCCACTCTTATCCAGGCACGCCGGCCACGTGGGTACAAGCTACTCTCGCCATCTCTCCACTCCCAGTGCGTGGTTGTCGGTTCCAGCAATAGCGTCACCGGACTCTAGGCTTTCCGTATTGGTATGTGGCTAGGCTATTCATCATGATCACAGCAGGCCTACAACGAACGGTCCCTACTTCCTTCCTGCCGCCAATCCTGCATTGGGACTCTAACCCAAGTACAAGACTACCCGACAGTTTTTATTATCGTGCCTGTCGGGTGAGTGAGACATAGGGAACGCCGCCCCATGAGCTGGCCACCCAACGAAACACGTTTCCAAAGATATCGACCAGTTCCAAACTATTCCGAAAGCGACCATGCATTGGGACTCCAACCCAAATACACATCGACCAACGGATAACCAGTTCTTCACCAATCAAAGTATAAGTATAATCATGGCACAGAAAATAGTTTTTATTTTACGCAAAGCTAAGTTCATTAAGCATGCCTAAGCATTTCTCAAACCGTTTTATTTAAATTAGGTTTCAGGGTATTTATTTGAGACAATGCATCTGGATAGGTGACAATCAACTCCTATTAACCTAATGCAGTAGATTAACTCGAATTATAAATATTTTGTAATAGAGGGGCTGAATGCACCGGGGCTTGCCTTGGATCGTGTACAGCGTCGGGTCGGGATCAGTCCCGCAGATGTCGAATCCTTGGATGACTTCTGGAGTGGCCTCCTCAGTAGTAGTCTCGACCTGGACCCCCTCGGGAACGGGCACTACACGTATGCAATGATGTATGCATAGCATGGCATGAGGGCAACAAATGAAATACTTAAAAGTAAACCATTAATACCTTGAGTACAACTTTCCTTCACGCTAAAGTTGTAAACGATCTACGGAAGGTAAAAGTAATGTTTCCTACTTTTGTTTTATTGACCTTTTTAACGGTCACAGAAAGCCGCTACACAGCTTTATGACTACTATCAAGCACTAAGTTCTCGAATTGCCAAGGATCACACAGCGAAAGATCCTTGGTCTTCATTCAACCCAAAAATTCACACAACAAACCTAAATTCATTTTTCTATTTACTTTATTAATCTCTAATTTCACATATATTTATTAATTGACCAAACTAACTTCAATTGCAACCAAACTTTACCAACAGCTAGGTTTTATCACCAAACAGAGCCACAATAAATTTCATGATTTTTGGATTTACAGAGAATTAATTAAAATTACACAAACTTGCATTTATTAATTACTTCACTGATTTATACAGCAGATTAAAGGCACTGGAACACCCTATATTATATTTTTAACAAATACTACATACTTCAGAGAGCATACACAATTAATTTCATCATTTTTGGCGCAGTAAATTAATCCACACGAAAATAACAAACTGCAGCACTATTCATATGAATATATAAAAGAAAAGCATTTAGTAATTCACTGGGAAAATAGAAAAACCAAAGCAGCCCACTACGGCCCAAGCCCAGCACAAACCGGCCCACTCGGCCCGCCCCGCACGGCGCCAACAACTTTTCAAAAGAGACCCCGAGAAACTCGCAAATCTACCCGCAGTCCAACGAGAACTATTCAAATGAGTCACAGGATTTGCACTTAACCCCTTGCCTTTATTCTCCTTCTAACCCGAGGCCCCTGGCCTCTCCTCTGTTTTGACAGAGGCGAGGGCGCCGGTGGTCCGCCGCCCCTAGCTCGCCGACGGTGAGCCGAGGGACGAAGCCGAGGGCACCTACGGACTCTACACTCCAAGGCGAGTCTACCAAGCTAAGACACGACGAGATCCGAGGCGCACAGCACCTGGAGACACGTACGCGGCGGCTCGGTGGCGGCGGCGAGCACGTCGCCGGCGAGCACAAGCCGGTAAAGAGAGGGGAAAAGGTGCGCGAGCATCTGGGGCTCACCACGAAGCTGGCCGACGGGTCGGTGGAGACGGAGGTGGTTCGGAGAAGGCGACTTGGCGACGGCGGCGGATCCCGGCGGCTCGGCACAACGGCGAACACGCGTTCCGGCGAACCTAGGGAACCAGAGAGTACGCCGACGCACGCGTAAGATTCAAGGGGTCACGGAGATCACGTTGCGCAACAATCCGAGGCCCAGAGCTTACCCAGACTAGCTCGAGACGACGGCGGAGCTCGCGGCGGCGCTCTGACCGCCCGCGGGGAAGACACCGGCGTTCCGACCCGTGTGAGGCGCTACGGCTGGCACCACTGGATGCAAACGGTGCGCAAGGAAGCTAGCTAGCTGGCTGTGAGATGGAGAGGGTGGTGGTGGACGGAGCGCGGTGAATTTAGCCGGGAACCGAGAGAGCAATGGCGGCCGAGCGGAGAGAAAGAAACGAGGGGGAGGCGGTCGTCGTCTTTAAGGGGCATAGGAGAGGGGACAGGAGCAGCACGGCGTGGCGCACGTTCGCCCGCGCGAGGAACGGTGTCGGAGACACGATCCCGGCCGGCACGGACGGCCGCGCGCGCGCTGCCCGGCACGGCGGCGGGTCGGCGCTGTTCGCGAACAGGAAGAGGGGGCATTTCACTGTAGCACCTAGACCCTAGGGCTGTCGGTTTTTGCACAATTGCGATCGTTTTTGAATACCAACATGAAAAACTGCAAAAATAAAAGTTGTAGGGTTTGAAATTCTAAACAACTTTGCTTTTGGAACCAAGTTCAAATTCGCAATATTTTTGAAACTACAGCAAAAGGGGTAAACTTGGTTTTTGAATTTCAAACTGCATTTTCAAAATTACTTTTTATTTTACACAACAACTTGAAAAATTGCCAAAATAAAAGTTGTTCTACTCAATGAGCTTTACAACTTCTGTTTAGGAAGTTTTGCCAGATTCCAAATAATTTTTGAAATGCGAATCTAAAACTAAGTTTTAAATCATTGTTTTGAAATAAATTTGAATTCCCACCACAGAACTTTGAAATCTCCAAAAATAAAAGTTGTTCCATTTTAAAAGATCTAAAACTTTTATTAAGGGACTATCTCAAAATTCCTTTTAGATTTTGAATTAGGTTTTGGTCCTAATAAAAGTAAATTTTTAAACCTTTATTTGGGAATTTTAATTTTACAAACAAATACTAATTAAATTCAAATCACTCTAGGGGCCTAATCACAATCATATGCAAATGATTAATTTAAATATGATGACATGGCAGATTAATTAAATCCGTAATACCCGGGGTATTACACATGCTTAGCATTCAATTCAATATCAATCATCCATCTTCTCTTGTGAACTAAACCAACTTTCCTTCACACACTGAACTGGACAAGTTAGTCCACAAGTTTTGTCATTAATTACCAAAATCCAAACAAGGGTCTAGACCTTTCACCCCTCTTGCTATTACTTCCCTCCAAAATCGCTTAGCATACACTCTATATTTTTTGAACTAATAAAAAAAATCATATCTTCTAAACTAAGTATCCAAGTTAAAATCTGATTGCATCATTGTGTTCCTTGTAATAAACTCTTTAAAATAAGATCCCACATGAATATATTTCAATAAACTTTTTGATAAACATTTATCGCATAATAAACATGTATTTAAAGATAATCACGAACATTGTGTTAAAACCATACGAACATCATTGAAAAAAATCTAGAACATCCTATGTATACTGTTAGAGTTAATTTAGATCAATTAGGGAAAATTTGTCATTAGCAACTGCTAATGGCAGTTACATGTAAACTGGCCATTTGGGCAAACTAGCCTTTTGGGCAAAGCACCTATATATTGTACACATTAATAGTTCATCAATACACAGACACAATTACTGTTCATTTGCATAGTTCTTCAAACACGTTATCGGCACTTTCCGTTCTCCACTGAGCGAAGAAAAAACACCGGTGAACAGAGAAACATCGCATAGAAGGAAGAGAGGCATCGAGGAAGTTGCTCACCAGAACTTCACGAGACTTTCACTGGAGTTGTTGTTCTTCCCTGAACAAGGTAGAGATGGCACACCCTATCCCGTCCATGAACGCGATGGTGGACACCATCACAGACGCAGTCGAGGGCACCATGATTCGGAGGGATCACATCGGTGGAGTTCACCGCTTCATGCTGCAGAGCGCCATCCGCCATGCCCTCTGGGAAATCCAGGCCCACCGCACTCCCTCTCGCCACTCCCATGGAGTACGCCCAGGCAACATCGGTGTTGACGGTGGATAACGTCAACTTTTATTAGAACTTTAGACACGAAAGGACACATGAATACACACTAATCTAGGGTTTTAACTGACAATTTCCACGAGTTTTGGTGATTTCATATTTTCCAGAGAGTATTCCAGAAAAGGGTTAAAAGAGGGTTTAAAATGCTTAAAAGTCACGAAACGTGTCACGGACGAAGACATCGCGTATTGGACTACTAGAAGTATCTAAAAGACACCGGAGAAGAGACGGGGCCCAGAGCCCACCAGGTGGGGCCGGCCGCCCCCCTAGGCACGCCGCCCGGCGCCCTAGGTCAAGGGGCGGCGCCCTTCTTCTGGAGTCTTCCTCCCACGCTTCCTTGACACCTAAGTAAAGCATCCCTACGTCGATCTAAGGTCGGTTTGATCCGACGGTGCACATAACATGAGACGCGGATCGATGATGTAGCGGTTCCTTGCCCTCTACTCCACCTCGGCCTATATAATGACGCCCCAAGGCCCCTCCTAGAGGCATTCTACACCCCGGTGCTTCATATTCTCTACATAAATTAGGGTTAGGATCCCTCTAGTTGATCTAGTTCTAGTTCTAGTTCATCTAGTTGTAGCAATTAGGAGAGACTAGTTCTTCTAGATCTAGTCTTGTTTAGAGATTAGAGAGATAGAGTAGGAGAGTAGAGATTCTAGAGGAGTTTCGGCTTGTCGGTGCTTCTTCATGGCTATATTATTCTGGATTCAGCTTCCTCGTCCGGAGCTGCGTTCTGAGGTACTTTTGTATTCAACATTCTAATTCAAATAAATAGTTGTTCTTATTTGTTCTTAAGTTTGCAACTCATATTGAGTGCTTTGATCTTTAGGACGCTATAGATTGAAGTAGTATTTCGTAGTGTAGGCATGGTGCCTAGGCTAGGTTTACTTGTGAATGTCCCCTGATTGGCGCGTAGATGACAACTACGTTGAGTCCTCTGTAGTCCACTTCCCGTTGATACGATTGATAGGTGTATAAGTGCTTGGTAGGAGAGAACTCTGATTTCTGCTCTTATTCAGGTCACTGCCCAGTTAGAACGGTATTATACAAAGCTTACCAGTTGTTGGAACTAGATAGTCAATAGCCATTTCCTCTTTCTTAATATTAACTAGCCCAATTGTTGGGTTAAGTCTATAGTCTTGGTCATTATCACCTACTGTTCCCTGTGGATACGATATTTAAAACCTCCGGGTAAAATGCTACACCAGTATTGTATCTGTGCGCTTGTGGATAATCTTATTTAAATGGAGTGCAGTTAACTTATACCAACAAGTATTTTTGGCGCCGTTGCCGGGGAACGGTTTGTTGATTTTGACCTTAGTTTAGCTTAATCTTGTATTATGCTTTTATTTTATCTTTTCTGTTCATTGTTATGGATGCTTTAAATTTCACGCCTATCTGTCTTTATGGCATGCGCAAAAGTTTTGAGCCACTAAAATCTGTAGAGCCTATCATAACACCTGGCTATGAGCTGCGCCCATGTCTAATTAATATGATTCGGGATAAACTCTTCTCGGGAGAAGGAAACGAAAATCAATACTTACACCTACGAGAATTCGACCAGGCCTGTGCATGCTTGCGCATAGCTGGCATGTCCGATAAAACTTTAAGATGGAAGCTTTTTCCGTTCTTTTTGATCAGAAGAGCTAAACGGTGGTATAATCGAGCCGTAGGAAGTATGCAAGGAGATTGGGAAACTTTGTGCTCTGAATTTTGTTTATATTTTTTTCCCATCCATAGAGTAGTTAACTTTCGAAAAGAGGTTCTAACTTTTAGGCAACTAGAACAAGAATCTCTTAGTACATCATGCGATCGATTTAATGAACTTGTTACATTTGGCCCTGACCTTGGTTTTCCAGACCGCGTACTCATTCAACATTTTTATTTGGGCCTTACCAAGAACTCTAGGGAATCCCTTAATTTATCCTCTGGAGGAGCCTTTCCTTATTTGCCTATAAGTAAAGCTAGAGCTATGATCAACAAGGTTGCTCAAGCGAATTCTGAGTTCCCCGAGGAAGAGAAGAACTCATCTCCCGAACAAGAAGAGAAAGTTTTCATAGCGAAAACACAATCACTCCAATTGCAAGATTTAGCTGTCAATCCTAAACCATCTGAAAGACCCTAGCTTGGTTTTGGTAATTGATGAAACCTAGTTACTAATCTAAGTGCTAAGTATGTGTAGCCAAGAGAAGATTAGTGATAAAGAGGAAGATGACATGAGCTCAAGTGAAGATCAAGATGGAATGATCAAGGAGAAAGAAAATGACTTAAAGAAGAAAAGCTAGAGGCTAAGGTATATCCAAATAGGGCTTTTCTTTTAGTGATCAAGACTCCAAGTGGGAGTGATCACATTTAGGATAGATAGCCGATTATCAAGGGGAGAACTAAGCTATTGGATTACTTTCAAGTGCCCTAGGTTGCATCTCATGTGCATTGATCTAACCAACCTAGAGAATCTCTTTGAAAACCCTTGAAAAATGTTTGCAAAATGCTAACACACTGTGCACAAGTGTTGGAGAACTTAAGTGTTAGCACATAGAAGCAAGGGGTGAGAAATAGACTTAAAATGAGCTGAAAAAGGAGCATTGGACTGTGTGGAAGGGCAGCGTCGGACCATTGAGCAGAGTTCGACGCCTAATCCCAGTTCTGGCCATTGGCGATGTCACACCCAATTTTAAGGATAAAATAGGATGCATAATCTTATGTGCGCCCCAGGATCAGTCACACACATAAGCCGACAAATACAAAGTAATATCAAAAGACAATGATCAAATACATAACGTAGTAATAATTAAAATAGAACCTTTAAGAAGCAAACAGCGGAAAGACACTCTGGTCTTCGCGTGTAGACGCCAACTCCACAGGGACACAACTGACTGGTTGACCACAAGCCTAAACTTCTCCTGAGGTGTGGGGGGAATAGCAAGAGTGAGTCCATGTCGAACTCAGCAAATATAACATGGGGTTTATGAGGCTCAAACAGGATAGACACGAGTTTACAGCGGTTTGCTTTTAATTAAGCATCTTTTATGCAATTGGATAGCAACAAGTTGAATAAGCCCATAATTCATGATCATAAGTAAATATAATTAATGAATTGCTTCAATCAATTAGCAACAAGTCAACATCATCCAAAAAGATAACTACTCCGTGAGTTTTCCGGGCCACTCGTGACCGTGAGCGCGGCTAGTATACCAGTTTTACACTCTGCAGAGATTGTGCACTTTCACTATGAGCCGTGATTCCCATTTGCTCGGGGTAGCTAGCCCCATAACACTACCAAGGTGAGCGAGCAGGGTTTCACTATGAAGTCTTTCAAAGTACTCCGTCTAACAAGTTAGGGCCGCTAGGAACCCGGCAAGCAGATGTAGAGCCCCCCTTCTTCGTGGCACAAGGTCACGCAGGTTATACACACTCGGACAGGAGCCGCACTATACCCGAGTCGTCAGGTCCCATCACGCCTTTCGGTAACCTCTAACAAGCTAGAAAAAGTACCCATACTTGACTAAAACCAGAGCCATGTAGCCCTCATAGTTGCACTGTAAGTCCCAGCTTTTGCTGACAGATCATTACCAAGGGGGAAGGATATGGAGCATCACAAAACTATGCTCGAATCCTCTAGTTCCATGTTGCTAAAAAGACATCTTTCAATGTTATTGCATATTCAATTAATCAAGTTTACATGATCATGATTCCAATAGCGCGCTAGCATCAACTACCCAATGCATAATCCCATAGGTGATCAAGGAACAAGATAACAATACTAGGTAGAAACTATGGTTAACAAGGTAGACACATGCACATAAAATTAATCATTGCGGTGAATAGGATAACAAGGAAGATCCCATGCTATACTTGCCTTAGACTTGAGATCATTTTCTCTGATTCAAACCCCTGAAGACTGCTTCTTGAATTCACCACGTAATTCTCACCGACTATACTCGATCGATCACCACATCAACACACATCGTCCAGCAGACATACACAAAGTAAATAAGGATAATAACTAAAACAGTACACCAAATAGTAACAAAATAGTTTCAAAAGGTTATAAAACTATTCTACTCATTCCAACGAGCACATCGATATAAAGATCACGAAAAACACAGTTACCGTCGAAAAGATACAACTATTCGAAGATTTGCTTTTATAAAACAAAACAAAAGACAACTATAAACTTTATTTAAATAATGAATATTATTTTAGAGAAACAACTAAATTAGATTACACATATTAGAATTGTTTTAACAAAACCAAATAGAATAGTTATTCTTTTATTCATAAAAGATCAAAGTTGAATTACTTTTATTTAGAAACCAAGTGATAGCGGGCAATTAAATTAATATTTTATCTAAAGATATAGACATGGTAAACAACCTTACTTCCGCGTAGAGTGTGATGAAACAAATCCAACACAATTTGAACCACTCAAATTGAAACTAAAACAAATAAGTTATGAATTATATAATATTTCCTTTTGTAAAATAATAGCTTAAATATAATTACGAAATTTAAAAAGTTCAAAACATATATAACAGTAGCAAATACACGTAGACAATGTAAATACGAATCTATCACAATTTAAATGGATCAAATTGGAATTAGAATGGAGAAACGGTGGCCGAAATACGAACCGGTGGCAGAGTTGTAAATAAATCATCTTCAACCTCTGGTCTTCTTCTCCATCTAGCTGTTCACGTACAGGCAATGGTGGGGAGTTGCTGCTGCTTACTGCGTCGCAGAGGGGAAGAAGGTCGTCGGCTTGGCAGCACAGTAGCATCATGGCGGCTTTCCTGCGGCCTGCAGGAAGTAGGAGTCGGAGGGGCCTGCTGGTGGCCTGCTGCCCTGCTGCTCGATGCCCAGCTTTACATGCTTGTTGGAACTTGCTGCTGCGGTGGACAGGGAAGCTCAAGGGGGCGACTGGGTGGCCGTGTGCGAAGCTACGAACAGAGTAATAAACAATAGGAGATGAGAAGGAATTCGTGGCAGATGCTGATACAGGCACGAGAGACATAATATAGATGAATTCCAAAACAAACATGGTAATATTCTCTCACCTCGAGTGATGGATGAACGCTAGCCAAAAATTTGGGCAATGGAAACTGACGATGGTGACGCTAAGTTGGGGACGCCGTCGAAGAAAGAAAGGGGAAAAATCCAATTCACAGGATTTCTGGCATTCCTTGAGATAATTTGTGTGATTTGTTCAAGGGATTGGCCGATATTTATAGGGAGAAACACTCCTCACCCCAACATCAATTAGCAATATGGTACTAATTGATGTTGCACCCTTTTCCTTTACTAATGGGCCTAAATTATTATTAAAGCCCATTAGTAAATAATACATGGGCTAAAGAGAGTTTTAAGATTATAGCACATGGGATTTGAGGGCTGCAAACAAAATGAGTGATTTTATTATTTTCGGAATAAAATAAATTTCCAAATAAAATAATTCTAGAAAAGTCTAGAATTAATATTTGGTTCGCGAAAAATATCCCGAATACTCCGAAAATTATGGGAAAATTCCCGGAGATATTTTGGAACATGATGAATCCAAATAAAACATTTGGAGATCATGAGAAGATATTTTAGAGCAGCTAAAAATTAGATTTTGCTCAAAGATAATAGGAAAAAGGGCCGGAAAAGTCAAGAAAAATTCCCGGAAAATTTTTAGAGATAAGTTGATGAACGATGAGCACTAAAAAGTGATTTAGAGCTGAAGAAAAGGTTCTGATAAACTTCAATACAAGGGATGGAGTTGAGAAACACGAAATTTGATTATAGAAAGAGACAGAGACATGCCGCAGAGAAGATCGTTGTACTAAACGCATTTTAAAACTTTATTCACTCACATCATAAATTCATTTACTAATAATTTTGGATCGTTTTTTAGTTTTGGCAAAGACCACTCAACCAAAATAAATCATATGCAAGGGCATGAGTGCACAAACATGTTGCTAAACTTTAGTTGAATTTTAAATTAATAATTTTTTTAATTTTCCTATGTTTTCATGAACACAAAAATGCAAAATCAAATCAGTTTAGCTCTATTTCAAAATTAGCGAAAATTGGGGTGTTACAGGCGAGCGTCGGACGTTCGGTAAACGAGCGTCGGACCATTGCCCACTTCAGTCCGATGGTGCCGAGCAGCGGCAAAGTGACGCGTGGCGTTCGAGAGAGCTTCGAACGCTTGAGATTAGTCCGACGACGAGCGTCGGACGGTGTCCGACGGTGTTTTAGCGTTTCTGAACCTCTCTGGAAGCGTCGGACGCTGAGAATCTTTAGTCTGACGCACTGACTCGCTTGGTCCGACGATACACGCACAGTGAACTGTGAGAGGGTGTCGGACTCTGTTGTTTAGTCCGACGCCCCCCAGTCCGACGGTGTAAGAACTGGCGCGAAGACGACCGTTGAGATCGGACGGACGATGTTCAAACCTGTTGACACGTGGCGAGATCTAGAGCGTCGGACGCTATTGCTTGGTCCGACGCTGTCGGTCCGACGGTCGGTCCGACGCCCCGAAACACGTGGTTAACGGCTATTTTGAGTGGGGTAACGGCTAGATTTGCACTTGGGGGTATTTATACTCCCTTCCTGTCACTTGGTGACACTCTTGCACATTTGGATCATTGTCATACACTTTGTTGCATTCTAGCCTCCCACTCTCTCACTAGTTCATCATCTTGATCATCGTTAGTGAGATTGAGTGAACCTCAAGTGCATCATTGCTTGTGATTTGCATTCTAGAGCACTTGAGAGCAAGCCTTGGTTCAGTTCTTATTCTCTTGGGACATTGCCGTGTCCCTAGATAGCTTGGAGGAGAAGAAGGTGTGGAGGAGCTTGGTGATTGTGCTTGCCCACACCCGGCAATTGTGAGGGGTTCTTGTGCCTTCCCCGAGCGGAGTGCTCAAAGGTAAATCTAGTGGATTGCTCGTGTCTTTGAGTTACTTCCTCCGTGGTAGGTTCTTGTGTCGCCTAGTGTAGGCTCGGTGTGTGATACCGATTAGCCACCGAACCACCGGTTGAAGTCGACACAACGAGGACGTAGCGTGCCGGCAAGCACGTGAACCTCGGGGATAAATCTTGGTGTCTCTATTGATTTCCTCACCTTCGAGTGAGTGACTTATTGATTGTCCCAGTGATTGGCTTCCTCACAAGGCAAATGTTTAATCGACAATCATTCCTTTCTTATTCTTGTGCAAAGTAGCTTGTTTTCTTGTTTTGTGTAGTTGTGTTGTCCTTTAGCTTTTGCTACCTTGCTTGTGTGGCTTAGAACTAAGGTTTCATTAGAATTGTGTAGGTGGCTTGCCTAGGTTAGTAGTCGCTCTAGCATTGCACATTTAGCCATATTTGTCACTAACCTCTTGGCCTAAGTACTTTGTAGAAATTTTATTAGACTATTCACCCCCCCTCTAGCCATACTAGGACCTTTCAAGTGGTATCGGAGCCGTGGTCACCGTTTAGTCAAGGCTTAACATCCTTCGGTGCATTGAAATGGCTCATATCATGTTCAATCATGTTGAGGGCAAACCACCTCGCTTTGATGGCACAAGCTCATTTGATTATTGAAAAAGAAAGATGAGCATGTATCTTGGCTCAATTCATGAGAAGGTGTGGGAGGTCACCGAGAAGGAATACATTGTGCTTAATCCCGCAAGCCCCACACCTAGAGATCAAGAGAACAACCAATGTAACACAATGGCTCTCAACACCATTTACAATGGCATTGACTCAAAGGTGTTTGAGCAAATCAAGGATTTGGATCGAGCAAGTGAAGTATGGGCAAGATTAGAGCAAACCTATGAGGGAACTTCAACGGTAAAGAGTGCCAATTTGTACATGCTCAAGGACAAGCTCTCAAACTTCAAGATGGATGATGGAGAGAGCATTCCGGAAATGTTCTATAGGCTTCAAGTGATTGTCAATGATCTCAAGGCCTTGGGTGAGAAAACAAGTGATGAGGATTTCTCTCACAAGTTTCTTATGTGCTTGCCTAAGAGGTTCAAGACCTTGAGAACTATCATCTTCCGAGGCGGCTTGAAGGGTGTCACTCCAAATGAGGTTCTTGGTGATGTGATGACCGAGGATCAATACAATGAGAAGAGTGATAGTGAAGTAGTGAAGAAGGAGGATGACAAGAGCAAGAAGACCTTGGCATTCAAGTCCACCACCTCTTCTTCCAAGAACAAGGGCAAGGGCAAGGAAGTACAATCTAGTGATGATGATTGTGACAGAACCGCCTTAATCATAGGGCCCACGTGCGCCATCAACATCCCTAAGGACATCCGGTTACTGTGCACGAGTTCCCTAATGACCTAGGTGGCCTGCCGGGTCTCCTAGGAAACCCAATTTCCCCGAGGATCTCATTGTAAAGACATTGCAAGTATTACAACAGTTTACAAAAATAATCTAAATCAGAGTACAAGATGCGGAAGTATTACATATCTATAGATTAATAAATATAATTTTTACATTACCCAGATCAGAGCTTCGTAGTGGAGCAGCAGTATACAACTATACCCTTGCCCAAGGGTTGTACCATCAACACATCTTCACCCGTGCACGATCCAACAACCGGCACGGTCCTAAACAGAACTTGAACTCTCGGCTCACCTGCAACAGGGGTTAACAAACCCTGAGTACTTGGGGTACTCCGCAAGACTTACCCGACTAAGGGTGTAAAATGAGACTCAGGAATGCAAGTTATAGGTAAGGCTAGCAGGAGAGAGAAGGTTTGCAGAAAAGCATTGCTAACCAACATTTTAATTATTTATCATCATAATCATAGTCATAATTCCAATAATCAATCTCATCTATCATCAATTCTCAACTTCCTTTGATCATTCGGTGAACCTAGTTGCGAACCACTTTTCGGGGTAGGTGTGAGGATCAAGTCTCCATTAACCGAGGAGCACGTCGATTCGAATCCAGAAAAATACCCAGCTGGGGATTCTAACCACACTGCATATGCAGCACGCCGGCATACATATACCAACCCGTCATCTAGGTCTTTCTATCCCGGAACCGGTCCTGCGCCACCCGGGAGCACAGTACTCCACTCGTCTCCAGGCACGCCGGCCACGTGGGTACACGCTACTCCCGCCATCTCTCCACTCCCAGTGCGTGGTTGTCGGTTCCAGCAATAGAGCCACCTGACTCTAGGCTTTCCACATAGGTATGTGGCTAGGCTGTTCATCATGATCACAGCAGGCCTACAACGAACGGTCCCTACTTCCTTCCTGCCGTCAGACTCGCATTGGGGCCTAGCCCGAATACAATACTGCCCGACAGTTTTATTATCATGCCTGAAGAGTAGTGTGACATGGGAAACGCCGTCCCATGAGCAAGCCACTCAACGAAACACATTTTGGGTGATACCGACCAGTTCCAAACTATTCCGAAAGCGACCATGCATCGGGACTCTAGCCCGAATACACATCGACCAACGGATAACAAGTTCTTCACCAATCATAAAGTATATACATGTACATAGCACAGAAAATAGTTTTTCTTTTATGGAATTCTAATTTTATTAAGCATGCCTAGCATTTTTCAAATTATTTATTTAAATCAGGTTTCAGGGTAGTTATATGGGACAATGCATTTGGATAGGCAACAATCAACTCCTAGCAACCTAATGCAATAGATTAACTCGAATTGTAAAGGATTTCATAATAGAGGGTTAATGCACCGGGGCTTGCCTGTTGCTCGAAAAACCCTGAGGTTGTTCACCAAAGAAGATCCACGTCCACCGAGTGAAGACCGTACTCGAGGTTGCTTCGGATAATAATTACCGCGCGTTCACTACACGAGATAATAACGCAATGCTCAACATGATGGTATGTATGCCATGATGCATGCGATGCAATAAACTTAATTTAGAAAGTTGAGTACAACTTTCCTTCACGGTAAAGTTGCAAGCCAACAAAACTAACTTGTTTTATTAACAACTAGGGTTTCATTTGATTATCTCGTAAAACAATTTATTCTACGTTTATATAAGGGAGAATTATTATCATCTTACTACAAGAAGTATGTTTAACTATTCCTTTTTACCCATGAAATTGCATCTAAGAATTAAACAAGGCAACATCCATTGACCCATTAACGAGTGTTTGCTATGAACATTTTAAATACACCTCAACCCATGGATTACAACTATTCAAGGAATTAAGATACCAAGGAATAGTAGTGGTTTTGTGTTTCCAGGTCCACAATCAACTCTAAAGTTCACATTGTTCCTAAAAGGGATTAGGGTTTCTTATTTATTTTTATTAATCATTTTATTGACCATTTTAACCGTCGTAGAAGGTCGCTGCACAACTATTTAACTACTTTTAAAATACCAATAAGAAACTCATCCTCACCTGCCTAGGGTCATTAGGGTAGATGACCCAAGGTCTTCAACCAATCCAAAAACCATACAAACCTAAAGTGATTATAATTTCTATTGATTTATTATTCAATTACCCTAATGTTAATTAATTAACTAAATAGACTAATTCCATTTGGTCCCCAAACCTTGCCATCAGATAGCTCTAGACCCACAACAGTACTATATAATTTTTCGTGATTTTTGGAATTATCTAGAATTTATTAAAATTCAATAAACTTGCATTTATGAATTAAAAGACACATTTTTATCTACTGCAGAAACTGATCAAATACATTATTTAATATTTTTAATGCATTCTACATATCACAGAGAGTTCACACAAATATTTTCATGATTTTTACCATAGTATATTTATTCCTATAAAAATAACAAGATTCAGCACTATTCATATCATAACAAATTAGAAAATCAATTTTATTCCACGGGAAAATGGAAAAACTTAATTCAGCCCGAGCCGGCCCACGAGCAAGCAGGCCGGCCCAACTAACCTATCAAGGCCGCGCCCTCACTCTTCCCTCTCTCTCTCTCTCACTGCCTGACGGGTCCCACCCGTCAGGATCTTCTTCTTCCTCCTCTGGCTGGCACGCGCGCGCGCGCACGCGACGGCACCCGGCGGACCTCACCGCCGGCGACCCCCGCGACGAACCAAAAGCGCCGACGGGCACCCTGAGGATCTAACGGACACGGTCTAGCGCCTAACACCTGCCCTAGTCGCCTCCGGCGAGGTGCTCCGCGCCCACGGCGGACGCCACCGGCCGGCGGACGAGCACTGGCCGCTACGGGCACAAAAATACTAAACCGAGAAGTTGGGGAGAACCAGGAGCTCACCACGATGCTAGCCACGCAGAAGGTTGGGTCGGAGAAGGACTGCAACGATGATCTTGACCACAACGGCGGACGCGGCGGCGTGCTCCGGCGGCAACAGTCTGTTCCAGGAACACTGGGACACCACCGATCAAACCAACGCAAGCATGAGAAACCGAAGACCGCAAGGAGTCGAGAACACGGGTTAGAGGACCTCAAATCTCACCCAATCAAGCTTGGCACGGCACGCGGCTCGCGGCGGCGCTCCGACCGTCCGCGATGACGACAACGCGCGCTGCGACGCAACCCGGACACCACGGCTCTCACTAGCGGGCACAACCGACGCGCAAGGAAGATAGCTAGGTGTTCACGAGATGGAGAGGGTGGAGATAGCACGGTGGCGGCGAATTTTTGGCCGGAAGGAAATAGAGGTCACCGGCGGCCGGGAAGAAGAAGGAGAAGAAATGGAGGCCGCCGGCGTATAAATAGGATGGGAAAACGGGTTGGGGAGGGAGAAGAAGACCCCGCGAGTCAACATTGCCGATCGTGGGAGCAGGAACGCGCGAGGACGGCCGCGACGCGCTCGCCCACGCCGGCGGTCAGAAGAACAGGGGAGGGAGGACGAAGCCCACTCCCCGGCTACTGTAGCTCAACTACTCCCTTTGACTTCTTTTGAAAAATTCAGTCCAATCCAGGAGGAAAATGGGAAAGTGGTAAAAAGCAAAATTGTAGCCCTCTGAAAGTTGAACACTTTTCGCTTTTGGACCAACTTCAAATTCTGCCAAATTTGAAAACTATTCAAAAGGGGGTGAATAGGGTTTTTGAATTTCAAACTGTATTTTTAAAATTACTTTTGATTTTACACAACAACTTGAAAAATGGCTAAAATAGAAGTTGTTCCCCTCAGAGAGATTTACAACTTTCATTAAGGAAGTTTTGTCAGATTCCAATTAATTTTTGAAATGACATTTCAAATTTGATTTTTAATTCACTGTTTTGAGCCAAATTCAAATTTTTACAACAGAACTTCAAAATCTCCAAAAATAAAAGTTGTCACATTTAAATAGACCTACAACTTTCATTAAGGGACCACCCCAAGATTCCTTCTATATTTTGAATTAGGTTTTTGGGGCCAAAATTAGGTTTAAACAGAAGTCTGATCGGGGACTAGAAAATCGAAATTTTATATAATTACCTCCCAATATTCAAATACCAAAGTTGTCCCATTTAATGAACTTTACAACTTTTATGTAATAAGTTTTGTCTAATTCTTAATAATTTTCGAAATAAAGATTTAAATCTAAACCTTCAAACACAAATTAGGGTTTAATTTGAAATTTCAAATAATAACTTAGAAATCGCCCAAAGTAAGAGTTGCTCAACTTTTCAAAAGCTAGAAGTTTTATTTAAGGCTCAAGACCAAATTCTGACTAGTTTTGGAATAGAGTTTTGGATCCTATTCTAGGGTTTATGAAGGAGTTTTATTTTATCGTCCAGATGGGATTTGACCAAATGCAATTAAACTAGTATTTATGAAATCAAATCACTCTAGGTTACCTATGCACAATCACATGGAAGAATAAAAATTGTTTTAGTTAATGCACCCTAATGATGAGTTTATGCAGGATGATTTGCATGAAATCATGATGACATGGCGGTTTTTGTTACAGTAACACCAGGGGTGTTACATCCTTCCCCCCTTAAAATAAAATCTCGTCTCGAGATTTAAAATATGGCTAAGGCCTTAGGTTTAGTAATGGAAAAGAAAATGTGTCATGTAGATATTTTCCAAACTTGACTATAGAGCAAGTAGGGGTCTACATTTTATAAACTTGGTAAATAAGAATTATTTATAAAAGTAGCAAGGAGCTTAGGAAAGTTTTCAGAGGGGTGATCTTGTGATTCCTCAGGTAGCTTTTTCTCCTGGAGGCTGATCCCGCTGTACGTTGTACCATCTTATTGGAGTCCTTCGAGTAACACAACCTAATCGGTTGTCTCTCAACACTAAAAATTTTACTCTTCACTCTCAAAAAGAAACCTTTATGAGGAATCTCATTTGAGCGTGGTCTCATAATGAGTTATGGTTAAGGATGACGATACCAGCGCGTGCCGAGCAGCTAACCCCAGTATGTATCACACGGGGAGCTCCCGGTTTCGTCGCGGCACCATCGATCGTTAACCCTAACACCATTATCAAATACAACCAAATAAAATCCCTCAAACCACCATGATTTTAAAACCTTTCGAGTTAGTCACTATTTGAAATTTTAATTCATTTGTTAATTTCAAAAGAGAATTCAAGGATCGTGAGAGCACCTTAAATTGTGAGCTATAAAGGTTCAGGAGCACCGTCTACGATACCAGTGCATACCTCGGCAAGGTCTTATGTGGCTGCGGTCCACAGAAGGTTCCAAACTTTGACACGGCACCATAGTCACTGATCGAGATGCCGTTATAGCGCACAATTTTGGTAACCTCAGTCAAAAAGAGAAAATGCATCTATGGTGATTGCGATGAAAAATGATCAAGGACCTTGATACGAGCATACCCCTTTTCAAAACCTCATGTAGGTGCAAGATACACGAGATTTTAAGTGGCCACATTGCATCGTAATCATAGATCATATTTCACCACAACAAGAGAATAGAGCTTGATAGTTGTGAAGCTATAGTGGATCATAACCTTAATCCACGATACCAGCACGTGCCTAGAAGAATCTCACGTGGACGTAACCTGCAAGGGACCCTAGGTTTCGACGCGGCACCGTGGTCTCAGGTCATGGCACTATTATAGGGCACAACCATAAAGACTCAGATAATTTAAGGAAATGAGACGTGTCGGATGAAGGCATGACACGTATGCAAATGGAAAGTCACAGTTTTGTAGTAACTCTCTCTATACTGGGACTTAAATTTCAAGTGCATATAAAATCTTTTGAAAAGTGAATTTTTAAAAATAGATTTCAGGATATTTGTAGTTAATTAGGAATCAATAAAACAACAAGATTGGGATGATTGTAAGGACAAAGAATTTTGAGAATCCAGAGAGATCTGTTGGGAACTCTCAAGTAGATTGATGATAGCCATAATTCAACAAAGAACTTTAGAAATTCAGGAAGAGATTCGAATATGACCTTGGAAAGGAGTTTGGAAGGGGTGAAGGCACAGTAATTGTAGGCTAGGATCATGACCATCAACCCTGATAGCAGCGAACGTCCAGCAGTTAACTTCCCATGGTTGTGATCCATAAGAGACCCTAGATTTCGACGCTGCATCTGGTCATGGATCATGATATCCCGTAGACTACAATCACCATAGCTTTCAACCAATCAGGAAACAGTAGGTGTCATGAAGGAGAGGATAAACCTGACACATGCGGAGAAACCAAGGATTCGGTAATTCCTTGCTTTGAATTCAGTGCTTCCAGAAGTTACCAAAGGACTGGAAACTTATGGAGCATGGATTTTCGATGGAAGAGAGCACATTAATTGTGACCTTCATGGGTGAGGAGCACAGGTTATGACATTAATAAGGCACCATAACCATGGTCAAACACCATCATAAGGTACAATTAACGTAGCCCCAGTCAACAGGAGTCATACGAACGAACGTATGACAATCAGGACTATAATGGATAATGACTACGGTTTTCGATGTAAGCGAGTTCTTGCAAAATTTCTTGTGGAAACGAGCCATAAGAGATTTCAAGTCTCGACATTACATTGTATTGGTAGATCACCATTCATCACAGTAATATGTATTCGTTTCCATGAAAAGTGCAACGAAAGCGAGCTTATGAATTGTGAAGCTATGGTACGTAGGCCACAACCTTAACCTCGATACATGAGCGCACCTAACAGAACCTCGCATGACATAGGCACGCAAGAGGCCCTAGGCTCCGTCATGGCTTTGCGGTCACTGGTTACGACACCACCATAGGACACAATTACAATAGTTCCCGACGGAAATGGCAATGTTTGGAAAGGAGGAAATGAAATTAAGGGTGAACTAAAGTTTTCTAAGGAGTTGACATAGTAAATAAGTATATCCAGAAGTTCCCCATGGACCAGGAACTTATGGAGCAACATTTATTGAAGATCGACCAAACTTGTTTATAACATGTAACTTTTAATGAAAGGAGATTTTTAATAAAATCGAACTGGGAAATTCAGTCATGCTAAGTACCATATGAGGGCGGTCACAATCATACCACGATACCCGCATACGCTCGGTAGCAAGCCATGTGGATGCATCACACATGGGGGCCTCACGTTTTATAGCGGTACCGTAGGTCGGGAACGACTTATCTCATCGAGGTACTAGCATTAGCTTGATGTTCCAAGCAAGAGGACAAATCCTTTTGAAATGATTTAAAAGACCGTCCCTTTTGAAACTTAGGTTATTGGTGACCCCTGCAAGAAAGATTTTACAAATTAAATCATTTTATAATTCCTTTTGAGATAGACTTTTGAACAAAGGCGTTTAACAAAGGTGGAAGGAAGAGTCAGGACTTTTGTATAAAGATTATACAACTGCCAAAAATCTTTCATGATGATTGAATGAAATATTGTTTGGAAATTTGGAAGCATTTTGCAAGGCTTTAAAATCAGAAGAATATTTGAAAACCCCTTTTAAGAATCAATGAGTTTTGATAGCAAAATCTTTTAAATGTATTCTTTTTCAAAATAATTTTCAAAACTTGGTTCGATTGGTGTGGTTTTCGAATCAAAGCATCACTTCTTTCCTCTTACTTTAAATAAAACCGGTCTCGCTTTCGTAATCAGCTTGGTTTTCGAAACTCATCTTTGACTGGAGTTGTCAGTAATCATCACCAGATCTCACAGCAAGCATAAGGAAAGATATAAGAGTAAAACCTTTTGAAACAAGTTATATTTTGAAAATATAGGCTTACTTCATTATGGGGGAAGTATTAATTGTTGTAATGTCATGATGCATGAACGTTCCAACGCGAACCAATATAATACGATATATATACATATACTTGGCAAAGTAATTATTAGAGTGACATGCACTCACTATTTTAGAATATAGGGCATATTTTAACTGCTAATCCACTACCAAGCCTAAAATCTAACTGCAATTCTATAGAAAGGATCAGGAAAGGACTTTAGAGAATGAATAAGGGAAGTTCAGAAGCAACTGGTACCAAACCACCCCGTTGAGTTTATTTATTCGAAATCATTTTGAAGCTTTTGTAAAGTAATACTGCAAGTACTTTACAATGAAATGCTCCGATACCACTTGTGACAGAACCGCCTTAATCATAGGGCCCACGTGCGCCATCAACATCCCTAAGGACATCCGGTTACTGTGCACGAGTTCCCTAATGACCTAGGTGGCCTGCCGGGTCTCCTAGGAAACCCAATTTCCCCGAGGATCTCATTGTAAAGACATTGCAAGTATTACAACAGTTTACAAAAATAATCTAAATCAGAGTACAAGATGCGGAAGTATTACATATCTATAGATTAATAAATATAATTTTTACATTACCCAGATCAGAGCTTCGTAGTGGAGCAGCAGTATACAACTATACCCTTGCCCAAGGGTTGTACCATCAACACATCTTCACCCGTGCACGATCCAACAACCGGCACGGTCCTAAACAGAACTTGAACTCTCGGCTCACCTGCAACAGGGGTTAACAAACCCTGAGTACTTGGGGTACTCCGCAAGACTTACCCGACTAAGGGTGTAAAATGAGACTCAGGAATGCAAGTTATAGGTAAGGCTAGCAGGAGAGAGAAGGTTTGCAGAAAAGCATTGCTAACCAACATTTTAATTATTTATCATCATAATCATAGTCATAATTCCAATAATCAATCTCATCTATCATCAATTCTCAACTTCCTTTGATCATTCGGTGAACCTAGTTGCGAACCACTTTTCGGGGTAGGTGTGAGGATCAAGTCTCCATTAACCGAGGAGCACGTCGATTCGAATCCAGAAAAATACCCAGCTGGGGATTCTAACCACACTGCATATGCAGCACGCCGGCATACATATACCAACCCGTCATCTAGGTCTTTCTATCCCGGAACCGGTCCTGCGCCACCCGGGAGCACAGTACTCCACTCGTCTCCAGGCACGCCGGCCACGTGGGTACACGCTACTCCCGCCATCTCTCCACTCCCAGTGCGTGGTTGTCGGTTCCAGCAATAGAGCCACCTGACTCTAGGCTTTCCACATAGGTATGTGGCTAGGCTGTTCATCATGATCACAGCAGGCCTACAACGAACGGTCCCTACTTCCTTCCTGCCGTCAGACTCGCATTGGGGCCTAGCCCGAATACAATACTGCCCGACAGTTTTATTATCATGCCTGAAGAGTAGTGTGACATGGGAAACGCCGTCCCATGAGCAGGCCACTCAACGAAACACATTTTGGGTGATACCGACCAGTTCCAAACTATTCCGAAAGCGACCATGCATCGGGACTCTAGCCCGAATACACATCGACCAACGGATAACAAGTTCTTCACCAATCATAAAGTATATACATGTACATAGCACAGAAAATAGTTTTTCTTTTATGGAATTCTAATTTCATTAAGCATGCCTAGCATTTTTCAAATTATTTATTTAAATCAGGTTTCAGGGTAGTTATATGGGACAATGCATTTGGATAGGCAACAATCAACTCCTAGCAACCTAATGCAATAGATTAACTCGAATTGTAAAGGATTTCATAATAGAGGGTTAATGCACCGGGGCTTGCCTGTTGCTCGAAAAACCCTGAGGTTGTTCACCAAAGAAGATCCACGTCCACCGAGTGAAGACCGTACTCGAGGTTGCTTCGGATAATAATTACCGCGCGTTCACTACACGAGATAATAACGCAATGCTCAACATGATGGTATGTATGCCATGATGCATGCGATGCAATAAACTTAATTTAGAAAGTTGAGTACAACTTTCCTTCACGGTAAAGTTGCAAGCCAACAAAACTAACTTGTTTTATTAACAACTAGGGTTTCATTTGATTATCTCGTAAAACAATTTATTCTACGTTTATATAAGGGAGAATTATTATCATCTTACTACAAGAAGTATGTTTAACTATTCCTTTTTACCCATGAAATTGCATCTAAGAATTAAACAAGGCAACATCCATTGACCCATTAACGAGTGTTTGCTATGAACATTTTAAATACACCTCAACCCATGGATTACAACTATTCAAGGAATTAAGATACCAAGGAATAGTAGTGGTTTTGTGTTTCCAGGTCCACAATCAACTCTAAAGTTCACATTGTTCCTAAAAGGGATTAGGGTTTCTTATTTATTTTTATTAATCATTTTATTGACCATTTTAACCGTCGTAGAAGGTCGCTGCACAACTATTTAACTACTTTTAAAATACCAATAAGAAACTCATCCTCACCTGCCTAGGGTCATTAGGGTAGATGACCCAAGGTCTTCAACCAATCCAAAAACCATACAAACCTAAAGTGATTATAATTTCTATTGATTTATTATTCAATTACCCTAATGTTAATTAATTAACTAAATAGACTAATTCCATTTGGTCCCCAAACCTTGCCATCAGATAGCTCTAGACCCACAACAGTACTATATAATTTTTCGTGATTTTTGGAATTATCTAGAATTTATTAAAATTCAATAAACTTGCATTTATGAATTAAAAGACACATTTTTATCTACTGCAGAAACTGATCAAATACATTATTTAATATTTTTAATGCATTCTACATATCACAGAGAGTTCACACAAATATTTTCATGATTTTTACCATAGTATATTTATTCCTATAAAAATAACAAGATTCAGCACTATTCATATCATAACAAATTAGAAAATCAATTTTATTCCACGGGAAAATGGAAAAACTTAATTCAGCCCGAGCCGGCCCACGAGCAAGCAGGCCGGCCCAACTAACCTATCAAGGCCGCGCCCTCACTCTTCCCTCTCTCTCTCTCTCACTGCCTGACGGGTCCCACCCGTCAGGATCTTCTTCTTCCTCCTCTGGCTGGCACGCGCGCGCGCGCACGCGACGGCACCCGGCGGACCTCACCGCCGGCGACCCCCGCGACGAACCAAAAGCGCCGACGGGCACCCTGAGGATCTAACGGACACGGTCTAGCGCCTAACACCTGCCCTAGTCGCCTCCGGCGAGGTGCTCCGCGCCCACGGCGGACGCCACCGGCCGGCGGACGAGCACTGGCCGCTACGGGCACAAAAATACTAAACCGAGAAGTTGGGGAGAACCAGGAGCTCACCACGATGCTAGCCACGCAGAAGGTTGGGTCGGAGAAGGACTGCAACGATGATCTTGACCACAACGGCGGACGCGGCGGCGTGCTCCGGCGGCAACAGTCTGTTCCAGGAACACTGGGACACCACCGATCAAACCAACGCAAGCATGAGAAACCGAAGACCGCAAGGAGTCGAGAACACGGGTTAGAGGACCTCAAATCTCACCCAATCAAGCTTGGCACGGCACGCGGCTCGCGGCGGCGCTCCGACCGTCCGCGATGACGACAACGCGCGCTGCGACGCAACCCGGACACCACGGCTCTCACTAGCGGGCACAACCGACGCGCAAGGAAGATAGCTAGGTGTTCACGAGATGGAGAGGGTGGAGATAGCACGGTGGCGGCGAATTTTTGGCCGGAAGGAAATAGAGGTCACCGGCGGCCGGGAAGAAGAAGGAGAAGAAATGGAGGCCGCCGGCGTATAAATAGGATGGGAAAACGGGTTGGGGAGGGAGAAGAAGACCCCGCGAGTCAACATTGCCGATCGTGGGAGCAGGAACGCGCGAGGACGGCCGCGACGCGCTCGCCCACGCCGGCGGTCAGAAGAACAGGGGAGGGAGGACGAAGCCCACTCCCCGGCTACTGTAGCTCAACTACTCCCTTTGACTTCTTTTGAAAAATTCAGTCCAATCCAGGAGGAAAATGGGAAAGTGGTAAAAAGCAAAATTGTAGCCCTCTGAAAGTTGAACACTTTTCGCTTTTGGACCAACTTCAAATTCTGCCAAATTTGAAAACTATTCAAAAGGGGGTGAATAGGGTTTTTGAATTTCAAACTGTATTTTTAAAATTACTTTTGATTTTACACAACAACTTGAAAAATGGCTAAAATAGAAGTTGTTCCCCTCAGAGAGATTTACAACTTTCATTAAGGAAGTTTTGTCAGATTCCAATTAATTTTTGAAATGACATTTCAAATTTGATTTTTAATTCACTGTTTTGAGCCAAATTCAAATTTTTACAACAGAACTTCAAAATCTCCAAAAATAAAAGTTGTCACATTTAAATAGACCTACAACTTTCATTAAGGGACCACCCCAAGATTCCTTCTATATTTTGAATTAGGTTTTTGGGGCCAAAATTAGGTTTAAACAGAAGTCTGATCGGGGACTAGAAAATCGAAATTTTATATAATTACCTCCCAATATTCAAATACCAAAGTTGTCCCATTTAATGAACTTTACAACTTTTATGTAATAAGTTTTGTCTAATTCTTAATAATTTTCGAAATAAAGATTTAAATCTAAACCTTCAAACACAAATTAGGGTTTAATTTGAAATTTCAAATAATAACTTAGAAATCGCCCAAAGTAAGAGTTGCTCAACTTTTCAAAAGCTAGAAGTTTTATTTAAGGCTCAAGACCAAATTCTGACTAGTTTTGGAATAGAGTTTTGGATCCTATTCTAGGGTTTATGAAAGAGTTTTATTTTATCGTCCAGATGGGATTTGACCAAATGCAATTAAACTAGTATTTATGAAATCAAATCACTCTAGGTTACCTATGCACAATCACATGGAAGAATAAAAATTGTTTTAGTTAATGCACCCTAATGATGAGTTTATGCAGGATGATTTGCATGAAATCATGATGACATGGCGGTTTTTGTTACAGTAACACCAGGGGTGTTACAATGATGCATCTAGCCTTGATAGTGATGATGAGGCATTACCTCTCTTTGTGCGCAAGTTTGGAAGATTCATGAAGAAGAAGGGCTATGGTGCTAGAAAGAGAAGAGATAACTTCAAAGGCAAGAATGTAGTAAGGAAGTGCTACAATTGCAAGAGCACGGACCATCTTGTGGCAGATTGTCCTAATGCTAGTGATGATGAAGATGATTACAAGAAGAAAGGCAAGTAGGACAAGAAGGACAAGGTGGAAAAGAAGGAGAAAAATAAGTTCAACTTCTCCAAGAAGAAAGGTGGATCCTATGTGGTGACATGGGATAGTGATGCTTCTTTCGATGATGATGACTCTAGTGATGATGATGAGAGGAAGACATCCAAGAAGAAGGCCATGGCATCTATTGCTATCAACAAGAGGTCTTCATCATTTAATTCATCATGCTTCATGGCTAAGTCCACCAAGGTAAAATACGATGACTCAAGTGATGATGAAAAAGATGATAATGATAGTGATAGTGATGATGATGAGCCTAGTGTAGCACAACTCATGGACATGTTAGAGCAAGCCAAATATCTTATTAGCTCTAAGTCTAAGAAGTGCAAAGAATTGTCCAAGAAATTAAAAACTCTTGAACAATCTTTTGATGAGCTAAGTGCTTCTCATGAGTGTCTAAAGGAAGACCATGAGGATCTCAAACTAGCTCACACCAAGCTTGAGGAAGCTCACTCCTCACTCTTAGGGCTAAGTAAGGTAGAGGATGTTGCTATAACATGTGATGTGGGTGTAACTTGTGATCTAATGAATGAATCAACTAATGAAACACTTGTTGCAACCACAACTAATAACACTAGCTCCTCATCATCATCCACTTCTACTTCTACCTTCACTACTAGTGTTGATCCAACACTAAAAGTTGAAAATAAGAAATTGAAGAAGGAAGTGGACATGCTAACCCGCGCATTAGGCAATGCCTATGGTGGGGATGCCCGCTTGCTACAATGCTTGGATAGCCAAAGATATAGTAACTCTAAGGAGGGATTTGGCTATACTCCCAAGAAAGGCAAGGCGGCCTTTGTAACTCCAAAGCCTAGCTTTGTGAGGAGCAATGGTCGGTTTTGCTACAAATGCAAGCAAGTTAGGCATATTGAGGCAAATTGCATCACTAACAACAAGAACAAGCAAATAAAATTTGCAAGTGCTAAATCTATTAGACTTGATTCTTGTTACATGCTTACCAAGGGTGAGAAAGGTGTCAAAGTCAAATACATTGGTACACCTAAAGAGAGCCCAAGCTTGAAGGCTATTGGGGTACCAAAGGCTTTGGTTGCTAACCTCCAAGGACCCAAACAAGTATGGGTACCTAAAAGACATTGATTTGTTTTGTAGCTAAATTACAAAGCCGGAGGGAGGCATTGGGTTCTTGATAGTGGGTGTTCTCAACACATGACCGGTGATTCAAAAATGTTCAACCAAATCAATTCTAGTGGCAATGAGTATGATAGTATCACATTTGGGGATAATAGCAAAGGCAAGGTCAAGGGTCTTGGAAAGATTGCAATATCAAATGATCTAAGCATCTCCAATGTGCTATTAGTTGAGAGTTTGAACTTCAATCTATTGTCGGTGGCTCAACTTTGTGATCTTGCTTTCAAATGCATCTTTGGTGTTGATGATGTGGAAATCATTAGTGTGGATGGATCAAATTTGATATTCAAGGGATTTAGATATGAGAATCTCTATCTAGTGAACTTTGGTGCTAGAGAATCACAATTGTCAACATGCTTACTCTCTAAGTCAAGCATGGGTTGGTTATGGCATAGAAGGCTTGGTCATGTTGGAATGAAGCAATTGAACAAACTTGTGAAGCATGACTTGGTTAGAGGTTTTAAAGATGTTGAGTTTGAGAAGGACAAGTTATGTAGTGCATGTCAAGCCGGAAAACAAGTAGGCAACACTCATCCTAAGAAGAGCATGATGAGCACATGCAAACCATTTGAGTTATTGCACATGGACTTGTTTGGACCAACTACATATACAAGCATTGGCGGCAACAAGTATGATTTGGTGATAGTGGATGACTTCTCAAGATACACATGAGTTTTCTTTATAAATGACAAAAGTGATGTTTATGGTATCTTCAAAACTTTTGTCAAGAGAAGTTGCAATAAATTTGAAACAACCATCAAGAGGGTGAGAAGTGATAATGGTAGTGAGTTCAAGAACACAAGAGTTGATGAGCATTGTGATGACTTAGGAATCAAACATCAATTCTCGGCTAAGTGCACACCTCAATCAAATGGCCTAGTTGAAAGAAAGAATAGGACTCTCATTGATATGGCAAGATCTATGCTTAGTGAGTATAATGTGAGTCAATCTTTTTGGGCCGAAGCAATCAACATGGCATGTTACTACTCCAATAGACTCTATTGCCATCCTATGTTGGAGAAGACTCCATATGAGATCTTGAATGGAATAAAGCCAAATATTGCATATTTTCGGGTGTTTGGTTGTAAGTGCTACATATTGAAGAAAGGAGCTAGATTGAGCAAATTTGAGAAGAAATGTGATGAGGGTTTTTTGCTTGGTTACTCCACCACTAGTAAAGCTTATAGAGTATGGAACTTGGGAAGTGGTCAACTTGAGGAAGTTCATGATGTTGAATTTGATGAAACCAATGGGTCTCAAGATCAAAATGAGAATCTAGATGATGTGAGTAGACCTCAATTGGCAAAGGCTATGCAAGAAATGGACATTGGTGACATAAGGCCGACTCAAGTGGTTGACATAGAAGATGACAAAGATCAAGTGCAAGTTCCATCAAATGATTAAGCAAGTGACTCTCAAGTGCAAAATAAAGATCAAGCTAGTTCCTCTCAAGCAAATCAATCAAATGCACAATCAACCTCAAGTGCTTCAACCCACAAACATTGCAAGAGATCATCCTTTGCACCAAATTGTTGGTGATATTCAAAAGGGTGTGCAAACAAGATCAAGACTAGCATCATTTTGTGCTCACTATTCATTTGTGTCATTTGAAGAGCCGGAGAACATTGAGAAGGCATTGAAACATAGTGATTGGGTAAATGCTATGCATGAAGAGCTCAACAATTTTGAAAGAAATGAAGTTTGGGAATTGGTAGAGAGACCAAAGAACTACAATGTTATTGGCACCAAATGGGTATTTAGAAACAAGTAAGATCAAGATGGTGTCGTAATAAGGAACAAGGAAAGATTAGTGGCACAAGGGTACACTCAAGTAGAAGGATTGAATTTTGGTGAAACTTATGCTCCGGTTTTTTGATTGGAACCAATAAGAATTCTTCTAACATATGCTTGTGCTCACAACATCAAGCTCTACCAAATGGATGTCAAAAGTGCATTTCTCAATGGATTCGCTCTATAGTTTGAAACAAGCACCAAGGGCATGGTATGAGAAGTTAAGGGATTTTCTCCTCTCTAAAGGTTTCAAGATGGGCAAGGTTGACACCACTCTATTCACCAAGAAGGTTGATGGTGACTTGATGATCATGCAAATCTATGTTGCTGACATTATCTTTGGATCAACAAGTCAAGCTTTGTGTGCGGAGTTTGAAAAGATTATGGCTAAAGAATTTGAGATGTCTATGATGGGTGAACTCACATACTTCCTTGGACTTCAAATTAAGCAAATGAAGAATGGCACATTCATAAGTCAGGGCAAGTACACAAGAGACATGATCAAGAAGTTTGGAATGCAAGATGCAAAACCAATAAGCACTCCCATGGGGACTAGTGGAAGCTTGGATGAAGATAAAAGTGGCAATATGGTTGATCAAAAGGCATATCGGTCTCTAATTGGAAGTTTGCTCTATGTCACCGCATCACAACCGGATGTCATGTTTAGTGTGTGCATGTGTGCTAGATATCAAGCATCTCCTAGAGAGAGTCATATGAAGGCCGCAAAGAGGATATTAAGATATTTGAAGCACACTCAAGATGTTGGATTATGGTATCCCAAGGGTGCAAAATTTGAATTGATTGGATATGCCGATGCGGACTATGCCGGTTGCAAGATAAATAGAAAGAGTACATCGGGCACATGTCAACTCTTGGGAAGATCTCTTGTATCATGGTCATCAAAGAAGCAAAATAGCATATCACTCTCCACCGCCGAAGCCGAATATATTAGTGCGGGGAGTTGTTGTGCTCAAATCCTATGGGTGACGGCAACTTTGAGGGACTATGGAATTAACTTCAAGAAAGTGCCATTGTTTTGTGACAATGAGAGCGCTATCAAGTTAACTCAAAATCCGGTTCAACATCAAAGAACCAAGCATATTGATGTGAGGCACCATTTTATCCGGGATCATCAACAAAAGGGTGACATTGACATTCGAAGCATTGGAACCGATGATCAATTAGCCGACATACTCACCAAGCCACTAGATGAGAAAATGTTTTGCAAGTTGAGAAATGAGTTAAACATTCTAGACTTCTCAAATATGAGTTGAAGATCACCCCCACACATATGACATGCCTCTACTCCGACAAAGCAAGGTAAAATTGTTTGGCATAACATTCATACTTACTATGACTTGTCTAGAGCATATAAACATATTCACGTCTTACGATCATTCATGGAAATTAAAATGCTTTTGATGGATATATGCTACCACTATTGCCTTGTTTGATTGTATGATCTAGTGGTAACATATGACATGCATGTGTGCTTAATCCCCTAGTGTTCAATCTAGTTCATTAGCTCAAGGTGTATAACTTAACATGGGCAAGATAACCCCTAGTGGCGTGAAGAAGCTTGTCCTTGGATCAAACTTAGTTATATATCCTAGGCAAGTGCACTATATTGAGCCAAAATGAAAAATCAACTCTCTTTCCACAATCAAATGAACTTGACTAACTATCTCTACTCCACTTAACCTTTTTGAGCAATTGTTGACAAAGGGGGAAAGAAAGTTACAAAAGAAAGAGAAGGAGCGATGAACCATCATTAGGCCGATGATGGGAGAGCAATAGGCCAAAGGAAAGGGGTAATTAAAATTTTGAAGCACACAAGTAGGGGGAGCAATCACATATGCAAGTTGTTGCATTTGGATGTGCATTAATCATATGATTGCTCATTACATTTGTATTTACTTTCTTATACATGCTTGTGTGGTGTATTGCTAGTAGTAGGATTTGAATGATGATTTAAACAACTAGCATGTGTAGGGGTAACTAGTTGGTCGTATTTCTTCAAGTGGTTACTAGAGCTTGCTTATAATGTGATCTCATGGTATACTCCAGTATTTGTGACCTTCTAGTTACTAAGGTGTTAAGGATGGTGTACATGGCAACTCCGATGGTATCACGCTTCAAAGGTCCATTCTATACACCATTAGCACAATTTTGGTAGAATTACTCTCTATTCAATACATATGTGCTACCTTTCAATCCAAACCCGATGTACATATGTAGGGGGAGCCAATACTACCAAAATAGAACTTATGATGGTTGTCCAAATCCTTTCATGATCTACTCATGGACAAGCATGATAAGTTCAAAATCTTAATGCATATTTATTTTGTAAAAGGGTTGTCATCAATTACCAAAAAGGGGGAGATTGAAAGTCCCTAGTTTGGTTTTGGTAATTGATGAAACCTAGTTACTAATTTAAGTGCTAAGTATGTGTAGCCAAGAGAAGATTAGTGATAAGGAGGAAGATGACATGAGCTCAAGTGAAGATCAAGATGGAATGATCAAGGAGAAAGAAAAGGACTTAAAGAAGAAAAGCTAGAGGCTAAGGTATATCCAAATAGAGCTTTTCTTTTAGTGATCAAGACTCCAAGTGGGAGTGATCACATTTAGGATAGATAGCCGACTATCAAGGAGAGAACTAAGCTATTGGATTACTTTCAAGTGCTCTAGGTTGCATCTCATGTGCATTGATCTAACCAACCTAGAGAATGTCTTTGAAAACCCTTGAAAAATGTTTGCAAAATGCTAACACACTGTGCACAAGTGTTGGAGACCTTAAGTGTTAGCACATAGAAGCAAGGGGTGAGAAATAGACTTGAAATGAGCTGAAAAAGGAGCGTCGGACTGTGTGGAAGGGCAACGTCGGACCATTCAGCAGAGTCCAACACCTAACCCCAGTTCTGGCCATTGGCGAGCGTCGAACGCTCGGTAAACGAGCGTCGGACCATTGCCCACTTCAGTCCGACGGTGCCGAGCAGTGGCGAAGTGATGCGTGGCGTTCGAGAGAGCGTCGGACGCTTGAGATTAGTCCGACGACGAGCGTCGGACGGTGTCCGACGGTGTTTTAGCGTTTCTGAACCTCTCTGGAAGCGTCGGACACTGAAAATCTTTAGTCTGACGCACTGACTCGCTTGGTCCGACGGTACACGCACAGTGAACTGTGAGAGGGCGTCGGACTCTGTTGTTTAGTCCGACGCCCCCAGTCCGACGGTGTAAGAACTGGCGCGAAGACGACCGTTGAGATCGGACGGACGATGTTCAAACCTGTTGACACGTGGCGAGATCTAGAGCGTCGGACGCTATCGCTTGGTCCGACGCCCCGAAAAACAGTGGTTAACGGCTGTTTTGAGTGGGGTAACGGCTAGATTTGCACTTGGAGGTATTTATACTTCCTCCCTGGTCACTTGGTGACATTCTTGCACATTTGGATCATTGTTATACACTTTGTTGCATTCTAGCGTCCCACTCTCTCACTAGTTCATCATCTTGATCATCCTTAGTGAGATTGAGTGAACCTCAAGTGCAGTCATTGCTTGTGATTTGCATTCTAGAGCACTTGAGAGCAAGCCTTGGTTCAGTTCTTATTCTCTTGGGAAATTGCCGTGTCCCTAGACAGGCTTAGAGGAGAAGAAGGTGTGGAGGAGCTTGGTGATTGTGCTTGCCCACACCCGGCAATTGTGAGGGGTTCTTGTGCCTTCCCCGAGCGGAGTGCTCAAAGGTAACTCTAGTGGATTGCTCGTGTCTTTGAGTTACTTCCTCCGTGGTAGGTTCTTGTGGCGCCTAGTGTAGGCTCAGTGTGTGATACCAATTAGCCACCGAACCACCAGTTGAAGTCGACACAACGAGGACGTAGCGTGCCGGCAAGCACGTGAACCTCGGGGATAAATCTTGGTGTCTCTATTGATTTTCTCACCTTCGAGTGAGTGACTTATTGATTGTCCCGATGATTGGCTTCCTCACAAGGCAAAGGTTTAATCGACAATCATTTCTTTTTTATTCTTGTGCAAAGTAGCTTATTTTCTTATTTTGTGTAGTTGTGTAGTCTTTTAGCTTTTGCTAGCTTGCTTGTGTGGCTTAGAACTAAGGTTTCATTAGAATTGTGTAGGTGCCTTGCCTAGATTAGTAGTCGCTCTAGCATTGCACATTTAGCCATATTTGTCACTAACCTCTTGGCCTAAGTACTTTGTAGAAATTTTATTAGGCTATTCACCCCCCTCTAGCCATACTTGGACCTTTCACCATCAAAACCCCACTTTGAGGATTTAGACTTCCAGTTAGGTAAGATGCTTGTAAATCAAAGTAAATCAGATCTTCTTAGAAGAGCATTTTGGAAAAAGTGTCGTCAACTTCCTTTTCCCCCTGAAAGACACTGGGAAGAATACAGGGATGGTATGTCTAATGATGCCATAGAAGAAGAGCCAAGCCACATAGGAATCAATTTTATCTTTTCCCCTTCTATACCTACATTAAATGTCTTATCTGAACCCATTTTTAAACCCATCCTTGACCCCAATGATCCTTCTTATGCTCTCTCTCCTAGGTCTCATAATTACCATAGGAACCCGTTAAGACATCCAAAGTATAGGAGTCATGAAGACTATAGGAATGACCAAGAAGAGCTACGACAATGGCAGGAATGCATAGAACACATGAAAAATACATATGCTATTGTCAAAGAATTGATGGAAGAAGACAAAGCCTTAGCGCTAGTATCTAAACTTGCTCTAGATTCAAATGGTGAGCTTAAAGCAATATTTGTAATAAACATAACTCATCCAAGTTTAGAGAAAGCCTCAGACAAAACCAATCTTAGAGACACCAATCCATGGGAAATCTTAGAAAATAAAATATCCAATGAATGTCATAGGCTTGAAATAACAAAGACAAACTTTTTTCCTACAGACATCCATGAAGAAACACCCTTGGAGTTTGAAAAGGGAGATCATATCAATGAGCATGGGAATTACTTCTTTAACACCTCATCGAATCCATGCTCATATGAGAAATCTCCTGGATCAATTGGTCTCCCTAACATTATCGCACACAAGATCTTCAGCCCTCTCATTCTACCTGTTCATAAATTTATTGAAAGGGTGGTTGTAGATACATATGTTTATCATAAATATTGTAGATCTCGTGGTAATCTTGATATAGGTGCACAAAGGTGGGTGTTCTAGAGGAAACCACTTCTCAGACTTAAAATACGATAATTAGAAGGTTTCCCAAGAATGGCTTTGTGTCCTAAAATAACCACTCTTGAAAAAATAAAGTGAGCTTGTACCTTTTGCTGCAATATCCTTGTGAATTGAGCATAGAATTATAATTATGAAAATATTCCCTCGGATATTTTTGTCACTAACCATTTTAGGTTTAAAGTAGAATAGTAACAAAGCAAGGTATGTCCAACCAATCATCATGCAATATTGAATTATATCCATCCAAGCTTAACTTTGCTTTGCAAAATTTTAGCTTGGTGGAATGGACTCAATTAGAAAATCTTATGTTGGTAATATTGGTCGTCTCTACCTTTCTAATCCATGTTTAGTTGTTCGTCTTTTCGTCTCCAAATGAATAAATCTCTATAAGTGCTTTCATTTCACCTTTGTCTGCCATAGTGAGTTTTGGTTTAGAGGTACTGATCCTACTTCTATAGGCATTTAAATTAAGCGTGGTGTTTAGATTAACTAGCCTTCCTTAACTAAAATTAAACGTGGAGTTTGGTTTGGTTATTGAACTAGAAATTACAGTAGTAGACATTGGATATTTTGTTGGACTAACCCCTGCAGAAAACTTTCAAAATTAATCTGGGTCATGAGGTAAATTCGAATCGGAGATAAGACAGGGCACATGTTGAACTTCAATAACTTTGCAGAGGAAGACACAGCTCATTCATTATAGATAAAAGAACTGTGAGTATTAATGATTCATTAACTCTATCTTCTGTTGCAAGTTACTTGGACTCAAGCCATGCCGGTATAGAACATGATCTATGTTAACATAATATCAACCCTATCTTCTTAGTAGCATAGATGGAACATGATAAATTTCTGGACAAACAACCTATATTTCAAAGTTGTACATTCTTTCT
Organism: Eremochloa ophiuroides; assembly: GCA_038502445.1. NCBI lineage: Eukaryota > Viridiplantae > Streptophyta > Magnoliopsida > Poales > Poaceae > Eremochloa > Eremochloa ophiuroides. Next base: position 79,978,849 of record JAHLJS010000001.1, read on the forward strand.
GGACAAACAACCACAGCAAGTCATCTACCTTCCATCACTTAGTGAGATCACGCTCTAATAATAAAGGTAATATCCTAAGGTATGTGGTCACTATTTTCCTCTTGATCTTGGTATACACATAAATGAAGATGCAAACATGTTAGAGTTACAGTTTTAACTGATTAACCTAATTAACTCAACATACTTTGTCCTTTAAGATTGTTCATGGCATCATTCTTTTGATCTCAATCTTAACCAAATGTGCTAAAACATTTTTTGGAAGATGATAGTCATACTCATGTGAAAATTTATATATTATGTAGAGATAGACAACCCTTCCATTAGTTAAGTAAATTTAAATCTTTTCTGCCATGTGAATTTAAATGCAACATTAGTGCTTTTTGATCTTACCACTCATGTTATAAGTAAATAAATTATGCAACACCAACTTTATCTTGTTCAATATGTCTAAAGAATAAAGAATAAACATAGATTTGGTTCTGTTGGTGTTTTTCCACCCGCAGAACCCATGCACTTGATCTCTACCTTGGTTGTGCAAACAGGACAACACTTCGAGCAAAGTTTGTTAATTCCCAAAATTCCACAAGTGAAAGTTCTGTGAACATGCACACTGAGCAAGATGCTGCCAGCTCCCACTATTAATACCCTACTTCAACCTGCTAGCCAAGAAAAGAACAAAAGTGACATCACCATCACCAGCAGTGCAACCATCAAGATCTCCATCTATAAGACGGAGAAATACACAAGAGTGGAGAAAAAGTCCTGTCGGTAGACCTTAAATTCCGCACCCTTGCCACAAGGTAATATGGTAGTTATCTAATTAATTAGTATTTCTATCTACATTAGTAATTTCACTTTATCATATTCATCTTTATGCATATTAAAGAAAATAATAAAAATATTTATTACCTTATTTACTGCATCATAAAATATTAAAGCCCCAAGTAAATAAACTTATGGTAATCCCGTAGGAATATTTACTATGGTGACATAGAAAAGAAAATAAAAATTCATCATAGCATTTTAAAAATCCTAAGCCCCATGAGAATAAATATTCTCTGTGGTGGCATAAAAATAAAATATACATCATGCATACATATTTACTTTTTATCATGCATACATATTTACTTTTCTGCATAATAAAAACTAGAAAATCCTAAAAAAGGGAATCCTGCTAGAATCTGTCAATTAAAATCAACTCAGAGAATAATCAATTACTTATTGGCTGATCGCTAACATCTTATTAAATTCGAGACTCGAATTTTGGTTTTCTTGTTGGAGTATAATTCTACAGGTATGACACTATGACTGACGAGTGAGTCCATCAGTGGAGCCCACTAGGACTGTTGCTGACAAGCTTGCTCTAAAGATCATCAACACCAAGCATTGCAAACATTTAGCTTGGGGGAGGAGCATCCCCTAGTTATCAGGTAACTATACTTAGGCAATTATCGAGTCTATTTTATATAGTTATAAAATACCAAAAATATATGGGCACATGAAGGTCCATGTCTTTAGAGTCTTTTATGAGTCCATTAGTTAATAGATATAAAAAGATGAATAACAAATCAAAACCAAATAAAAATACTTAGTTATCTATTAAGATATAATCTTAGAGTGTATCCAGAGTCAGTTTAGACTAGAGTCTAATAAAAACTAGAGAACATCAAAATTTTGTCTTAGAGATGATGAATAGTTGCTCTGCCGTAATTTCTTTCAAGTGCCTAGTTTTCAACCTTGAATTCTCCCGAGTTTTGATATTACTGCTTTGATTTGAGAATTTACTCTGAACCCGAAACTTATGGAGGCATATACTTGAGCTAAGTCTAGGTGATTGATTGATTTGATGCATAAAGGTCTGAGCTACTATTTATCTTATTCTTAGCAATACTAAGTTCTGGAGATTTATTTTTGAAAACTTAAAATCTTACATGATGAGCTCTTGTATGATAAAGTATGAATTCCTACCTGTCGACGGTGGACAACGTCAACTTTTGTTAGAACTTTAGACATGAAAGGACACATGAATACACACTAGTCTAGGGTTTTAACTGACAATTTCCACGAGTTTTGCATATTCTGTATTTTCCAGGGATTATCCCAGAAAAGCGTAAAAGAGGGATTAAAGTGCGTAAAAGACACGAAACTTAACCGCGAAGGCAAACATCGTCATCAGAACCCTAGAAGCATCCAGAAGACACCCGAGCAACAGGGGCCCCGGACCCTGACAGGTGGGGCCGGGCGGCCCCAAGGGGGGCCGGGTGGCGCCCCCCTCTAGGGTTTGGCCCCCGCCTTCCGGAGTCTTCCTCCACCACCTATGAGGAGTCATATCGGCCCTTGGTTAAGTCGGTTTGATCCTACGGCGCATGTTCATCCTACCGGGCTATAAATAAAGGGGCAGACCCCCTCCCTAAAGGCATCAAGTCATTTGGAGATCAAGCTATCCAGAGCCTCTCTAGTTCGTCAGAGCCTCTCTAGTTCATAGGTTTAGCCTAGTTGGATTAGAAGTAGAGGAGTTCTAGTTCTTCAGTGGGATCCGGAGCCCCTGGCGTCTGTCTGGAGCGCGGAGTTCGGTATAGTTCTAGTTCTTTTCTCTTTTCGTATTGAACATTATGATTTGGGAAACATTGTTCTTAATCTTGTATATGTTCTTAATTTCAATAGTCATTGTTCATTTTGATTATATGTCTAGCATAGTTTGTTTGATCCTATTGAATTTATGTAATTGCTCGTATAGCGTTCGTTCAGAGATGTCGTGGATGAATGATTGGCAGTATGTAGATGTGGTGTTTCGATATCTTGCTTATCTGCGAGTGCACCCTGATGTGCCGGGTCGTGTGGTAGATCGCGTATGTGACAGCTACGTTGAGTCCTCTGTAGTCCACCCCCCGTATGTAGGTCTAGCAGAGCACGGTCGCGAAGGAGATGACCTTTGTGTCTTAATATCCTCATTAAATGATGCTCCTTTACATTTAATCATGATGTAGGTAGAGCTAAACAATGATTGCTAGATGTAATTGCACTAATCATAGTATTCATTGACGTAGTTATAAAATTACTTTAGATATTAATTCCTTTATCTATCCATTGGCTAGCTATTGTTATGACTAGATGAGCTTTGATATTTACCTATTTATGATGATGACTGATCATATTTATCATATACATCTTTATCATGTGACTTATCCCTGGTATGAGTAGGATTATAATTATGGTTTATCTTTTACATCAGCAGTATAAATTGTAGATATAAGTCCTACTAGACCTTTCCAGTGGTATAAATATAAATCGATAACCTGGTATACTCTAGGTAAAATGCTACAATGGTATAATTATCTGTCCGCTTGCAGAATTATTCTTTAATTCATATTCTTATATTTATTTTTGTCTAGTCACACGAAATAATAGATTCATTTAATACTTTATTCCTAGCTAATATAATTAGGGATGACAACCTAGTTCAATGCTTAGGGATGTTGGTAAGAGATAAGTGGCTAGTTGCTAATGACAAGTTAATTTAAGTACCATGTGTTTTTAATATTGTTAAATAATGATGACGTTAAAAATACCAACAAGCATTTTTGGCGCCGTCGCCGGAGAAGATAGTTAGGCATATTAAAAATATTGATAGACTTGTACTTATCAATGTAATCGATATAACCATTAACCTCTGCTCAAGTAGGATTACCCGTGTTTTGTCTACTTTAATATCTTATGCAGGGTAATGAATGACCGGTTTACGACCTTCCGGCAAGATGCCACAAAAAAAAGAAACATAATAAATCCAAAATTGGAAAAAGAGGTCGACGTCACAAAAATTCAATTCTTATCTCAAGTGACGGGAATAAAGATGCTACATCACTCACAAATTCCATCATGTGAGACATGGTAAGTAGGATCAAATAAAGGGGAGAAAGTCTTGCTCATGGACTTTAAATTTGATGAGTGGTTATCTTTTGCATTCCACTGCATGTTTACTTTAAATCCATATATTCACCCTATTTATTCTAAATTCTTTCTACTCATAACTTATTTAGTTCCATTCATATATCCATCTCACTTGCATTCTTATTAAAAGAAAGAAAAAATATATGAGCACATGAAGGCTCATGATTAATATTTTAAAAAAACTCACCATGATCATGCTTTTTCATCTCTACCTGAATAATTCCCTACTAGTGCTTTCATGTTACCATTGTCTGCCATAGTAAGTTTTGGTTTGGAGGTACTACATACGGCCATATGAGTATTTTTGAAAGGCTTTTAAATTAAGCGTGGTGCTTAGATTAAAATGCCTTCCTTAACTAAAGCTAGACATGGAGTTTGGTTTGGTTATTGAATTAGAAATTGCTGTAGTAGACATTGGATATTTTGTCGGACTAACTCCTGCAGGAAAACTTCGAATTAAATCTGGGGAAGTCAAGAGATGAGTTCACACCGAAGATGAATCAAGGCAGTAATGACTTTGCACAAGAAGACCCAGCTCATTCTTTATAAGAGGAAGAGCTGTGAGTATTAATGTCTATTCATTTATCTTTTCGTTGCAAGTTATCTCTGTTTTGAACTATGCTAGAATGTAGCAACAACAATATAAAACATAATAGAGACAATCTATGCTAAACAATCTTAAAACAATATATCATCTTATTAGCATAGAGGAAAATCGCAAAAATAGTATGGACAACAAAACCTGTATTTCAATTTTGTTATATTCCCTCGGGTATGTGTCCATTAACATTTTGGAGAAAAGAACATTCTTAATCTATTAGAGGTGAAGTCTTACTTGAACATCAAAGAAGTTCCCCGCCCTGACCATCAAGACAGCTGGCATGTCAGTTAAAGAAGAACAACTCGTTGCCATACCAATAGAAGACAAAGACAACCAAGGAGGAGCTTGAATTTGCACCTCCAGTGGACCCAAGCTCATCAACCGTAATTCAATCAAAATCAAGAAAAAGGTTGATGAGTGAAAAGCATATAATTATCTGTACTTTCATCAGATGGTGAAAAGGCAAAGATGATAGAAGGAGGGCCTTGCTCAGCAGACCACAAGCTTTCACCAACAGATGAACCGGATAAGAATCCTCTTCCAAATAAGTTTGTCACCACTTACTTAGAAGGACGAAGACATAAGGTACGTTTGTCCAAACCTCATACAATATTTAACTACAGTCAACATCTTATATCATGTAGCTAATTTGTCTTGGTCACTCCTACCCTATGCCATGCTCAAACTTAACTTGCTAACAATTAAAAAAATACTCTTTTTGGTTCACCATACACATTCTTGGTTCTATTTGAATAAATATCTTTAGTCTTGTAAATTTCCTTGTTCTATTATAAGTATGCTTCAGAATATTACTTGAACATAACTATGAGATCAAAGCATACTTGTCTAAGAATTTGGTTGTATATGTAGACTCACCTCTCCCATATAAAAATGTTTAAATCCTATTAGGAGACTATTCGTAAAATCAAGTTGAGGTTGAAGGTACTTTTCAAATAATATCTTTACCTTAACCTTGTTAAAATTTTTTTATGAAGTAATGATGAATCATTTAAAATTAAAGCTATATATTAACCTTGGCAAACACTATCCGTATTTTAAATTAAATATTCTTTCGGGTATGTATTGTCTACTAACCCCTTGCAGAGAAAAAAATATATAATGAGAGAAGCAGGAGGTCTGAAGAGTGAGAACAGAGTAAAAGAAAAGATGCTAATGAACAACTCAAGATGCAATGAAGGAAAGGATCATTGAATTTCACCTACCCTTTATCATGCTCCAATAATAAAGGTAACATCTTAAGGTAAGTGGTTATTAATTTCCTCTTGATCTTGGTATGCAATAAATGAAAAATACAACCATGTTAGAGTTACTACTTAAATTGATCAACCTGATTAACTCAACATGATTTGTTCTCTAAGTTTGTTCATAGCGCTATTCTCTTAATCTCAGTCTTAACCAAGTAAGCTAGAAATACTTCGTCTATTATTCTTGGAAAATAATAGTCATCATGAAAATTTTAAAGATGAACATTCTTTCCAACGGTTAAGTAACTTCACTCTTTATCTCATAAGTTTACATGTCATATTTATTCTTCTGTATTCTCACCCATGTTATAAATGAACAATATGAATAACATCAATCTTATTGTGCCCAAGGTTAGAGAATGAATAAATTTCTGGTTCTGTTGGTGTTTTCCCACCAGCAGAGCCCAAGCACTTGATCTCTATCTTGTCTTTATGGGCAGAACACACTTCAATCAAAGTGTGGGGAGACAATCCCCAAATTATATAAGTGGAAGTTCTCAACCAGTAATAATGATGCACATAGCACTGGCTTCGAGATACCGACAAAAGAAAGGAAGAAGGTGGCACCACCATTGGGAGCCACTAGAGGAGGCACCACCTCAAGAGCAAAGCAAAGTATTTGACTAATAAATCACTGCAAGGAGGAGTCCAGTTCAGAAGACTCAAAAACATCAAACCCTCGCCGTGAGGTAACATAGGTAGTTATCCATTTTTGCTTTTCTGCATTGCATGAATTATTTTCTCTTAAGTAGGTTTACTCTTGTGCATTAGTTTTGCATAGAAAATGAAAAGAGTGAATAGACATGCATTGAACTGTATTCATGCATCTTAAAAACTTGAAGCCCCATGTGAAACCCTTGCGGTATAAAACCTATATGAGTACTCATCGTGGTGGCCTAAAAATAAATACAAACATAGCATGCATATTTATCTTTCTGCATATTAAAATAAAATAAAAATCTTTACCGCTTTATTAATGCATTGAAAAGAAAGAAAAAATTAGCTTTTATTGCATCAAAAATATTAAAGCCCCATGTAAGAAAAAACTTAGCTTTTATTGCATCAAAAATATTAAAACCCCATGTAAGTAGACTTATGGTACCCCCGTAGACATATTTTTTGTGGTGGCATCAAAATAAAAATAAAATAGAATCTATATTTATTTTATTGCATCACAAAATAGAAAATCTAAAAATAAGAATCCTGTTAGAATCTGCCAATTAATATTAGCTCATTAGAATAATCAATTACTCATCTGGCTGACCGCTAACCCCTTAAATTCGAGCCTCGAGTTTTGGTTTTCTTTTTGGAGCATAACTATGCAAGAACAACATTATGACTAAGCAGTGAGTCCATCAGTGGAGCCCACTAGGACTACTGCTGGCAACCTCGCCCTGAAGATCATCAACGCCAAGTATTGCAAACATCTAGCTTGGGGGAGGAGTATCCTCTAGTTATCAGGTAACTATACCAATGCGATTATCGAGTCTGTTTTATAAAGTCATAAAATACCAAAAATATGTGAATACATGAAGGTTCACCATAGTACCATAAGAAAATCAAAAAATACAAAAAAACATGTGGGCACATCAAGGTCAACACTTTTTAGAAAAAAACCCAAAAATATGTGGGCACATGAAGGTCCACCAAATTAGGAAACTTCTACTGAAAATATAAAATCAATCACTTACCATGGAGTGGTACTGAACCTAACCCCTCTCCATGAGATTTGGTATTTTTGTTGGCAATTGAGTTTCACAGGAAAATACAAGATCAAAGAGCTAGTCAATCCGACGCCCTTACGCTGCCAATACACCTGCTCCCAGAAGGATCACTCAATTTGCAACATCAAAGACCCTGTCAAACATCTAGCTTGGGGAGGACACTCTCCATTTAAAATCCAGCTAAGTATAAGTTTCCCACCTTATTATTATTGTACCATATCGCTTTTCGCGTGAGTTAGCTAGTAAGATAAAATTTAAAAACCAAATAAACATTTATCTATATATTAGAGTATGTCTAGACTTAGTCTAGAGTTAATTAAAACTGATGAACATTAAAATTTTGTCTTAGAGATGATGAATAGTTGCTCAGCCATAATACTTTTCAAGTGCCTAGTTTTCAAACCATGAATTCTCCCGAGTTTTAGATACTACTGTTTTGACTTAAGAATTTACTCTGAACCAGAAACTTGTGGAGGCATAAGCTTGAACTAAGTCTAGGTAATTGATTGATATGATTCATGAAGGTTGAACTGCTATTTATCTTATTCCTAGCAATACTAAGTTCTGGAGATTTATTTTGAACATTTAAAATCTTACATGATGAGCTCTTGTATGACAAAGTTTGAATTCCTACCAAAGCCATATGTAATACATTTAGAGTTAGAAAAACCTTTGCACATTTATGCTGCCTGCTTTGCATTGAGTTCAGTCAACCTTTGTTATATACCTTATGAGAGTCTTGTCATGCTTTTAAAACCAAGATCACTTACACACTCCACCCACATTTGCATTACTCCTACTTTGGGAGTAAGCGCAATCATCTTCCACTTTCATCCAGATCCACCTTAAAAATGTTTTCTCCTACACTGGGAGTAAACACCCAAAAATATATACCCCATAGGACAGCCCCTGTTTAATTGCTCTAAGTTCTTATCATTATCTCTTCAATTATTTATATTCAAAGGATGCATGTGGCTATGCAAAAATAGTTGAAAAAAAAGTCGAAAAAAGGGGAGTAAAAGATGGACAAGCGTCCCAACAATTAAAACAATGGGTATTTAGATGCTTGCCTCCCTGTAAAAAAAGAAGAAGAATAAAGAATAAAGATAGCCCATATTTTCCCGTGAAAAGTTCTAAGTTTTAAAGGAGGGAGTTATTTTCAAGGAGCAAAAGTAGAATTAGGATTAGCCACTAAATACCATATATACACCTATCCACCATATTCCATACACATGCACATCTTGGTTTGATTGTATGCCTTGACTCTCTGTGGATCCATTGTTTAACTTTACAACATAAGAATTGCAAGTATGCTCATCCTTGTTATTGCCATTCCTATAATCTCCACGACACTCCTTAGTTGTAGGAAGGTATAACATCATTAATGCCTTAAATGAGATCTATAAATAATACATATACTGAGAGACTTGAGGGTGTCATACAATTAAGCTCTGAGTTTTATTTTAAAATTTTTGCAAAACTCCTGAATATTGGTACTGTGAAGAATTTGAGACATAGTGCTTGACTTGATTGTTCTGTCTTTCGATTGCTCAAGACTTATGCAAAAGCTGGGAAGCTCCATAGTTAAAGGTAAAATGGGTAAGTTTGAGAGTTAGAGCAGTTTTGTCTAATCCGGAGGAGAATTTCTGTTTGAAAGCATGTGTACTTGCAAGGCATGAAAGCATTGTATCAACTCCTGATCCAAATATATTAGTAATTAGGCTTAGATTGTTTGCCAAGAGACTGGCAAAAGGTAACCTTGGGGGAGTTGTTGACGGTGGATAACGTCAACTTTTATTAAAACTTTAGACATGAAAGGACACATGAATACACACTAGTCTAGAGTTTTAACTGACAATTTCCACGAGTTTTGGTGATTTCATAATTTCCAGAGAGTATTCCAGAAAAGGGTTAAAAGAGGGTTTAAAATGCTTAAAAGTCACGAAACGTATCACGGACGAAGACATCGCGTATTGGACTACTAGAAGTATCTAGAAGACACCGGAGAAGAGGCGGGGCCCAGAGCCAACCAGGTGGGGCCGGCCGCCTGGCACCCTAGGCGCGTCGCTCGACGCCCTAGGTCAAGGGGCGGCGCCCCCCTTCTGGAGTCTTCCTCCCACCCTTCCTTGGCACCTAAGTAAAGCATCCCTACATCGATCTAAGGTCGGTTTGATCCGATGGTGCACATAACATGAGATGCGGATCGATGATGTGGCGGTTCCTTACCCTCTACTCCACCTCGGCCTATATAATGACACCCCAAGGCCCCTCCTAGAGGCATTCTACACCCCGGTGCTTCATATTCTCTACATAAATTAGGGTTAGGGTCCCTCTAGTTGATCTAATTCTAGTTCTAGTTCATCTAGTTGTAGCAATTAGGAGAGACTAGTTCTTCTAGATCTAGTCTTGTTTAGAGATTGGAGAGATAGAGTAGGAGAGTAGAGATTCTAGAGGAGTTCCGGCCTATCGGTGCTTCTTTGTGGCTGTATTCTTCTGGATTCAGCTTTCTCGCCCGGAGCTGCGTTCTGAGGTACTTTTGTATTCAACATTCTAATTCAAGTAAGCAGCTGTTCTTATTTGTTCTTAAGTTTACAACTCATATTGAGTGCTTTGATCTTTAGGACGCTATAGATTGAAGTAGTATTTCATTGTGTAGGCGTGGTGCCTAGGCTAGGTTTACTTGTGAATGTCCCCTGATTGGCCGGATAGTGGTAGATCGCGTAGGTGACAGCTATATTGAGTCCTCTGTAGTCCACTTCCCATTGATAGGATTGATAGGTGTATAAGTGATTGGTAGGAGAGAACTATTCAGGTCACTACCCAGTTAGAACGGTATTATACAAAGCTTACCGGTTGTTGGAACAAGATATTCAATAGCTATTTCCTCTTTCTTAATATTATCTAGCCCAATTGTTGGGTTAAGTCTATAGTCTTGGTCATTATCACCTACTGTTCCCTGTGGATACGATATTTAAAACATCCGGGTAAAATGCTACATCGGTATTGTATCTGTGCGCTCGCGGATAATCTTATTTAAATAGAGTGCAGTTAATATATACCAACAACCGGCTATCGTCGATCGTTGCCGCGCCCTCTCTAGTTCACCCCTGGCGTCTGCCCGACACATGGCCCAGCCATGTTTGTCAGGCGCGTGGGGGCAACACCGGTGATGCCGCTGATGTTGCCGAGACCACCACCGCCATTGCTGCCACCCGCTCCACCGTCGTTGTCCACGGCTGCTGGACAGCTCTGGAACAGAGGGGGGACCTCCATGAACTTTCTCCAAGGACCCAATGCTAAGCGCTGGCCATCGGACTTCACCTATGACCTCAGTGTCGCGCTCCCTCTGTGTAACAGAACCGCCTAAATCATATGGCCCACATGCACCTGTCATTGTCACTAATGACCTCTGACAGCCGGGCCCTTGTCCCAAATGATCTAGAAGGTTCTACCGGGCTACATCAGCACCCGTGTTTCTCCGACAGGATCCCATTGCGAAGCCATTACAGAATTACAGCATTTCATAATAAAATACATCAGAGTAAAAGTGCGGAAAGGTTACATAGTACTTAGATTACAAACCGGTTGTCCAAATAGAATTTACGTACAGTTATTACAAACCATAGATAAGTAGCAGTAGCAGCGGAATAACCAGATACATAAAACTAGGTAAAGATAACATGAACCCTGCCCAAGGGTCTTGCCTCACTCATCATCACTTCCTTTCTGAACGATAGTCACGCAGCAGGGAGCCAGACACACCTTCTGCTGCTGATTCCCTGCAACAGGGGGTTAACAAACCCTGAGTACTGGGGTACTCCGCAAGACTTACCCGACTAAAGAAAAAGATGAGACTCAGGAATGTAGGCTGAGGGGAGTCAAGGTAAGGCTTAAGTAAGAGTCAAGTACTTTTGCGGAAAAACAATACTAATCTTTAATTCTACTTTCAGTATTTTATCTCAATATTATTTTACTTAATAAACATAGTTCTCAATTCTTCCATATGTATCCTTCATCCTCAATTTCTGATTCATTCTCAAAAATATCCCAGTTCCAAACCACTTTTCAGGGTAGGGCAGTGGATCAAGTCTCCATTAATCGAGGAGCAACGACGATTCGAATCAATTAGTACCCAACTGGGGATCCCTATCCACACTGCATATGTAGTACTTAAGCTTGCATATGCCAACCCCGTCTACCACGGCTTTTCCAAAATCTGAACCGGTCCTGCGCCACCCGAGAGCACAGTATTCCTCTCCTATCTAGGCACGCCGGCCACGAGGGTACACGCTACTATCACCATCTCTCCACTCCCAGTGCGTGGTCGTCGGTTCGAGTAATAGAGCCTCCGGAGTCATGGCTTCCCGGAGCGTGTGGCTAGTTGCAAATTCTCAATCCAGCAAGCCTACAACGAACGGTCCCTAATTCTTTTCCGTCGGTGACTATGTATTGAGACTCTGACCCAAGTACACAGTTACCCAACGGCTTCCAAATCCCTTCTCGTCGGCGATAAGACATGGGGGCGCCGCCCCACGTGCACATCAACCGAACGGACACATTTCTTTTCCATTTCTTATGATTCATCAGTAGTATATCACGATAGCTCAGAAATTAGCATTTTATGCAAATCTAAAATTAATTAGGCAGGGCTAAGCACTTTTCAACACTTTATTTTAAATCAGGCTTCACGGATAATATATCAAGGCAGGTAATGTCGCAATTTAGGTGACAATCAACTCCTATCAACCTAATGCAGTAATTTGACTCAAGTAATAAATTTTATAAAACACAAGGAGAGGGCTGAATGCACCGGGGCTTGCCTTGGATTGTGTAAAGCGTCGGGTCGGGATCAGTCCCGCAAATGTCGAACCCCTGAACCACCTCAGGAACAACCTCCTCAGCAGTTACCTCAGTTTTCCCTTCCTCGTTCTCGGTCACTACACGTATGTAATGATGAATGCTTTAATGCGATGCAGAGATACGGAATACAAGATACAATAATAAAACAGTTACAATTACTAATGCCTTTCATACTATTTAAAGTTACTTAACTTAAGGTGTCCTAGGTCATAAAGGGTTTTTGACCTAGAATTACAATCAATCATAAAATCACACCAAACCTTAAAGTCATTAACTCTTTAATTCAATTTATTAATCAAATAGCCCAACATTATATAACAACCTAATTAGACTATTCCCATTTGAGCCAAAAATTTACCAACAGGTAGATCTTGCCCTAAAATAGTACACAAACAAATTTCATGATTTTTGGATCAACAGGGAATTAATTAAAATTGCTGAAACTCGCTTTTATGAATTAAAATGCTGATTTTTAGCTACTGCAGAAAGTGTTCAAAACATATATTTAATATTTTTATTAAATAGTACACACCTCAGAGAGTCTACACAAATATTTTTATAATTTTTTGGGTAGCAATTTAATTCATATAAAAATCACAAGGATCAAAACTATTCACACAAATAGAATTGGAAAATCCCTAGAAAAAGAAAAACGTGGAACCGGCCCGGGTCGGCCCAAGTTAAGCAGGCCGGCCCGGCCCAGCCGAACACTCTCCCGCACCCCTCTCTCTCTCTCATAGAGTCGCTGACGGGCAGGTCCCACCTGTCAGCTCTCTTTCTCTTCCCCGTGCTTGCTTGCTCCCGCGCAGGCGCACGGCGGCGCGACCGCGATGACTCGTCGCCGGCGACTGTCCCGGCGAAGGCAGGTACATCTCCGAGCTTACCATCTCCGGCGCACTTAGCAGACGGCTTGACCCCTATACTAAGGCTTCGGCAGGAGCTCACCGACGACCATGGCGGACCGGCGGACCAGCACACGGTGGCACGCGCGTGTTCCGGACGCTACAGAGCAGTAGGGTTTAAAGGAAAAGCTCGGGAGTGATCAGTGGCTCACCAAGGCTCCAAGATGGTGGCTGGAAGGAACGGAGGCGGGGTAGAAAGATGGGCTTGACGACGACGTCCGCGGCGGCATTCACCGACGGTACCCTCCTTGTCCCGATCAACCTAGAACACCAAACGAAGAACCACCTCAAGCATGTGCACCATGGCAGTCCGAGTAGCCTAGAACGGAATGCCTCCAAGGGAGGAGCTCACGGGAACGGGCTTGACACGTTGAGGCGGATTGCGGCGGCGCTCCGACCGGTGCCGAGGACGACTACTCGCGTTCCAGGGCTAGCAGGGCACCACAGCTCTTACTCGAGGTGGAAGTCGGTGCGCAAAGAGGCTAGCTAGCTGGTGGTGAGGTGGAGAGCATGGAGGTGGTCAGGGCATGGCTAATTTGGCCGCCACCCGCGGGCACGTCGGCGGCGATGGATAGGGAGGAGAAGAAAATGGGGTGCTCGTCGTCTTTAAGCCACCAAGAAGGAGGGGATAAGGATAAGCATGCGCCCGGGGCCCCCGTGCGACCCTGACCCGGCGGCGGCAGCGCCCTGGCTGGCCGGACGGCGCCGGCGCGCGGCGCGGCGCGGCGCACGCGCGCGCCCTCGTGCACGGCCGGGTAGGGGCCCGGCACTGTAGCATTGCAAAGGGGTCAAACCCTACATTGCCTAATTATGCCCTATTCTGTGCAGATTCAAGTGAAGCACCAAAAACAAAAGTTGTGCAAAATTTTATGAAGAACATTTTTGATTTTTGATGTATGTTCAAATTCTGCTCAGTTTTGAAAATATTCAAAAGGGGGTAAAAGTCAAATTTGAATTCAATTTGCAATCACAGTAAATTCTCCAAATTTTTATCAACAACTTGAAAATCTGTAAAAATAAAAGTTGTTCTACATGTTGAGCTTTACAACTTTCATTAAGAAAGTTTTCTCAGATTCTTGATAGTTTTTGAATTAGCATATTAAATTCAAATTTCAAAGTATTGTTTTGAGTATAATTTGAATTTCTACTGTATAACTTCAAAATCTCCAAAAATGAAAGTTGTTCTATTTTAAAATATCTACAACTTTTATTAAAGAACTTTCATCAGTTTTCATATATTTTTTGAATTAAGTTTTGGAACCCAATTCTGGCTTATTTTTTATTTTCTTTTTGATTTTATTTTTGGGATTCCAATTATGGGTTTAACCATACCATCATCAACATTCATACCCAAACCACTCTAAGGTCACTAAGCACAATCATATGCACGTAATTAATTTAAACATGATGGCATACCAGTTTTAATTAAACGTAACACTAGAGGTGTTACACTCTGCCTCCTCTATCGATCAAGGCGCCTTCCTACACAGACGTGGCGACCAACCACCGCTCGACATCACACCAGCTCGCCCTCCCAAACATCGACGAACTCGGCGATGGATTCATCTCCTAGGTTGGGGAGGGGCGGCTCACCGCCATTAAGTGGCCGCAGGAGGGCCGGTGGCGGCGGATCTACCGCTCCCGACTCGTAGCGTCGGCCTCCATTGCTAGTGCTTGCCGAAGACCCGTGGGGTCGGCTCCACTGGCCAGCCTCCATGGCCGGATCTTGAGCCTCGGCTCGGGCCTACCATTAGAGGGAAAGGGGGAAGAGGACGAGCACTACACCGGCAAGAAGTGGCATCTACGGCAATGGCAGAGGATAGCGGACGGCGACGGAGGCTCTAGGTGGCGGCGGCGGCTGAGGTTGGGGGCGGTTAGGGTTAGGAAACCCTAACCGCCACCCCTTCTTATACGGGCCGTGGGTAGGGGAGGGGGTGGCTGGTTGGGCCTGAATGGCGGCCTTGGCCCAGGTTGCGGCCTGGTGTTCTCCCCTCCACCCCCCTGGCCGAGCCATGGGCCTCGGCAGCCGCTGTGGCCCGGCCGTGGCCGCCCATGCCTGGCTAACTAGCTGGCCGTGGCTGGCCAAGCCTGGCCGACTGTTGGCTGTTCATTTATTATTTTTATTTTCTTAGTTATTCTCTATTTTTAGTAAGAGTAGTAAAATAAATTAGCTCATATTTGCTAGTTTTTATTGATACCTGGACAATAGTTTCTTTGTATAATTATTTGACAGTTGATATGTATTTTTTGTACTTGTGATTGTATATATATACTTGTGGTTTAAAATATTATTATATTACGATTATGCCCTGTCAATCTATTATATTTTTTGAGTATGTAGCGCATAGAAACCCCATTTTGCACTACATTTATTTTCCTTTTGTGACTTCAATTATTATTTGAGATATGTTGGTGCACCTAAACCCCCCTATTTTTGCATCAACAAATATGGTTACATTAGTAATTATATAATAGAATTGGGTATGTTGGTGCCCCAAACAACATTTTTTGCACCACATACATGTTAAATTTGCTAGTACACTTAGTTGCAATTTAACTATGCCATCTATACAATTAGAATTTTTAAATTACTATAGAATTTAAGTTGCAATATACATATCTTGTTTATTTTGGACAAATAACATAAGGTAATAGAGTCCATGACATTGGTTATGTTTAATTCCTTGTGAATTATGCTGCCTAGAGACCATGCCATAGTAGTAATTAAATCACCTATTACTGAGAGGTTTACATCTTATTTCTATGAAATTTTATGATTACCTACACTATGTTTTTACCCAAAATAAAAGTTTTGGATTGCTATATTCATCATATTATTTCAATATTATACAAGATAGTAGAGTCCTAAGCAAAGGTTACATTTAATTCACTTGTGAATTATCTAGCCCTGAGACCGTGGTTAGGCAACAATATATTTGCTTACTATAAAGATCTACTCTTTGTCTTTGACATAGAGACTATCTACCTTGTGTTTATTAAAACTTATGATAATTTGGTTATATGGTCTACACTATTTTGTGATTAGCTACAACAATCCAGAAACTATGATAAGATTTACAACTTAAAATATTGCACCTAGTTTTACAACATTACCATGTTGATTTTAATTTACCATATGGTAAATTAAAATTTCATGGTTGTCCAAGTAGTATTATGGCTACTAAGGAGTTCGATGAACTCACGTTAGATGGTAGTAATTACCCTACTTAGGCTTCGGATATTAAGATCGCACTTGCATCGCGTAATCTTTTGGTTACAATTTAGGAGCCCCAATTTGGGGTTTGTCCTGCAAGATAAGCAAAACTATACTGCTTTAGCTTTGCTACGGTTTTATATTCATAAGAATCTTAAATATGAATACCTTATGATAGAAAGTCGTCGTGATGGACGCTCTTAAAGAGCGATATGAACAGCAAAAGGAACTCATTTGGCCTGAGGCCAACCATGAATGGAATCATTTACGTCTCTAAGATTTTAAATATATGGTTGACTATAACCACGCTATTCATAAATTTTGTTCCAAATTGAAGTTTTGCGAGAAAGAGCCAACCGATGCAGATAAGATAGAGAAAACACTCTCTAATATGCTTCTGTCTGATAGGATATTGCAATAGCAATATAGGGCTCATAATTACCAAATTTACTCTCAGTTTATTCATACATTGACTCAGGCAGAAAAACATGATGAACTTCTTTTAAAGAATCATCAAAAGCGCCCTGTTGCAACGACGCCTCTACCTGAAGTTAATAATGTAGAGAAAATGCTCAGAATAAGTTCAATGGACCTCATCCAAAGCACAAGTTTGGTAAATGCAAACACAATAAGAAACAAAGACATATTTCAAACAAGAGGAAAAAGGACAATGCAAAACCCGAAAAATGACAAGAAATGTCATAGATGTTGAAATTTTTCGTATTTTTCCAAGAATTGCCGTACACCTAAGCATTTAGTTGCTTTATACCAAAAGTCCTTGAAGGAGGCTAAGTCTCCAGGAGAGAAGAAATATGAGGCACATTTCAATAGCCTCAAGGGAGATTGTTCCACTAGGAACAACAATTCTACTCCTATTGAAAAAAACCTTCCATCGACGGACAACATTCTCCTAGACTTTGGTTCGGGAGACATATTTGGAGATTTAGAATAATCTCATTCCACACTTGATATCATAAATAATAATTGTTGTAATAGTTTAATTCATTTAGAATTATTTGGATAATATTAGTAAGGTTGTGAGTTGTATATACCTGGTTATTATATTGTACATACTCATATTAAATATATATAGTGTATATATATATATAATTCTATTTGTTACCTGGAAACATTTTATCTCATTCTCATTTTACATATAGATGTCTATTGATCTCGATCCTAAGGAGGAAGAATTATGCCTTGTGGACTCTTGTATCACAAACTCTATTAGAGTGACGAAATATTTTCAAACTCTTAAGAAAAGAGAAGGAAATATTATCACCATTGCTGGTAGAGACGCATTAATTGTTGGTTCTGGTCGAGCCACTATTACTCTACCTATGGATACTCAAATTATGTTAGAGGATGCATTGCTGTATCCCGACTCGACTCGTACCCTTGTAAGTTATAGAGATATCCGTAATAATGGTTTGCATGTGGAAACACATCAAGATAATAAAGAGGAATTTCTTCTTTTAACCAAAATTACGGGATTTGGCAAACAAATCTGTGAAAAGTTTTCTTCACTCCAAATTGGATTGTATTTCACATATATAAAGGCCACAAAACATGTTGCCTATAAAATAATTTTTCAAAATATCGATACATTTCATAATTGGCATGATCGACTAGGGCATCCTGGTATAGGGATGATGAGGAAAATTATTAGCAATTCCATAGGTCATGAAAGATAAGAAATTTCTTCAACATAAAGATTTTTGTTGCATTGCTTGTGCTACTAGAAAATTAATCGTAAGACCTTTATATCTTAAAATTAAAGCAGAACCAGTCACATTCCTTGAACGAATTCAAGGAGATATGTGTGGTCTAATGCAACCATTATCGGGACAGTTCAGGTATTTTATGGTATTGATAGACGCATCTACTAGATGGTCTCACGTGTCACTCTTATCGACATGTAACCATGCTTTTGCTAAAATCATGGCTCAACTTATTAAGTTGAAAGCACATTATCCTGAATATTAGATTAAATCAATCTGAATGGACAATGCTGCTGAATTCTCATCCCATGTTTTTAATGACTATTGCATGGCATTGGGAATTTAGGTTCAGCATTCTGTTTCATATGTCCATACCCAAAACGGTTTGGCTGAATCATTGATCAAAAGAATTAAGCTCATTGCAATACCAATGTTAATAAATTGCAAATGGCCTACGTCGTGTTGGGGTCATGCACTCTTACACGCTGCAAATCTAATCCAACTATGACCAACTGCATATCATGAGACCTCCCTATTGCAGTGAACATCAGCGAACATCGAGTATTTCCCATTTGTGTAAGTTTGGGTGCGCTGTATACGTACCTATCTCGCCACATCAGCGAACATCGATGGGTCCCCAAAAAGAAATTGGGGAACTATGTCGGATTTTCATCTCCGTCAATCATAAAGGATTTAGAACCTCTTATTGGAGATCTGTTTACTACTCGATTCGCTGATTGTATCTTTATTGAGGACCTTTTTCTGGCATTAGGGGGACAATTGTACCATAGCGAATGCCAGGAAATTGATTGGAATGCCAAAGGCATTTCTTTTTTCTGATACACGTCCTACTGAATGTAAACTTCAAGTTCAAAGAATAATTGATTTACAAAATATTGTAAACAATCTGCCAGACGCTTTCTCAAATTATAAAGGTGTCACAAAGTCTCTCCATCCTGCAAGAAACGTGCCTAAAAGAGTGGAGGTACATAATAACACCACTTATCCCCAACTTCACAAGAAGAGGGGGTAGCACTTCCAAGAGGCAAGATGTGATTGCTAGCAAACAAAAGAAAACTAGAAATAAAACTCAACATTTAGTTGAAAGTCACCTAGAGGACACCCAATGTCCTGTGGATAGATGTGATCCACAAGCAAGCTCAATCATGCGCACAAACACTGAAGTTGGAACATCAAAAGACCCTCGATCCATCATCTCGGGAAATCATGATGAATCTTTAAGGGTAGACAAAATTTCTATAAATTTCGCTGAGACTGGAGAGTCTTGTAATCGTAAGTCCATAATAGTCGACTGTTATTTCTCTGAACAAATTGCCAGTATCCTTCAGACTGATTCAGATCCTAAGTCTATGACTGAATGCAAGAAGCGCTTGGACTAGGATAAGTGGAAGGTAGCAGTTGAAAAAGAGATAGCCTCGCTTAATAAAAGGAAAGTGTTTTCGGCTGCAATGTCAACACCTCCTGGTATCTTCCCTGTAGGATACAAATGGGTTTTCGTCCGTAAAAGGAATGAAAACAATGAAGTGGTGAGATATAAAGCAAGGCTAGTGGCACAAGGTTTTACGCAAAGACCTGGCGTTGATTTCAACGAAACATACTCTCTGGTAATGAGTGGAATAACATTCTGATACTTAACAGCATTAGCAGTTCAAAATCGTATATCTATGTAGTTGAAAGTTTCTGATGAAATTAGTATACCGAATCCTAAGGCAAATCGCAACACATATTGTATAAAGTTGCACAAGTCATTGTATGACTTAAAACAATCTGACTGAATGTGGTGAATTCCTTAAGTTGAAGGGATACACAAATAATGATGACTGATCTTGTGTCTTCATTAAGAAATCATCAACATGATTTTGCATTATATCGGTTTACGCTGATGATCTCAATATCATCGGAAGTGAATCCTATATTAATGAAGCACTTCATCATTTAAAGTCGGAGTTTCAAATGAAAGATTTGGGTAAAACCAAATTTTGCTTGGATTTACAACTTGAGCATCTCTCTTCTAGTATATTTGTACATCAAGCTACATACACCCAAAAGATATTGAAGAAATTTAGTATGGACAAGTCATATCCAACAAAGACCCTGATGGTAGTAAGATCCTTAGATGTTGAAAAGGATCCTTTTAGATCACAGGAAGAAGAAGTGATATTTTTTTGACCAAAGAAGAAGAAGAGATATTAGGGCCTCATGTCCCATATCTGAGCGCCATTGGAGCACTTATGTATCTCGCTAATAATACTAGACCGGATATCGAGTTTGCGGTTAATTTATTATCCAGACATAGTGGCAAACCTACCAAACATCATTGGATAGGAGTTAAAACTATCTTAAGATAGCTTAATGGCACAAAAGATTTTGGATTATTCAATAGCAAAAATCAAGATCAAATTTTGTTAGGGTATACGGATGCTAGTTATCTATCAGATCCCCACAATGATAGATCACAAACAGGCTTTGCATTCCTACAAGGTGGTACAACTATATCTTGGAAGTCTTCAAAGCAAAATTTAGTATCTACATCCACTAATCATTCTAAAATAATAGCTTTATATGAAGCATCACGCGAATGCGTATGGCTTCGCAGAATGATAAACCACATAATACAATCTTGTGGTATTGCTACACTCAATACACCAATAATTATCTTTTGTGTTACCCAAATGGAATTAGGTTATATTAAGTGTAATATGACTAAGCATATTATTTCAAAATTATTCTACCCCATGAACTCCAAAATAATGGAGAAATAGAAATTTTGCAAACTAAGTCAAGTGATAACTTAGCAGATTTATTCACAAAATCTCTACCACACTCTGCATCACAAATGTGTAGAAGGTATTGGTATGAGGAGACTTAGAGATTTGCAGAAATTAGGGGGAGAATCATTATAGATATAACTTGATTCAAATTCATATTATACTTTTTTTTCTTTATATGAGTTTTACTATCTAGAGTTTTCTCACATAAAGTTTTAATAAGGTAATAGTAACACATGGTAGTTGTCATATTATCTATTTTTCCTCACTAAGATTTTTCAAGGAATTTTTTTAAATAATATTTTTTAAAAGATTAATTGCAAATGTAGTATTTGGATTCGAAAAATTACAAAAATAGCATCATGTCGGCCAGCCAGGGCCCGACAAGGGACCTATCGGCCGTCCAGCAGCCGATAGGCTGACGTGTCAGTTGCCAGGCAGCCGACAACCGTCGGCAGAGGGTGTTGGCGCCGATAGCAGACCTATCGGCTACTGGACGGCCGACAGATCCAGTCGGCTGGCGGACAGCCGATAGGCCTGTCGGTTAACCGTAAGCCGACATGCCTCTTCTGCCGACAGGTTCATTTCATGTGCTTTTTCATTTTGATGTTCATTTTCACGTTTTTTCATATTCGTTACACGGTTCGATTCGAAAACTTACTCTCGTCTTTGAAGACTGTTCTACAAATTAAGTGTGTTGCAAATTACGAGAAATAGAATTAAAACAACACATGTTCAATTTTAAAGAGTAACCCAGCGATACATGAAATGAGCGGTGCATGACATGTGTGGTACTCTAAGTTGTACCAAACCTAATCCTAACATGCCTTAGAGAAAGTGAACACAATGGTGGTTTGCAATGGCATGTGTGTGACTCTGGTAAGAGGTCAGAGACTATTGTAAACATGCCTTAGGGAATTTAACTTGCTGGGTCTATTGCATTGTTCTACTAGGTGCAGCGTGGTTGTTTGCCCTTGTTGTCATGTCGTGAAGACGGTTCCGCTGCATTTCTCTTGTTCTTAAGTGCTGTCTCTCGAGCTTTAAGCTCTTTTTCTTTACGCTTGATGATTGCTTCATGCAAGCTTAACTCCTCCCTCCTCCTAGCAAGATCTTCCTGCTTAGCATTGAGACGGATCTGATCAGCCCTGATCCGTCGCTCTTTGTCCTCCTTGATTTTGCGGTCAACCTCACGAGCCTCATTCATCCTAAGAAGATATTGAGTTTTGTCTTTAAGCTCCTTCGGGCGCCTCTGTGGCCATGCGGGCATCTCTCGATCCACCCATTGGATCCACTTGTAAGGCTACATGTGTGGATGTAAAGGATCAAATTGTGTATAGTTTATAAGAAACGAAAGAAGAAGTTGTTGATAGTACCATGAAGTCGTCATCCAGATCTGGGCACCCGAAGTACCTACACCCATAGTGCCGGTCCAACTCCATCCACACGCACAACCTAGTCACAAACCCACAACGACACTTTGGCTGCTCACGCCACGACGGTAGCTGAGTTAGGTCAGTTGTCCATGACGACATTGTAGTTGAATGAGGAGGGTTTGGAGTAGAAAATGTGTGGTATGCTAACTCGTCGGATGTCTTTAAATAGGTCAGGCATGGAGTAAAGCAGTAATTTCATGGACCCCAACCTTTTGAGACTTAGTCCTTTATAGACTTTACAGAGTTTGTTTTTTGCAATAAGTGCATATGCCCTAGCCTTTTCAGTGAGTTGTCAATTCAATTCATGGCCTCTTCAGTGATTGCGACTGCACAGTGACTAGCCTTTTCAGTGACTTTGGCAGACCGAGAATCTAGCCTTTTCAGTGATTCAGAGGGCTTGCGAATCGCCTTTTCAGTGCATAGCCTTTTTAGTGAGTTGTCAATTCAATTCATGGCCTCTTCAGTGATTGCGACTAGCACAGTGACTAGCCTTTTCAGTGACTTTGGCAGACTAAGAATCTAGCCTCTTCATTGATTCAGAGGGCTTGTGAATAGGCTTTTCAGTGCATAGCCTTTTCAGCGAGTTGTCAATTCAATTCATGGCGTCTTCAGTGATTGCGACTGCACAGTAACTAGCCTTTTCAGTAACTTTGGCAGACCGAGAATCTAGCCTTTTTAGAGTACTTCAAAGTGTTGTGCTCAATTAAGTTTGCAATAATTCAGTTCTATTCAAACGCAATGTCACCCCTCGACTCCCTCTATAAATATGGGACGGTGCTGGGCGAACATCACCAGCAATACAAGATGTCTGGACCAAAGGAATGGGGGTTTGGGGTTAGGAAGGCCAAGGGCACGGTGGAGAGCAAGGGCCCGCCAATATATGGGATGGTGGGGGTAGTCTTGGTCCCGATGAGTTCGAGGAAACCATTGACAGGTTTCCAGAAGAGAGCAAGAGTGATTATGGTCCAGATAGACCTTTGAGAGACTACGTGAAGAAGGATAAAGAAGTGTGGCCCAAATGCAGGCATGGTGAAGACTGCCTTGTGTAGATGTACACCGAGGGGGGGATACACGGGGGTCGGCGATTCTTCAAGTGTCCCTATGCATATGTAGTGTTTTCTTGTCTTTTTTCAGTAATGTATTTCGCAACATAAATGCCAGGTGCTCTGCATTGTCAAGTTCCATCTGTTCGACGATTCTTTCATCCTCCACCCTCGTCAGCTTCCATGTTTGTACTAAAAGCTTGTTCTTCCGCATCCTCTCTCCTATGCTCCACCCTCCAAGAATCAGAAACCACGGTCTGCTCAGCATTTGTTGCATATTCTTGTTCACCTGCATCCTCTGTCCCCAACTGAACACCGTCACAATCGTGAACATAGGTCTGTTCTTCGTTTGTATCCTCTAAGTCCTCTACGTCTCGAACTGTGCTGCTACTCTTACATTGCACCATCGATGAACTGAACAAGCATGATATTGTCATACCCACGTTCCAAAGCCTTACTCACGAGAAACTTCCATTTATTTGTGTTACTGGCTTCGTATAGCTCCCATCTCCATCCATTCTCCCTTGACTTGGGCACCAACATACTAATCTTCAAACGTTGGTGGACGGCGGAAAACCAAACCATTCATGCAACCAGGCTAATACTTGTCTTCGGCTATGATCCAACGGTGAGTTCAGTTGTGTGTCAAAGAACTGAAATTGACTAAGGTTAACACCGCTATCCCCAGTTCTAATTTCACCATTGCCATAGTAAACTCTGAAAGGAAGTAGATCGGACGACATTCCTGCTCCTATCGTTAAAATTACACTGTCAGTTGAATATCGCCATAACCCCTAAACCCTAACAAGAAACTAGTTACATAAACTAATACAACTAGAGAAAAAAATTCCTAACTCAAATAACCCTAAATCAATTAAACAAGTACTACTAAACAAAATAAAAAATAATCCTAAAAATAAACTAATACTAACTACATAAATAAACTAACCCTAATAAAAAAACTAAATAACCCTAAAACCATATACGGTACAATAATCTACAACTAAAAGTTACCCTAAACGAATCTACAACTATAAATAACCCTAAACTAATCTACAACTAAAACGAATCCTAAACTAATCTATGACTAAAAATAACACTAAACGAATCTACATCTGAAACTAACCCTAAACTAATCTACGACTAAAACTAACCCTGAAGTAATCTACAACTGAAACTAACCCTAAACTAATTTACAACTTAAACTAAATCTAACCCTAACCCTAAAACTAAATATACTAACTAAATCTAACTAACCCTAAAGGAGAAGGACCGCGCTTTAGTATAGGGACCTGTCGGCTACTCGGCGGCCGATAGCACCCTATCGGGTCTCCAGTGGCCGACAGGCCTATCGGCCCGACGGGCCCAACATTTCTGACTCGGCCATGGTGCCTGGGACACTAGTCAGCTGTTGAGCGACCAATAGGGGCTTGCCGGCGCTCCAACGGCCAACAGGACTCTAATCGGCTCTCCAGCGGCCGACAGGATGCTAATTTTGAAATTCTTTCAATCCAAATATTAAATTTACAATTAATCATTAAAAAATATTATTTTAAAAAATTCCACATTGATCATAGATCAAATTGTTCTCCATATTTTTCCCATTGGGTTTTTATGGAGCTTTACAAGACTAATTGATTAAGGGGGAGTGTTAGAGTTAATTTAGACATGTGAACAATTAGGAAAAATTCGTCATTAGCAACTGCCAATGGCAGTTACATGTAAACTGGCCCTTTGGGCAAAGCACCTATATATTGTACACATTAATAGTTCATCAATACACAGACACAATTACTGTTCATTTGCATGGTTCTTCAAACATATACTACGCATATATATATAATAGAACATACATTAACACTACACGAATATCACTAAATATAGCATAGAACATCAAATATATATACTACATGAGTATCACAAAAATCATGAAAATGTAAAAACAAAATTAGTGAAGTAATTAATTAAAGTCAAATAAAATAAGAAAAGAGCTACTAAACATCACAAAAATATATTCCCAGAACATCAGTGTATACTACAGAACATCACAAAGACATTATAGAACATTACATTAACACCACACGAACATCGTAAAATATAGCATACAACATCATCATATGTATAGTAACTGAACATCATAAAATATCTTGCAATGTAAATAGCATAATAAAATTAGTGAAGTAATTAAATATATAGAAGAAAAATACTACCGAACATCACAAAATATATCTTAGAACATCAATATACTTAAACTGAAAATATATCTAGTCATGAACATAAAAAAAACATTATAGAACATTACAAATATAAAACATGAACATCACATATATCTATAAATAAAAAAGCTGAGACATATAAAAATAAATTTAAAAGTATATATACTAAAAAAGAATAAAAAAAGAAAGAAAAATAAAAAAATAAATAGAAGCAAGAAAAGGAATAAGAAATAATAGAGTAAATAGGTACAGTAAAAGAGTAATAAAATAGAAAGAATAACAAAAGTTCAGAAAAAAGAAAATAAATGAATGAAAGGGAAAAAAAAGAAAACATACAATAAAGAATGAAAATAGAGAAAGAAAACATAAGGAATAATGAAGACAAAAAAGAAAAAGAAAAAGAAAAAGAAAAAAGAAAGGGAAAGAAAACATAGATAGAAGAAAAGATAAAAAGAAAGGAAAAGAAAAAAAGAAAAGGAAAAGAAAAAAAGGAACATAAAAACCAAAAGGAGAAAAAAAATAATGCACGTACTTAGTACTCCCTCCATCCTAAAAAAATATATCATTCTAACACAATAATACGTTTTGGTGTATTAACTTTGACCAATTATAGATAAAAAATTATAAATATTTAAAATATCAACCAAACACCATTAAATCATAATATATTAATTTAAAGATATAAATATAAATATTATTTATTAGACATTTAGTCAAACGTGAACTACTTTACGTGATATGCAACCCATAATTTTGTATTTTGTGAGACACTACTAACTAGGGTCCTTATACTGTTTAAATAGTGAAAAACTTAGCAGCAGCCACCCGCCTCCCAAGAGAGAGAGTGGTGTGCGTGTGACGTGACGGGCCTGCAGCTGCAGACTGGCAGCAGATGTGATGCCAACGCACGTCACCATGCCCTGCGCTCGCGTGGGGTGGGGGTGCAAGGTGGTCAGCGAGCAACACCCGATCGACCTGATCGGGGAAAGATTCTAGCACCGCACAACTACCCTGCCGCAAACAACAACAAAAAAAAAACAAAAAACAAAAACAAAAAACAACAAAAAACAAAAACAAAAAACAAAAAAAAACAAAAAAAAAACGAAGGCCTCTCTGCTGCCTTTCCCATGCCCCACCTCACGCTTAGAGACTGGATTAATTCTGCTTGACACAAAGTATGAGTTTGAAAAAACAGGTGATGGGACAATTGTGTTGATTGATGAGGTTATACTTTTGACATGATTCCGCAAATATTTCTTAACCTTGTGCTCATTATACCCGGTAACTAGCGAAGAATATGCATAATTTTAGAGAATGGACTAACTAGCTGTTAGACATGAATCATATAGCACTAACTAGCTGTTATATGTATAAATATAAGAAGAGTTGTTATATCATTAACATATCACGTCATGTTGTTCAAAACTTTCTCTTCTCAGTAGTAGCTAAATGAGTATAATGGTATGATAACTTCTGAGACATCGAAATGCTGAATGGTTAGGTATATAAAATTCATGGTATCCACTTTTTGTCAAGCAGGTTCATACTCCTGACTCAAGCAGATATTGGATTGCTAATTCATATGAAGATAGATTCAAATCTGGCCTTGAACCTGAAAATGTTGATAAGGTAAACTACATGATAAAGACAAACCTACACTGTCCAAATATTGGATCAATCTTTCACGTTACAATAGCACGCAAATGTTTTTCCCAAATATTTTCTGGATAAAGCTTCTTAAAATCTCAATAAATCAATGGAGATCGCCTTCAGTTCTGTATGCAGGAAAACAATAAATCTTAACAAGCTATGACTCTGAACTAAATGATATATATCGTTTTGGCTCAATAGTACTAACTGTTATTGTTATAGTAAATTAGCGGACCACAAAGCAAAGTGCGCTAATTCTCTCTGACTATCACGGAAGCCACCAGCAACTCACGGTCGGCACACTGAATATTCAAGTATAAATTTGACGGCAACAAATTTTGATCCAAACCAGACCGGGTATAGACTACAGGGGCCAAATAATCCTCCCGCTAATCAAACACAAGCGGCAGCAATATTTTGATAGATGGATTCGGCTTACAGTAGAGATGACAGAGTAGCAGCGATAATCCAAATAATTTATTACACGGTAGCAATAGCAATAATATGGATTTGGCTTACAACAGTGGTTGATGCAATCCAAACCCCAGGATAAATAATCTTCCACCCGCGGTGACGACGAACCACAATCAGGAAACTCCAAGAATTCCAAGCGACGCACCTAAACCGCAGCAGCTTGGTCACGCCGACCACGTAGATCCACGAGAATCCGGAAGACAACCGTCAAGGCGAAGAAACCGATGGAATCACCATCTAGTGTTTCACGAGGAGCAGATCAACGGAAAATAGTCCACAATAAAATTCAATTAAATCTGTTACAAGGGTCAGCACCCCTGGTTATATGGCTCGCAGGCCAAACATAGACTCCAGCTAGACTCAGCATGTTGAGTCCGAGTCCAACACATGGGACGGAACCTGCGCTGACAATTGTAAAAGGAAACAAATTTTGATCTGCTACCTAGCTACGACTCACCAAAAGGAAATATACTAAAATAATACGGCTACATTACTAATCACCACACTTAGCCTTCCTGATGAAACCATGCCACTAGCAACACACGTGAATACAATTGGAGCCCATCTTCAACTTGCTTCGGAATCTGGTGGCTTCTTAAATTGGAATAACTCATTTTCTTTGGATAAATTAGCTCCACAAAATAAATACTTGATTGTCATAGTAGGACAATCTATATTTTTTACTTTCATCATACCGTGCTTCACATCGAAAGAAAATGAGCCAAACTTACCACCCGATAAAGACAAGCCAATCTTTCACGGTACAATAGCAAACAAATGTTTTTCCCAAATATTTTCTGGATAAAGCTTCTTAAAATCTCAATAAATCAATGGAGACCGCCTTCAGTTCTGTACGCAGGAAAACAATAAATCTTAACCATCTATGATTCTGAACAGAATGATATACTATATCATTTTGGCTCAATAGTACTAATTGTTATAGTAAATTAGCGGACCACAAAGCAAAGTGCGCTAATTCTCTCTGACTATCACGGAAGCCACCAGCAACTCACGGTCGGCACACTGAATATTCAAGTATAAATTTGACGGCAACAAATTTTGATCCAAACCAGACCAGACAGGGTATAGACCACACGGGCCAAATAATCCTCCCGTTAATCAAACACAAGCGGCAGCAATATTATTGATAGATGGATTCAGCTTACAGTAGAGATGACAGAGTAGCAGCGATAATCCAAATAATTTATTACACGGTAGCAATAGCAATAATATGGATTTGGCTTACAACAGTGGTTGATGCAATCCAAACCCCAGGATAAATAATCTTCCACCCTGCGGTGACGACGAACCACGATCAGAAGAGAGAGAACTATAAGAATTCCAAGCGACGCACCTAAGCCGCAGCAGCTTGGTCACACCGACCACACAGATCCATAAGAATCCGGAAGATAACGGTCAAGGCAAAGAAACCGATGGAATCACCATCTAGAGTTTCACAAGCGGCGGCTCAACAGAAAATAGTCCACAATAAAATTCAATCAAATCTGTTACAAGGGTCAGCACCCTAGTTATATGGCTCGCAGGCCAAACATGGACTCCAGCTAGACTCACCACGTTGATTCCGAGTCCAACACACGCGGGACGGAACCTGCGCTGACAATTGTAAGCTGAGACAAATTTTTACCTGCTAGCTAGCTACGACTCACCAAAAGAAAATATACTAAAATAATGCGACTACATTACTAATCACCACACTTAGCCTTCCTGATTAAACCATAACACTAGCAACACACGTGAATACAATTGGAGCCCATCTTCAACTTGCTTCGGAATCTGGTGGCTTCTTAAATTGGAATAACTCATTTTCTTTGGATAAATTAGCTCCACAAAATAAATACTTGATTGTCATAGTAGGACAATCTATATTTTTAACTTTCATCATATCGTGCTTGACATCGAAAGAAAATGAGCCAAACTGCATACAATATTTATTTGGTACCTTAAGATTCCACTGGCTTATTATCATCAATAATTCGCTGAGTCATGGGCTCATCACTACCTTTGAGTCATACACTTTATGTATGGGCTGATTACCTTGAATCCTTGATATATTTTACGACTTTAAAACTTTTTTTATTTCATTTTGACACTACAAGAAATACCCTTATACATGACGGTTTACTTTGGCCACAGACATGTGAAAACACGTCACAGTTAACTCATGATGACGATCGTGAAAAACGTCATGTATCCCGCGTCATACATTTGTTGGACCAAAATGGACCGTCACAGGTTGGCCTTTTTATTCGTCATGGATGAACTGGCCGACAACAATAGCAAAATGCAATAGTGATGAAATGAACCGTCACGATTATGTTACACGTCAGTTGTTGCCATGTCATCAGTAGCTATTGCCATGTCATCAGTGGGTTGTTTTTGGCCCATTGTTCAGGAGGCCCATGTGCGTTGTGTAGTTTTTTAGATTAGTTGGGCCTATATTGTAGCAAGAACTATTGGGCTAGCCCAATTGTAGAGTAGAATTGAGCCACTGTGGACCATAAGAAATCAGAACACATTCAAATTTAAATTGCATCAATTTCAAAATTAAATTGCACCAAATTTAAATTTAAAATGACAGCAAATTTATTTTAAATTCATGCCATTTTGGTCGTCACAGATCACAAATCATCACAGTTTCATATAAATATGCCATCGCATATAAATAGATATAGAGGTCATCATCACAGATTCACAGATACATCTAAATATATGGCAACATAGTAACTATCAGTTACATAAGTTTGGCACACCACAGGCTACGACATGCAGCAGACCTTACATCAATTCACAGAACATGCATCAGTTCACAGAATTGCATAGGTCGAAGACCATGCATCCACCTGTTCACAGACTAACATTGCAGGAAGACAACTTGCCAAAATGCATCCATCACCAAAAGAAGCATCCAACAGCATCAGTGCACCGGACGGTAACCAAGACAACCTTACTGTTTTGATTGACATCCTAGAATCATAGACATCAAAGGCCTTATCAATGCATCAGTGTCAGCTTGCAATAAGAGATTGAACTACAGGAGCAGACCTTTTCTTTTTGCTGTTGTGCATATCTTTAAATAGTTCCAGTGCATTTGGTGGCTCATTTTTTTACTTGTCCGCCTGAAAATGAATATAGAAGGACACTTTAAAAAACTAGTGCTAATTCTATGAATTTCTAATACAGATAAAGGACATTTTTGGTGGTTAATTATGAACACTGTATAAAGTACAGAATTTTAGTTATGCACTGGTGACTAAATTGTATGTCCATGAGTTATCTTAAGCATTAGAGTATCAACCAACCATAATAATAAATAAATATCCTAATATAATTGACTAACTAAGCCTAGCAGTAACAGGTTGACTTGAGCAGGAACTAACTGTAACGTGAACAGATGCTCATGTAGAGAAGCAAAGCGTGCACAATTTGACTGCAAAGACAAGCTCGACTAGTGGTTCTTCTATGGTACTACTTGCTGAACCATCAGCTACAATGCAATATAGAATAGTAATAGTACTTTGGAATGCTGGTTCTATAATTTGAGTTCAATTTGTTACAGGAATGTAGTCATTTAACCTTTCTCTGTAGCCTGATTTCAGATTTTAGCTTGATTAGTCACTGCAGTAACATCAGCTGGACGATTCTTCTGTGACCTTGTGAGAACACCAGATTGCATCTCAAGTTGCACCTTCTGAACACCTCTCTTGGTAACCTTTGTTGTTGTCTTCTTCTTCTACTACTACATAGAACCAATCAAATGTACAGATTGGGGGACAAATATATTAAGATTTGACACTGTACAGATTCGCAAAAAGTCTACCTAGTACAGGAAGTCCTAGTTGCCGCATCTTTGCATTGTTGTTGAAACACTTTCTCATCCACTGAAGTTCATAGTCAGTAAGAGGAAGATCTGCATTAAGAAGGAATAAAGAGAAAATTAGGGGCATATTTAAGCATCCAGTTCACATCAGGACGGCCACAACCATACAGAAAATATTTTTAACATCCAGTTCGCATCAACAAGGCCACAACCAGCAGTCTTTAATCTGTACAAGGATCATATGCTACTTGCTTTACAGTTCTTAATCTATACAGAGCATATCTTTGGAAGAAAAAACAAAACAAAGCAACCTTCCTTACCACTTTGCTTTTTTGGCATTTCACTACACCACCGAGTACAGCCTAAACTAAGAGGCAGCAAAGAAAACTAATAGCCCTAAAAGATGGCGGCAGGAACAAGGATGTTAAGAAACACAACAATACCCAACCAACCCTTAACCCACCATGGCAATCAGACTTTCTGAACCAAACACAGACATCTTAAACTCAGATAGGGTTCTAATCGCCGGCAGTATCACTCAGATAAGGTTCGTAGGAGCATATCTAGGCGACCCGATACTATGTAAGCAAGAGCACTAATCACCGAAAATAAAGATGCAGGCCAGACACTTCACCTGCAAATTGGTTTCTCGTCAGTGGCCTCTTCGTTGGTTTGTTACCCCTCTTCTTTGGCGACATCAGCGTTTCTGCGGGTATTCTAGGAGAAGCGGAAGCCGTGGCTATGGGATGGCAGAGCGGCGGCAGAAGATTTGGGGGATTTGGGCCGCTCGCTGCGGGACGGCGGATGGCGGACGGCGAGGCGGCGTAGGTTTCTGGCGGCAAGATTTGGAGGATTGGGGGATTTGGGGGCGGCGTTGCCTACGGGACGGCGGAGGCTAATTATATAGGGTGCGGCAATATTACCAAAATAGCATCATCGTTTCCTTTGTTGGATGGAGTGCTGTTCAGGCGGGTGGGCCAAATTGGTAAATTCGCATGCCACATTGTGGAGTGGGGAAGGCGGCTGCCACCAAAAATTTCAGGGTGCGCGCCTAAAATATTCAAAGTATTCATAATGTCCACCGAAACATGGTGTTCTTTTTTTTTCTGGAATGGTTCTTATATAGTATATTTTTTGTAGCTATCAAGATATTAAAATAGTGCACGGTAATAACCAAATTTGGATTGCTATATATACTTGCTTGGTATTAATTGTATAAATTTGGTCAATCAAATTGTTTATGGCCAGTAATCTAAATAAATCACTATTACGCCCTCTTATGACAAGTAATATACTTAATAGCACATATGCCCAGTAATCTACCTCCTTTGTCTAGAAAAGAATACAACTATGGATTACATGCTATTAAAATTAGTTCATGTTTGACCAAAGAGTAAAATACGCTGTGGATCCTTAAACTTTTGCCCACTTCTCGTCTAGATCCATGAACTTTTTTTTCGCTCATCTGGGTCATGAACTTTTCTCCACTTCTCATCTAGGTCCAAGTACTTTTTCTTCGCTCATCTGAATCCATGAACTTTTTCTCACTTCTCAGCTAGGTCCATAGCAGGCCACATAGGACTCTGCTTCCTACGTGGCCGTTGATGTGGCACTAAAATGTGACACGCTTTATTTTAAAAATTTTATTATAGTTGTACATCTATGTGTTTCTATGTTTAATTCATAATAAATAGTTGGTGTACCAAACATTTAATTTGAAGTTGAGATTTTTATGGTGATGGATGATAACAAAATATGGCTAGTATAAAAATATTACATACCTAAAATTAGTAAATTAATTACTATAATAAAAACAAGTTTTAATTGTAACAAAGCATGCGATGTAAAGATAAATCTAAAGCTCAGGAGTACAGGAGCTGCAGTTATGAATTAAACATAGGAGCACATAGATTTACATAGATCTACAGCTACATCAAAAGCTTTAAATTAAATCATATCATATTATATATCTATTGCATAGATCTATTCATGTTAAGTCTAACAAAATTAGATTTTTCCTTTTACGATTTTTCTGTGATTTTATACAATTTTTCAAGGTTTTAGCCCGTTTATGAAATTAAACAAAAAAGAGCACGTGGTGCCACATCAGCGGCCACGTAGACAACAGAGTCCTATATGGTCTGCTGTGGACCTAAATGAGAAGTGGAAAAAAGTTTATGGACCCAGATGAGCGAAGAAAAAGTACCTGAACCTAGATGAGAAGTGGAGAAAAGTTTATGGACCCAGATGAGCGAAAAAAAGTTCATGGATCTAGATGAAAAGTGGGCAAAAGTTTAAGGACCCACAGCGTATTTTACTCTTAACCATATTTCTAATAAATATTATTCATATTTATGACTCCAAATTAATTTATTATGAAAATACATTTCGTAATTAATCTAATGATATTTATTTGATATCATAAATATCGATACTTTTTTATCTATAATTTGTCAAACTTAAGATATAGAAATATAACACTGTGCTAAAATTACATTCTCTCGAACCGAGGAAATATATAACTTCGAAGCTCTCACATGTATTTCTACAAATGCTACTTTGTATTTTCTGGTATGTGTAACATATGTTACACGTAGATTTGAGAAGTGTTTAACTTGAACATATCTTGTTAATAGGGTTTTTTTGGTGATTATATATATACGTAGATTTGTACTTTGTGGTAGTGTAACATACGTACTTTGTACTTTGAAGCAGCAAAAGTTTTTGCATATTTAGCTTCCTCATCGACAGGTGGGTCCCACCTTTCCTATTTATATCCCTCACAGACAGGTAGGTCCCACATGCCTAGCGCCAGCCCCCTGCCTTTCATTCTCTGGTCAGCATGACACGTGAGAACGATGTGGACGCTCACATCAGCATGACATGTTGGATGTTGGATCTGTGACCTCCCACATGAGTCCGTCATAGATGACTACGGAGGTGCTAAAATGATCAGTGACGTCCAACCATGATGATAATTTAACCAATCGTCATATATCTATCACCTTGGATATTAACCGTCACAGATAACTACATTCTGTGATGATTTACTGGAAGGTCACGAGTAAACCGTCATGTATAAGGGTATTTTTTGTAGTGTGAACAGGGGATTTTTAATATATCACTTAATTATCACAGGAGTTTTTAAGGCTTTGGTTCAAGAACAACTGTAGTCCATGTGAAGATGCGGTATATTTTCTTTATACAGTTGTTAGATCCACTTACGAAATTTGTTCCACAATGATCCAACTCAATTCTTTTGAGTGAAAACTTACGTGTACCCTAAAACATTCAGGTTGTGCCAGAAGCTCCAGAAGAGTTGGTTTGTGAGCTAGCCTGGCGGTATGTATCTCTATAAATTCCTGCTGTTGATTCTCACTTCAAAGCTTTCTTTTTTCCCCCTTTATCTTGTGGCCTACTCCCTCCGTCCGAAAATAAGTGTGGTTTTAGGATTTTGACTATCTCCTTTTAATCATTCGTCTTATTCAAAAATTTTGTTAAACAATTAATTATTTTATTATAAAATTATTCATTATTAGAAGTATTTTAATCCTAATTTGTTTATTTTTATATTTTTGTAAATTTTTGAATAAGACGAATGATTAAGTGTCGATTTCAAAAAATCAAAAAGACACTTATTTTGGGACAGAGGGAGTATCCAATATAATTTATGCGTGTTCTGTATGGGAAACTGTTGCAATCATGATTTTTTTTGTTCTAGTCGAAATAATAATTCGGCTGAATATCCACTGCAGGTACATTTTCCTATTTGAAACAATCACAGACAAAATTCGAGATCCCAGAAACACATGTACGCAGAAGGCTTTGTTTATGCTTCTAGTTTAGCAGATAAACAAACACCTAAAATCAATGTTTTTATAAGATTCAGGAACCAATTCATGAAAGGATATCAAGGAATGTCGCTCAAGCCTTACGGGACCTATGATTGCTGATAGAGGATCCTGGGGCAGAGTTTGCTGTGAGGTACCAATATTTCCGTGAGAATAATAGCATGCGCACATGCCATATATCCGTCCTGTGAATGTTGTTGCCATTGCTGCGTGATGAAGCAGAACTTTCCACATTTCATCATGATCTGTGATGTAATGTGGTAATAAACTCCAACTGGAGCTGGTTGTGTTTAAGTGAGCAACCACCATGCTTTGTTGGTGAGATTTTTTTTGCCGTGTTTGGAGCACGAGGGGAGATAACTTGAGAAATTTGAAAACCATGAGACCGACTGATGCTGAACTCTCCACATTCCGTCATGATCTGTGATGTAATGCGGTAATAAACTCCAACTGGAGCTGGTTGTGTTTATGTTAGCAACCACCATGCCTTGTTGTTGAGATTTTGCTGTGTTTGGAGCACGAGGGGAGATAATTTGAGAAATTTGACAACCATGAGGCAGCCGCAGGGGGCAGACTGCAGACCAAGGGTGCTAACGAGTGCGATTCTGTGGAGATGAGTGGAGAGGTGGAGGCTGCGGCTGCGATTGTGGAGTCGCGCAGAACTCCAACTCGAGCGTGTCCTAGACTGGCTAAGACCAGTGAGGTGGATTTCATGGAAAAGGCGCAGAAGAGGGCGGCATGGAAGAACCTGGACTTCAGCAAAGGTAATGCCGATTCTCGCTTGAGTAATTTGTCTTTTATTCCTTTTTCCGCTGAGCAGGTTTCTTCTAGTACCTCTAGCTTAGGTGTTTCACTAGGGTCCAATTCCCTATTGGTAGAAGAATCTGTTAGCCTGTTGAAATTAGCTGAATTGGAGAGACTAAGATCGGTCGCAACCGTTGAGTCAGATTTCTACAGTTCTGATTTGTTAAGTGATATAGATGATGACGAGTTTAAGGACAGCTCGCTTGGTTTGTTCTGCGAAGAATTAGTAAAAGAATTTTTGGGTGAGGACTGTGATCAGTTAGGTGATTGACTTTAGAATGGTTTACAAGAAAAATAAAGCTCGATCTTTGACTAGAGCAAAGAGAAGCCTAAAATGATGGTTTTAAAAAAACACCAAACAGTTTCACAATGAAAGGAATTTTCTGGAATAGCAGAAGTCTAAGTGACTTGGCTAAATATAGGTTCCTTTCTGATTTGTCAAGAGAGCAGAAGCTAGACTTCATCGCTCTTCTTGAAACGGGGAAGAAAGATTTTTTCCAAAACTGTTCTCACAAATATTTGTGGTGGACAGGAGTTCATTTGGCATTGGTCTCAACCTCATGGTAGGTCAGGAGGTATCTTGCTGGGTATCAATTTGGAGGTTTTTGATATAGGCAGTATAGATGACGGCGATTTTTACGTGAAATTTCGCCTTAGGAACAAGGCGGATGGCTTCCTTTGGGTTCTCGTGGCGATCTATGGGGCTGCGCAAGCCGAACATAAAGAATCATTTCTTACTGAGTTGGTTCAGACGTGTGAAAAGGAGACAGACCCAGTAGTGGTGGGTGGTGATTTTAATATCATTAGAAACCCACATGAAAAGAATAACGACAGATATGATGACAAGTGGCCTTTTCTTTTCAACGCAGTCATTAATAGATTGGATTTAAGGGAGCTAGAACTCTCAAATAGGAAGTTCACTTGGGCGAATTCTAGAGTAACACCAACCTACGAGATGCTCGACCGTATTCTAGTAAGCACCAAATGGGAGTCCAAATTCCCTCTTGCCACTGTTCAGGCATTAACGAGGGAAATATCGGACCATACCCCGTTGCTTTTAGATACGGGCAATGGAACCCATGGAACCAAACAGTTGGGATTCAAATTCGAACTTGGTTGGTTACTAAGGGAGGATTTCTATGGGTTGGTGGCGGATGTCTGGAAAAAGGAAGGGAGAGGGTCAACTCCACTACAAAAATGGCAAAATAAAATCCGTAGACTTAGACAATTCTTAAGGCGTTGGGCTAGGAATGTGAGTGGGACATATAAGAAGGAAAAAGCATTGCTGATTAAAAAGGCCGAGGAACTTGATAGAAAAGCCGAGTACCAGCAGCTTAGCGACTGGGAAATCGATCTTAAATATTATTATAAAGATAGACTTGTGTCTCTCTTACGAGAGGAAGAAGTCAAATGGTATCAGAGAGCTAAGACGACTAGGTTGTTGTCAGGTGACTCGAATACTAAGCATTTTCACCTAGTAGCAAATGGAAAACACCGGAAGACCCGGATTTTTCGTCTTGAGCAAGAGGAAGGAACTATTGTAGGGGATGAGAATCTTAAGAAATTTATCACCAAGTATTATAAAGGTCTCTTTGGAGAGCCGGAGTGTAATAATTTTTCCTTGGTGGAGTCTTTCACGAGTGACATTGCTCAAGTCTCTCAGGTTGAGAATGACATATTAACAATGGAGTTTTTAGAGAAAGAGGTTAAGGAGGCTATCTTCCAAATGGAGCATAATAAAGCTCCGGGTCCTGACGGATTCCCAGGTGAGTTTTACCAAGTGTTTTGGGAAATCATAAAAGGAGACTTGCTGCCTCTTTTTGGTGAGTTTCATAAAGGAAACCTACCCCTGTTTAGCCTTAACTTTGGGATCATTACGTTAATTCCCAAACAAAAGGAAGCAATGCAAATCCAACAGTTTCGTCCCATCTGTATGCTAAATGTTAGTTGTAAGATTTTTACAAAAGTGTTGACTAACCGTATAGCACTAGTGGCTCAAAAGGTTATTCAGCCTTCGCAATCAGCTTTCATGAAAGCGAGGAATATTTTGGAGGGTGTGGTTGTCCTTTATGAGACAATTCACGAGATGCATAGGAAAAAATTGGATGGAGTAATCTTGAAGCTAGACTTTGAGAAAGCGTATGACAGAGTGAAATGTACTTTTTTACAACAAGTACTGAGAATGAAAGGATTCTCGCCGAAGTGGTGCAATTGGATTAATCAGATAGTGAAAGGAGGTAGTGTTGGTATAAATGTCAATAGTGAGGTGGGAAGTTTTTTTTAACCAAAAAGGGACTAAGACAAGGAGACCCGCTATCCCCTATTTTATTTAACTTAGTGGGCGACATGCTTGCAACCCTGATTTCCAGAGCTAAGTCAAATGGAAAATTCGAGGGTGTGGTTCCCCACCTAGTTGAGGGTGGACTGTCTATTTTGCAATATGCGGATGACACCATTTTGTTTATGAAACATGATACATTGCAAGCCAGAGAACTCAAATTGGTACTAAGTACATTTGAGCAGTTGTCGGGGCTTAAAATTAATTTTCATAAGAGCGAGCTCTTTTGTTATGGGGCCACTAAAGATTGCGAGCAAGAATATACTAATTTATTTGGTTGTAAAGTGGGAGGCCTTCCCTTTAGGTATCTAGGAATACCGATGCACCATAGGAAACTTTCAAACAAGGATTGGCTGTGCATTGAAGAGAAATTTCAGAAAAAACTTAGTAGTTGGAAAGGTAAACTACTCTCAGTTGGTGGTAGGCTTGTGCTGATTAACTCAGTACTATCTAGTCTGGCGATATTCATGTTATCCTTTTTTAAGTACCTAGAGGAGTCCTTCAAAAATTAGATTTCTATCGCTCGCGCTTTTTCTGGCAAAGCGATGAAAACAGAAAGAAATATCGCCTTGCTAAGTGGAGTATTCTGTGTAGGCCTAAAGATTATGGAGGTCTAGGAATTAAAAATCTTGACATCCAGAATAAATGTCTTTTAAGCAAATGGATGTTCAAGTTTATTAACGGGGATGGAATTTGGCAGGATATCCTTAGAAAGAAGTATATGGGCAATATGGCACTCTCGCAGGGACGGCATAGGCCTGGTGATTCTCACTTTTGGTCAGGATTAATGAGGGTCAAGGAAGATTTTTTGGAAGGTGGACATTTCAAGGTGCGGAATGGCCAAAAGATTAGTTTCTGGGGTGACATTTGGGTTGGGAATAAACCATTTAGCATGTTGTATCCTAACCTTTATAGGTTGGTAAGGAAGAAAAATGATACAGTGGATAGTGTCCTAAGGATGATACCACTTAACATATCATTTAGGAGAGGTCTGTCCGGTGCCAATTTAGCCTCATGATATGACTTGGTGTCAAAAGTGGTCTCCATCCAATTGTCCAAGGAGAGGGATCTTTTTTGGTGGAATAATAGTAAGAATGGAATGTTCACGGTTGCATCAATGTATAAAAGGTTGATCAGTTATGGTATTCCTTTGAGAAAGTCCCCTATGTGGAGGCTACGAATACCACTAAAAATTAAGATTTTCCTTTGGTATTTACAGAAGGGTGTCATTTTAACTAAAGATAATTTGGCTAAAAGGAATTGGCACGGCAATGTTAAATGTTGTCACTATTCTCAACTTGAAACAATTCAACACTTATTCTTTGATTGCAGCTTTGCGCGCTTCATTTGGAATGTTGTGTTTGTCACCTTTGGAATTCAACCTCCCACTAGTGTTGCGAATTTGTTTGGATCTTGGTTAAGTGGTTTAAATACCAAACTTCGAAAACAAATTTTAGTTGGAGTGGCAGCGTTATGCTGGAATTTGTGGTTGAATAGAAATGATATGGTGTTTAATAACACCAAATCTAACACGTATTTGTAGGTAATTTTTAGGATGACTTAGTGAATCAGATAGTGGTCTATGCTACATAAGAAGGATGAGCAACCAGGATTCAGAGTTGGATGCAGAAAATTAGAGACTATGATTATGGCGATCTTCGCTAATTATGGATGGGGTCGCCAGTTTCGCCTCGGTGTTTAGACTGGGTCCTTGGTCTAGCTGAGGTGTTGTTTTGGTGCAGCTGAGTTTGGCCCTTGCAGTATTTTCGGTTGTCTCTTGTAGTTTTGTCTTTTCTGGACAGGTTTAGCCTTATGGCTTTTGGTGTGAGTCTTGTATCTCAGCTGTGTATCATCTCCGGATGGTAGAGGCTGGAACATCGTTCCATTATCTTAAAAACAATGAGACCGACTGATGCTGTAATTTAACAACCAATGACAGTATGAGACCGACAGATGCTGTATGCATGCATACCGGTCTTCGTCTAATTTCCTCGTGTGACTGAGTGGGGCAGCCACCACGCTGCGCTGTCACATACCTAATGAAAAAGAATATATGTCACAATTCAGCGTAATTGGTCTTTTTCTCAATAAAGTAATCTTCACCAGTTCTCAACGCACAATGCTCCCAGCAAGCACATGAGCTGCTCTATTCCGAGTGATAAGAGTTCACTGGGACTCTTAGGCCCTATCGAAGCAAGCACATGAGCTGCTCTATTATAGACTTGTGGACACACGTTAAAGGAACATAATACAAAATCAAATGACCGCAGGTGTTTATTAATTTCTGCAATGATCCCACCCATCGCCGACAGACGGTACTCCTCTCTTTCCACTGCTTCTTTCACCTGGGTCGTAGCATCCGTTTCGACGCACAGCTTTGTGATGCCCGTGGTGGCCGCCATCCTCATACCTGCTAGGACAGTATGACTCCCGGGAGCTCTGTGGAAGTGGTCACAACACATACCTCCTTCCCTGCCCCAGTCTTAATCACCGTTCCGTTCTTGTCTCGGATAATGAAACCCCAACCTCCTGTCATTTGTTCCTTGATGAAAGAGACGTCAGAATTGAGTTTTTGAGTTTGAAAACTGCCAGTGGTGGGCTGTGCCAACTTTCGCTCTCTGAACGTTTTCTAATAACAGCTTCTCCGGTCTCACTTTCAAAGCACATCAGACTGGAAAGCAGTGATATATGCTATTTCTAAAGCCGATCTCCGTGTTCCTTATTCCCTCTTGGTATTCTGTTCTGTTCACTAGAGCCACAACAACATAATTAAGGTATTCTCTTTTTTGTGGTATACATAAGTACACGTTGAAACTTGAATTATTATGATATTATTTTTTTTTCCGTTGCAACGTACCGGTACGATCGGCATCACCATCATATCGTCATGGGCGGCTGGATCGGAACGACCTCTTTTGGGCGGTGCACCCGGCCGGGAGCCGTGGGATGTTTGGACCGCATTGCGGCTCTCCGGCTGGAGCCTGGCAAGCTGGTGGCGAGACGGACGGTTCTGAGGGACTACGGGAACATGATGTCGGCGACGGTGATTTTTGTGTTGGACGCACCTAATGACGATGAGAAGGGATCATGAGTGAAGGTGAATCCTTTGCAGGTCTGGCTGGGGTGACGGCATGGAGATGCAATGTCTCTCTTTCCTTTTCTTTTCTTTTCTTTTCAGTTTTGGGGCACGGCAGGAGATCATCACGAGTAAAGCTCGTGACCGTCTTTGTATTGGTTCTTGATACCTGAATGATGGACAACGAATAGCAAATACGGACTATATACTGTAATTTTACTATAAAAATAAGGACTTAAGCGTTTCTATCCATACTATGGTGACCTTTTATGATTTTGCCCTATTTTTTTAACTTTGTAATTTTACCTTTGTTTTTTTTTAAACGAAGGAAGAGTTTACCCATGGTCTGTTAAGTGCATGTAACAGTGTTAACTTTCGGACGACTGAACAAATTTGCCCATGCATTTTTACCCCTGTTTTATTATGTTGTATGTGTTTTTACCCCTAGTCTCAGACAAATTAGCATATTTTGTACATAAATTTTTTAAAAAATCGACAACATTTCAGCTAGTAATCCACATAAACACAATTTAATATCACACAACTAGTATATATAAATAGATCCATCTAACATTTCACCATAGTACCACAATAGGAGTCAACATAAAGGTCCAAATGATATGTCTAACACTAAATGATGTCTAAATGACATGTCAAAAAAAAGTAGGAGCTATTAGAGAGTTCTCCAGGCAACTAGAAGTGATCTACATATCAGGCATCGAAACCTAACAAAGAGGCAAGCCTCGAACTTCCCCTTCTGATCCTTCCTGTTCCCCTTCCTAAAGCACTTGCACTTTATATGGAAAAGAAAAGAACTTTGTTAGTAAAGTTGCAAAAATATGTAGTAAAGAGAAGCAATATTTACTTTTCTTACTTTGGCTCAGTGTTGGCCTCTACTGACCCTCTTCCTCTTCCCCTTCCCCTCCCTCTTCCCTTTCCCCTTCCCCTTCCCCTTCCCCTTTCAGCTGCAGCACCACTTGCACTTGCACTAGCACCAGCACTTGCACTTGCACTTAATGTTTGTTGAATAAAATGTTAGTACAACTAAATATGAATAATTGGGATAAATAAATGGAAGTGGGC
This sequence comes from Eremochloa ophiuroides, assembly GCA_038502445.1. Lineage (NCBI taxonomy): Eukaryota > Viridiplantae > Streptophyta > Magnoliopsida > Poales > Poaceae > Eremochloa > Eremochloa ophiuroides. The sequence continues at coordinate 80,021,679 of JAHLJS010000001.1, forward strand.
AGCAATATGTATGTCTCACATTGGGTCATTGCTTCCTTGTCCTGATCCAACTTGTGGTGTTGACTGCCTCCCTCTTTTAACTAGCTGTAGGACCTCCTTGGCAAGTCTCGGCTGTGTGTCCTAGTTCATTGCATTCAGAATAGATCTCACTTTTCTTACTAGTGGCAACTTCATCATGTGGCTTGATCCTAATGATCGGCGGATCCCCAGCTGCTGCAGCCCCCAATGGCCGCACCGCTGGGGGAGCGGAGGAGAAGAGCCGGGAGGGGTGGGGGAGAGGGGCGCACAGCACAGGGTGGAGGAGCCGCGCCGCCGGTAGCCGTGAACCCTAGCTCTCACCCGCGGCTTCGCTCTCGGTCACGAGTCAGCGACGGTCACGAGTCGAGCGACGGGTAGAAAGGTTTAGGGACTGAAGGGTACTAGAGTCTTTTCGCATAGGTGTCTTTTCCTTTTTATATTTTTTGCCATTTAGTCCATCTGTTTTAGACATTGTTAAAAACCAAGGGCAAACGGTAGCTTCGGTAAAAAAACGAGGGTAAAATCACAAAGTTAAAAAAAGAGGGACAAAATCACCAGTACACTATGGAGTAAGGGTAGAAACACCAAAATCCTATAAAAATAAAAGCGAGTTTTTTTAGAGTGTGTTTCTCAAATGACCATGGGTTAGCTAGAATGTGCGCCATGCTATTCATTACAGCTTATCTGCGCTTATTTTCATCTTTGGAACAGTGTTTCCTCTCACAACAAATCAGTATCATCCAAGATCAGCGCTTCTTTTCAGCTCCAGTGAAGAGATTAGCCAAAAATACTAGTCAAATTTATAGGTTTAGCTACTCTCTAAAATAGATTTAACAAAAAAAAATTAGAGTACCAACAGAAAACCTAAGATGCGAGATGGCTAGTGAGATAAGCTATCTAAAATTAGAGAGCGAATAAGCTGTTGGAGATTTTTTTTTTCTTTAACAATAACTAAGGGACTATATGGATCCCATAGACTAACAACTAGTTAGCTAAAGTCTAGCTCTTAAGGATCGAAATAGAAAAACTAGCGAGTGCACTAACAACTAGTTGTTAGTTTACTAGTCTATACAACCCAACTATTAGGGTTTAACAATTAGTTCTAGCTATATAGTAGTACTTGTTAGTCCTTAGATTCAAATATAACTGAACTAACTGCTGATCAGCTAACTAATAATCTAGCTAATCATTAGTCTTTAGAGCTTCTCCAAGAGTTACCTACTTTTTTCTTCTAAAATCTTGTAGTTTAGTAATTCCTAAAAAGATTTAGAGAGGATAAAAGAAGGTTATCTCCGACAGTTTCTAATAAATGACATCAAAAAAGTTAAATTTGGGGCCATATCAATTAGCTTGCGGTATTTTTTTCTTTTTTATCGCGGGAAACAGGTCGTCGCTGCCGAACCCTTGGCCGCGAGCTCCCTGTCGCCGCCGCCATCTTGAAGCCAGCCGCGTCGACCACCCGAGCAGGCAACTGGGGCAGCAGGTAGGCATCGGCAAGTAGCAGCAGCAGGTAGGCATCGGCAGAAGCGCTGGCATAGCTAGCAGGTATGAGCAGATCGATCAAAAAAAACATGGCATAACATAGGGACGGCGGCGAGCAACGGAAATCTAGCGGCGGCGGCGGCAAGCACGAAGCCATGGCGGCGACCCCCACACGGTCAGCTCACGACAATCCAGATACATGTGAATACGTACCTCGGCGCCGGCGTCGATCCGCTTGCTGGATATCCGGCGATAGAGGAGGGGCTTCCTTCTTCTATCTCAACGACGAATGAACTTGCGAAGAAGCCATGGGCACGCGAAGGACAAGTCGCTGCAAAAATGAGCGTGAGGAGTTTCCGCGTGAGGACGCATGCTCGTAAAGTTACGCGCACGGGGGTTGGATTTCCTAATTCCCTAAATTTTAGGAGAACATATTAGAAACTATTGAAGAGAAATTTTCCCTCAATTTTCTAAAAAAACAAGGATTAGAAGAGTGTTTAGAGACTCTTGGAGATGCTCTTATACTACGCAAGCAGTTTATACAATCGGGACGCAGAAAGTGTGTCCACGTCAGAATGACTACGCGAATCGCGGCGCAAAATCGGATGGCTACGTCAGGGTGGGTACCTAACGAAGGTGGGAATGGGAACGGAACATTTTCGATGGTGTCTCTGACTTTCAAATTTCAATTATACTAATATAAATAATACGACTTTCCTTGGATTAACCCTGCCCCGGAACCCTACTGTGTTGACTTCTGGAGAGGCTTGCTGATCTGGGATGTGCTATATAAGGTGGACAAGATCTCTTCATCTATTGTAGTCGCAGCGCCAGTAGCAGAAGAGCAGAGGCAGAGCTCCAGCAATGGCCAAGAAAGGCGTGAAGGTGTTCGGGCTGTGGGCGAGCCCTATGGCGATCAGGGTGGAGTGGGCGCTCCGGCTGAAGGGCGTGGAGTACGAGTACGTCGACGAGGACCTCGACAACAAGAGCGCCGACCTGCTCCGCTACAACCCGGTGACCAAGATGGTGCCCGTGCTCGTCCACGACGGCAAGCCGATCGCGGAGTCCACCGTCATCGTCGAGTACATCGACGAGGTCTGGAAGGACGGCTACCCCATCATGCCGGCCGACCCCTACGAGCGTGCCCAGGTGAGGTTCTGGGCCAGGTTCGCAGACGAGCAGGTACGTCCAAACTGGAGACACATGATCGTCTATTCTGTTTTTAGCCTGCTCGATGCAGGGCAGGACCCGTTCTAGGCACATGATTGATGTCTGTCTACTCCAGTGCCACAATGCTATGTACCAGGTCTTCGCCACGACCGGCGAGGCGCAGCGCAAGGCTGTGCACGAGGCCAAGCAGTGCCTCAAGACTCTGGAGACGGGCTTGGAAGGGAAGAAGTTCTTTGGCGGCGACACGGTGGGCTACCTCGACGTCATCGTCGGGTGGTACGCACACTGGCTCCCCGTCTTGGAAGAGGTGTCCGACGCCAGCCTCGTCACCGACGAGGAGCTGCCGCTGATGAAGGCCTGGTTCGACCGGTTTCTCGCCGTTGACGTGGTGAAGGCGGAGGCACTGCCCGACAGGGAAAGGCTCGTCGCGTTCAACATACCCCGCCGTGAGCAGCTCCTCTCCAAGTACGTTCAACGTAGCTGAACAAGGGCTGTTTGCACTTATAGCACGCTATGTGTGGTGTGAAGCCGAGGTTTGGATCACCTCTGTTGCTCGCTCTCTCTGTTTCATTTCAGATTTCAGTTTTCTTATATCTACTAGGTAATAAACAGTGTATTGCAAGGCTGGATTGAACGGTTGGCTGGATTGAACGGTTAGTTGGATTGTACGGCTAATTTGTTGTGAAAAAAAAAATTGTTTTGTGACTGGTTGGAAGCTGAAACTGAACCAGCCGAACAGCGCTGGCATATATGCCTGTTATACTGTTTCTAAAAAATAATACTGCAACGGCACGGCATACATGCCTGTTATTCCTGATCTACGTCACAGTACCACGCTAAACTCTATTGGCACGGCTGCAAAGCATCGTTGTAGTTAGCTCCGTTTTATAGCAATAAAGGCAAGTATGTGCTCATTTTGACCAAAAGACAAAATAAATATATGTCAACCATTAGAGACATCATAATTGAGTAGAAAGGTTAACACAGCTCTTTGGCTGCTTGTTAAAGACTCAGTGGCATGACGCGTAGTGGATATTGTTGCAGACTACACAAATGTTAATGAGGCCTTTGCCATTCTTGAATCAACGTAATACTGCAGTAACGTACGATAACAATAAGAAACAATACAGAGATTATAGGAAGAACAACTTGCAATACATAGGTTTAACATCACAGTTATGGTAAAAAGACAAAGAAGAACCTGGATTTCCTAAATAGGAATGTCTAAATAGTATAGTCTACATGACATCAGGTGGGGGCATGTCCATCTGCTCATCAATTCTCATAACTTGGGTCTGAACCCCATATCAAGCCCTCTATCTTCCTTGCCTAGGTCAAGGTGTCTGAATGCTCTTGCTTTGTTGACAAATCGACTAATCGATCTGGGGTAGCCACAAGAAAGTGAACAACACTCTAAAAATCTCTTAATTGCACAAAAAAGAAAACAAACTAATTTATGGCAAACACATCGACCATTCCAGACCAAATGTGTAGCGAAACATCTTAAATTTAAAAATGGTAAATAAGTGTACTATCTGCTATGATTCTGATAACATGGAACTGGTAGAGGATGCACTAATGCATCTGAGCTAAATACACCTTCATGCATGTTCCATGTTCATAATATATTAAGCATGTCTAGAATTAAAAAAAACTAGGATTATTTACCACTAAGAATACGGAAATGTCATATGAACTTCAAAAAAGAGGAAAGTACAAACTATATCACACAAGAATTTATTTAAACCATTACCTACAATAGCATTGGCTGGTTTCAACATGGTGGGTCAAAGAAACCGGGAGACATTTTTGTGTTGTGCAAAAAAATTTCCCATTTGCCCAGAAGCAACTGTAGGCATGCCTAGGCCATTCCTCCCATGCAACATAACACCAGAATGTGCAAGATCCAAATGTAGTGTACCTTCACAAACACAAAACTGAAACCATTTCATCTCTACGGTGTGAACCAGAATATTTAAATATACTATTGTTATCAAATTGAAGAGGCCCACGTGTCACCTCTACTCAGGCAACATGGGTGGCGGAAACCCTACCGCCGCCGCTAGCCCTTCCTTCCCCTCCCTTCCCCCTCGCCGCTGCCGAAGGAGCCTGCCCAGAGGCCCGCGCGGTCCCCTAGGATGGTCGCGGCGAGGATCTCACCCTGGTGCACAGGCCTCTCCGTACGGGGTGGCGATCGACGGTCAGATTTGCGTGGTGCGGCGGCTGCGCGGCGGCAATGGAGTGGGCGGCGATGGTTTTGCTGCTCGTGGAGGAGCCCACTATGCGACAGTGCGGGGTTGGAGGTGCTGCTGCACCGCTGTGCTGTCGTGCAGGCGTCGGTTTCGGGACGGATAAGCAATAGCGTTGTCGTCCTGGTATGTCCAAGGTCAGGGCGGCCAGATCTGGCACCCCCTGGGTGGTGGACGGTGTCCACATGGTCGGGGGGGGGGGGGCTACCAACGATGGTGGTCTGGCAGCGATGGTTGGAAGTATGGGTGGCTGCCGGCAGGGGCGTGCTGCTCGGCCTGCCAAGACGATTATGCTCTGCGGACTTCCTTAACGCGGTCGATGCGGCGAGGGGTGGCATGACTTTCAAGGTTGTGACAGAACCGCCTTAATCATAGGGCCCACGTGCACCGTCAGCGGCCCTAAGGATCTCCGATCAGTCTGCACGAGTCTCCCTTGACCTAGGTGGTCTGCCGGGTCTCCCAAGAAACCCTAATTTCCCGAAGATCTTCATTGTAAGCCTTACAGTATTACAACAGTTTACACAAATAATATAAATTAGAGTAAAGAGTGCGGAAGTATTACATAAATATAGGTTTACAAATCTACATTACATTACCCCAAACTAGAGTTTCGTAGTGGAGTAGCTGCATACAACTAGGCACCCTGCCCAAGGGTTATTTCATATACACATCTTCATCCATACACGATCCGTTGACCGGCACGATCTCACACAGATCTGTACACTTAATTCACTTGCAACAGGGGTTAACAAACCCTGAGTACTGGGGTACTCCGTAAGACTTACCCGACTAAAGAAAAAGATGAGATTCAGGAGTGCAGGATGAGGGGAGTCAAAGTAAGGCTTTAGCAAGAGTCGAAGTATTTTGCGAAAAAACAATACTAATCCTGTTTTCAATATTTTACTTAATATTAATTTAATCAACAATAATTCTCAGTTCTTTTACATATGTCATTTAATTCCAATTACTTATTCATTCTCAAAAACATTCTAGTTCCGAATCACTCTTCGCTGAATGGTCGGAGGATCAAGTCTCCATAACCGAAGAGCAACGACGATTCGAATCGATTAGTACCCAGCTGGGGATCCCTAACCACACTGCATATGTAACACCTAAGCTTGCATATACCAACCACGTCTACCACGGCTTTTCCAAACCTAAACCGGTCCTGTGCCATCTGAGAGCACAGTACTCCTCTCGTCTCCAGGCACGACGGCCACGAGGGTACACGCTACTCTTGCCATCTCTCCACTCCCAATGCGTGGTTGTCGGTTCATGTACTAGAGCGACCGGAGGTAGGGCTTTCTGGAGTATGTGGCTAGTTGCAAAGTCTTGATCCAACAGGCCTACAACGAATGGTCCCTACTTTCTTTTTCGTCGGCGACAATGCATTGAGACTCTAATTCAAGTACAAGTGTCCCTTCGGTTCTCAAATCCTGTTTCCGTCGGTGACAATTGTTGGGACTCCAACCCAAGCAACGATCACCGAGCAGGAAAACCCTTCCCGTCGATGACAGTCTACTGATCAGGTGCACAGCCACCGAACGAGAATAATACCATTACCCTTTTCATGAATTTATTAATAACATATCAACATAGCTCAAAATAGCGTTTTATGCAAATCTAATTTATTCAAGTAGGCTAAACATTTTCAAATATTTATTAAAAATGGTTTCTGGATATTTCAGTGGTCAAGGTTGGTAATGCATCAATTGGTTTATCAATCAACTCCTATCAACTTAATGCAATAGATTAACTCAAGTGATAACATTTATAAATTTCAAGGAAGGGCTGAATGCACCGGGGCTTGCCTGTGTTGCAAGTCTGTCACTTCTGCCAGATAGCCTAGAGTAAACCCACTTGACTTTTCCTGACGATTAAGTCTTCCGTCGGGAATCAACCAAGCAATTCTCCCAAAAACCCGATCACTACACGTGAAATAATAATGCATGCTTTTAATGATGGTGCGAATGACATGATTAACAAATAGAACAAGTATTGATCCATCGACCTGGAGTGTAACTTTTCCTCACGATAAGTTGTAATCAAGATCTCGTAAGCAAGGTAATCATTATTTAAATATCTTATTGGCCATTTTAATAGTCATAGAGAGCCTAGTTAATATTTCTATTAACTATATTAATTATTATTAACAACTCTTTTCATCATATTAATCATGAAATCATTCAGTAAAGTGCCAAGGATCATATAGGGTTGATGATCCGGGGGTCTTCACTCAATCCACAAATCACACACCAAACCCTAATTAATTAATACTTATTATCATTTTAATCATTTATTTAATTAAGGCTAATTTATAAAACAATTAAACTTTATCCAAATGAGCTATAGATTTTTGTGGAGGTAGCTCACAGCTCAAAATATTGACACAATAAATTTCATCATTTTTAGATAATTATTCTGAGCTACAAAATTCATGGAAATACCATTTTCTAATTAAAATGCATATTTTTATCAGATACAGAAAGTACTCAAATTTGATTTTTCATATTTTTCATAAATACTGCACGATACAGGGAAACTACACAATTTATTTCATAATTTTTGGAACTGTCAGTTAATCACAAACACTAGCGCTGTTCATTTATCCAGGAAAATAGAAAAGTTGATTTATTTTCACAATTGCGCTACTGGGCCGGTTTCCCTCTGGCTCGGCCCAGCAAGGCCACAGCCAGCCCAGCCTGGCCCAACTCAGGCCTCCTCCCCTTCTTCCTCCTATTGCTCGACTCGAGCAGAGCCGGAACAGGCGCGCGCGCGGCGTCGGCCGCGGCGGCCTGCCGGCGGTGCCTCTCCGGCAAGGCGAAGCGCCCAAACAAGTTCCTGCGAACATCCTCATCCCTCCCCAGCGTTTTGCTCCTCAACAGGACCACCAGAACTCGAACACCGACAGCCATGGCGGACTGGACATGCAGGACTCCATGGCACGCACGTGTTCCCATCGCTACAAGGCATCTAGGACCAAACCGATGGGCTCACAGAAAGGTGTTGCTCACGTTGGTTGGAGACAGAATGATTCGGAGGTGCTCCGTTGTCGATGCAGGCGGATCCGACGGCGTGAACCGGCGGCAAGATCTCCGTTCCGTCGAGCTGTGTAGACCAAACAACAAACCATCTTACGCATCAGCTTTGAGGTATCTACCAGAACCTAGAACGCACCCAAGAACGGGAAGAAACTCACCCACGTAGCCCTGCCACGATGGACAGATCACGGCGGCGCTTCGGCCGGCAGCGGAGAAGAAACAGCTGCACAGACGATTCCGGCCACGAGACGAAGCAAGAACGGTCCCAATCGAAGCATAAGGAGGTGGCGAATCTGGTGGCGAGATGGAGAGGATGGAGATGGGCTAACGTGCGCGGATTTCACCGCGGACACAAAGCTTCCCGGTGGCGGCCGAAAAATGAAAAATGGCGACGGTGACCTCGGCTCTGTGCTGTAAAGGGCAGTGAAGAGGTGTGGATAAGGGCGAGGGGTGCCGGGGCCCCCAACGACCTCGCGGCGGCGCCCGGGGCCTGCCCCGGCCAGACGATGGCCGGCGCGCGGCGCGCGCATGCGCGGCCGGCGGCCTGTACTGCAGGCCTCCCCCCTACAGTAGCCTTTCCCTAAGTCATACTCTACTAGATTTAAAATTGTTACCTAATCCAAATAGCTACAATAGGAGTACCCAAGATAAAGTCGTGGAGAATTTTTTGTAGAATATTTTTGCTTTTTGAGTCAAGTTCAAATTCTGCACACTTTTGAAATTATCAAAAAGCGGTAAATCCCTAATTTGAATTCAATTTCAAATTCAACCCAAACCTCAAGATTTTTCTGTACAACTGGAATTTCTGTAAAAATAAAAGTTGTTACACTTACCAAGCTTGACAACTTCTATTAAGGATTTTTGGTCAGATTCTTGATAATTTCGAAATAGCATTTTAAATTTTAAATTTCAAAGCATTGATTTGAAGTTAATTTGAATTTCCACTATATAACTTAAAAATCTCCAAAAATAAAAGTTGATCCATTTTGAAAGGGCTAAAACTTTTATTAAGGAACTATCACCAGATTATTGCTAGTTTTTGAATTTGTATTTCAAATTTAAACATTAAAGCATAGATTAGGGTTTTATTTGAAATTATCTTTAATAACTTCAAGATTGCCCAAAATAGAAGTTTCTAAACTTTTCAAGATTTAGAAATTTTGTTTAAGCCCCAACATCTAATTTATTTTAGTTTTTGAATTAGGGTTTTGGGTCCGAATTAGGGTTTTTAAATGATTTCTTTTGAATTTCTTTAATTTATTTTAATCCCATATACATACACAAACACTAACATAACAAGATCACTCTAAAGCACCTACATACAATCATATGCAAGAATAAATTTTATCTTAGTTATTGTACAGTAAAAAGGAGTCTATGCGGAATGATTCACATGCAATCATGATGACATCGCAGGTTTTAGTTACAGCAACACCAGGGGTGTTACATCCTTCTCCCTTTAAAATAAATCTTGTCTCGAGATTTAACATATGGCTAAAGCCTTAGGTTGAGTAATGGAAAAGAGAATGTGTCAAGTAAATATTTTCCAAACTTGACTATAGAGTAAGTAGGGGTTTACATTTTATAAAACTTGAAAGAGATAAATTACGTTTAAAGAGCAGCAAAGAACTTAGGAAAGATTTCAGATAGAAGATTTTTCGATTCTCGAGTGGCTCCTTCTTCTGAAAGCTGACTGCACTATACCTTGCACCATCTTGTTGTGGTTCGATGAGTACCACAATCTTTCCAGCCTATGACTCATATTGGGTACTCAGTGTTTGTCAGATCTGGTTTAATTCACTCTTATCAAGTCAATAACTCGATCTGGCACTTGAAGTCACTTTTCAAACGGTGATACATGAAATACATCTTGTGTAGCTGACAGGTGTTCAGACGTTGTGTTGACAAGCTACTAGCCCACACTTCTCTCCCTACCTGTTATTATTGAAGATTTTTATTTGACCTAATCAGTTGTCTCTTCAAGGTAAACCTTTTATGGGGAACATTGTTTGAGGATGGTTTCAAAGAGAGTGAGGGCACATTAATTGCGAGCTTCGATGACTCAGGAGTACCGACTATGATACCAGTGTGTACCCTGGTAAGGTCTTATGTGGTTGTAGCCCACAGAAGATTCCAAGTTTTGGCACAGCACCATAGTCATGGGTCGAGATACCATCATAGAACACAATTAAAGTAATCTCAGTAAGAAGAGAGAAAGTATCTCAATGGTGGCTATGATGAAAAATGACCACAGACCTTGATACGAGCATATACCCTTCAGAATCTCATGTGGTTGTGAGTTACAGGAGATTCCAGGTTGCTTTATTGTATCGCAGTCGTAGATCATGCTACACCATAGCTAAGTCGATTCGTTTGCACATATAGTGCAAACAAAAGAGATCTTATTAGTTGTGAAGTTATAGTATGTCACAACCCTAAACCTCGATACCGGCACGTGCCTAGTAGAATCTCGGTGTGGCCATGGCGCGTGAGACCCCTAGGTTTCGACGCGACACCGTGGTCATAGGTCATGGCACCACTATAGGCACAATCATAACGACTTGGAATAACATGTTGAATTTTGAGTGAGTGGTACGTGTCGGATCAAGACATGACACGTATATAGATAAAAATCATGGTCCAGTGCTAGATTTTCGTACTGAGTCTGTGGGTGAATTTAAGTGCGTCCTAAAGATTCCGAAGAAGTGAATTTTTAAATAGATCTCAAGGCATTTATAAATAACTAGAAATCCATAAAACAACAGGGAATCATCAGCGGATCGCAGATACCATCTCCAAGTGATTGGATCTTAGGTACCATTTCCAAATCGGCTCCCGTTATTTTATCAGACGAGATTAAGATGATTGCAAGGACAAAGAATTTCGAGAATTCAGAGAGATCAGATGTGAATTCTCAAAGTAGATTTTTAATATAGTTATAAATAGCAAAAGGATTTTAGAAATTCTGAAAGAAATATGGATATGAATTTTCGTGAAAGATATTTGAAGGAGAGTGAAAGCACATTAATGGCAAGCTAGGATCATGAGCATCAACCCCGATAGCAGCGAGCATCCAGCAGTAACTTCCTATGTTCGCGATCCATAAGAGACCCCAGATTTCGATGCTGCATCATAGTCATGGTTCATGATATCCCATAGACTACAACTACAATAGCTTTTAGGAAAATAGCAGTGTCTTGAGAGTAGAGGATAAGAATTTACACATGAATGGGTTTAAAAAATCAAGAATTAGCTAAAATTTTGTAGAGAGTTGGCATAGTAAATGAGTGCATCCAGAAGTTTCCCAAGGACTAGGAACCTATGGAGCGAAGATTTACTAAAGACTGACAAAAACTTAATATGCAACGTGTAACTTTTCAATGAACTCCATTTTTCCTTTGTAAGAAGATTTTTAACAGGGTCTAACTTGGAAATTCAGTTGTGCTCAGTACCATTTGAGGGCGGTCATGATCATACCACGATACCCGCATACGCTCAGCGGCAAGCCGTGTGGATGCATCACACATGGGGCCTTAAGTTTCATAGGGTACTGTAGGTCGGGAACGACTTACCCCATTGAGGTACTGGCATCAGCTTGATATTCCAAGTAAGAGGAGGAAAAATGAGCCTTTTGAGAAATCCTGTTTAAATGATTTAGAAGATCGTTCTTTTTAAATTCTAAGACATTGGTGACTTTTGAAAGAAAGAATTTAGAAATTAAGCCATTTCATAATCTTTTTGCAATAGACTTTTGGTCAGAGGCGTTTTAAAATGGTGGTATGCGGAGTTAGAACTATTTTGCAGAAACGTTGCACAATCGCCAAAAACCTTTCAAGATGATTGAATTGAAACCTTATTTGAAAATTAGAGAGCGTTTTTGTGAGGCCTTAGAATCGAAAAAATTGAAAATAATTTTAAAATCAATATGAGTTTTGAAAGCAAAATATTTTGAATGTCTCATTTTCTGAAACAATTTTCAAAACTTGGTTCGAAGGGTTCAGTTTTCAAATCAAAGCGTCACTTCCTTTCGTTTACTTTAAACAAAACCGGCATGGCTTTTGCAATCCAATTGGTTTTCGAAACCCGTCTTTGACTTGAGTTGTCAGAAGTCATCAACAGATCTTTCATCAAGCCTAAAGAAAGCTAGAAGAGTAAAACCTGCTCTGGCTTGGATCTGTAGGGACACTTCAAATCTTGACCGATCAAGGAGAACAGTGCAGGACCAAAACTACTTTATTGGTTCTGAGTAACCTACTTTCTGCAGTGATTGCCACATCATTGTAAGAGTTCCGAACATGGTCAGGCACTCGTTGATTCCAGCAGAAGGTTCTTGCAGATCCATCGGTTTAGAAGAAGGGTAGGAATTTTATTTTTAACAAAATACCCTTTTGAAATAAATTTTTTTTGAAAATATAAATATACTTCATTACGGGAGGTATTATTAATAGTTGTAATGTCATCATGCATGAGCGTTCCAACGCAAATCAGAATACTCAGATATATAGACGTATTTATATACCGAGTAAATTAATTAAAAGAGTGACATGCACTCAATGTTTTTCAACATACGGCATACTTAAAGTGCTGATCCACTGCGATGCTCAAAACCTAAATACAAATCTATAGAAATAATCAAGGAAAGGTTATATAGAATGAATGAGGAAAGTTCAGAAGCAACTCGAACTAAACTACCCCATTAATTTTATTCATTCCAAATCATTTTAAAGATTTTGTAAAGTAATACAGCAAGTACTTTACAATGAAATGGTCTGATACCAATCTGCGATAGAACCGCCTTAATCATAGGGCCCACGTGCACCGTCAGCGGTCCTAAGGACCTCCGATCAGTCTGCACGAGTTCCCCTTGACCTAGGTGGTCTGCCGGGTCTCCCAAGAAACCCTAATTTTCCGAGGATCTTCATTGTAAGCCTTACAGTATTACAAAAGTTTACACAAATAATATAAATCAGACTAAAGAGTGCGGAAGTATTACATAAATATAGGTTTACAAATCTACATTACATTACCCCAAACCAGAGTTTCGTAGTGGAGTAGCTGCATACAAGTAGGCACCCTGCCCAAGGGTTATTTCATATACACATCTTCATCCATGCACGATCCGTTGACCAGCACGATCTCACGCAGATGTGTATACTTAATTCACCTGCAACAGGGGTTAACAAACCCTGAGTACTGGGGTACTCCACAAGACTTACTCGACTAAATAAAAAGATGAGAGTCAGTAATGCAGGCTGAGGGGAGTCATGGTAAGGCTTTAGCAAGAGTCGAAGTATTTTGCGAAAAAGCAATACTAATTCTATTTTCAATATTTTACTCAATATTAATTTAATCAATAACAATAATTCTCAGTTCTTTCACATGTGTCCTTCAATTCCAATTACTTATTCATTCTCAAAAACATCCTAGTTCCGAACCACTCTTCGCAGAATGGTCGTAGGATCAAGTCTCCATAACCGAGGAGCAACGACGATTCGAATCGATTAGTATCCAGCTGGGGATCCCTAACCACACTGCATATGTAGCATCTAAGCTTGCATATACCAACCCCGTCTACCACGGCTTTTCCAAACCTGAACCGGTCCTGCGCCACCCGAGAGCACAATACTCCTCTCGTCTCCAGGCACGATGGCCACGAGGGTACATGCAACTCTCACTATCTCTCCACTCCTAGTGCGTGGTTGTCGGTTCATGTACTAGGCGACCGGAGATAGGGCTTTTCAGAGTATGTGGCTAGTTGCAAAGTCTCGATCCAACAGGCCTACAACGGATGGTCCCTACTTTCTTTTCCGTCGGCGACAATGCATTGGGACTCTAACCCAAGTACAAGTGTCCGTTCGGTTTTCAAATCCCGTTTCCGTCGGTGACAATTGTTGGGACTCTAACCCAAGGTACGATCACCGAGCAGGAAAACCCTTCCCGTCGATGACAGTGTATTGATCAGGTGCACAGCCACCGAACGAGAATAATACCATTACCCTTTTCATAAATTTATCAATAACATATCAACATAGCTCAAAATAGCGTTTTATGCAAATCTAATTTATTCAAGCAGGGCTAAACATTTTTAAATATTTATTAAAAATGGTTTCTGGATATTTCAGTGGTCAAGGTTGGTAATGCATCAATTTGTTTATCAATCAACTCCTATCAACTTAATGCAATAGATTAACTCAAGTGATAACATTTATAAATTTCAAGGAAGGGCTGAATGCACCGGGGCTTGCCTGTGTTGCAGGTCTGTCACTTCTGCCAGATAGCCTAGAGTAAACCCACTTGACTTCTCCTGACGATTAAGTCTTCCGTCGGGAATCAACCAAGCAATTCTCCCAAAAACCCGATCACTACACGTGAAATAATAATGCATGCTTTTAATGATGGTGCGAATGACATGATTAACAAATAGAACAAGTATTGATCCATCGACCTGGAGTGTAACTTTTCCTCACGATAAGTTGTAATCAAGATCTCGTAAGCAAGGTAATCATTATTTAAATATCTTATTGGCCATTTTAATAGTCATAGAGAGCCTAGTTAATATTTCTATTAACTATATTAATTATTATTAACAACTCTTTTCATCATATTAATCATGAAATCATTCAGTAAAGTGCCAAGGATCATATTGGGTTGATGATCCGGGGTCTTCACTCGATCCACAAATCACACACCAAACCCTAATTAATTAATACTTATTATCATTTTAATCATTTATTTAATTAAGGGTAATATATAAAACAATTAAACTTTATCCAAATGAGCTACAGATTTTTGTGGAGGTAGCTCACAGCTCAAAATAGTGACACAATAAATTTCATCATTTTTAGATAATTATTTTGAGCTACAAAATTCATGGAAATGCCATTTTCTAATTAAAATGCATATTTTTATCAGATACAGAAAGTACTCAAATTCCATTTTTCATATTTTTCATAAATACTGCACGATACGGGGAAACTACACAATTTATTTCATAATTTTTGGAACTGTAAGTTAATCACAAACACTAGCACTGTTTATTTATCCAGGAAAATAGAAATGTTGATTTATTTTCACAATTGCGCTACTGGGCCAGTTTCCCTCTAGCTCGGCCCAGCAAGGCCACAGCCAGCCCAGCCTGGCCCAACTCGGGCCTCCTCCCCTTCTTCCTCCTACTGCTTGACTCGAGCAGAGCCGGAACAGGCGCGCGCGCGGCGTCGGCCGCGGCGGCCTGCCGGCGGTTCCTCTCCGGCGAGGCGCAGCGCCCAAACAAATTCGTGCAAACATCCTATTCCCTCCCCAGCGTTTTGCTCCTCAACAGGACCACCAGAACTCGAACACCAACAGCCATGGCAGACTTGACATGCAGGACTCCATGGCACACACGTGTTCCCATCGCTACAAGGCATCTAGGACCAAACCGGTGCCACCTACACGCTAAAGAGGCCCACAGAAAGGTGTTGCTCACGTTGGATGGGGACAGAATGATTCAGAGGTGCTCCGTTGTCGATGGAGGCGGATCCGACGGCGCAAACTGGCGGCAAGATCTCCGTTCCGTCAAGCTGTGTAGACCAAACAACAAACCATCTTGCGCATCAGCTTCGAGGTATCTACCAGAACCTAGAACGCACCCAGGAACGGGAAGAAACTCACCCACGTAACCCTGCCACGATGGACAGATCACGGTGGCGCTTCGGCCGGCAGCGGAGAAGAAACAGCTGCACAGATGATTCCGGCCACGAGACGAAGCAAGAACGGTCTCAATCGAAGCGTAAGGAGGTGACGAATCTGGTGGCAAGATGGAGAGGATGGAGATGGGCTAACGTGCGCGGATTTCACCGCGGACACAAAGCTTCCCAGTGGCGGCCGAAAAATGAAAAATGGCAACGGCGACCTCGGCTCTGTGCTATAAAGGGCAGTGAAGAGGTGTGGATAAGGGCGAGGGGTGCCAGGGCCCCCAACCACCACGCGGCGGCGCCCGGGGCCTGCCCCGGCTGGACGATGGCCAGCACGCGGCGCGCGCACGCGCGGCCGGCGGCCTGCACTGCAGGCCCCCCTACAGTAGCCTTTCCCTAAGTCAAACTCTACTAGATTTCAAATTGTTACTTAATCCAAATAGCTACAATAGGAGTACCCAAAATAAAAGTTGTGGAGAATTTTTTGTAGAATATTTTTGCTTTTTGAGTCAAATTCAAATTCTGCATGCTTTTGAAATTATCAGAAAGGGGGTAAATCCCTAATTTGAATTCAATTTCAAATTCAACCCAAACCTCAAGATTTTTCTGTACAACTGGAATTTCTGTAAAAATAAAAGTTGTTACACTTACCAAGCTTGACAACTTCTATTAAGGATTTTTGGTCAGATTCTTGATAATTTTGAAATAGCATTTTAAATTTTAAATTTCAAAGCATTGATTTGAAGTTAATTTGAATTTCCACTATATAACTTAAAAATATCTAAAAATGAAAGTTGTTCCATTTTGGAAGGGGTAAAACTTTTTTTAAGGAACTATCACCAGATTCTTACTAGTTTTTGAATTTGTATTTCAAATTTAAACATTAAAGCATAGATTAGGGTTTTATTTGAAATTATCTTTAATAACTTCAAGATTGCCCAAAATAGAAGTTTCTCAACTTTTCAAGATTTAGAACTTTTGTTTAAGCCCCAATATCTAATTTCTTTTAGTTTTTAAATTAGGGTTTTGGGTCCAAATTAGGGTTTTTAAATGATTTCTTTTGAGTTTCTTTAATTTATTTTAATCCCATATACATACACAAACATTAACATAATATGATCACTCTAAAGCACCTATATACAATCATATGCAAGAATAAATTTTATTTTAATTATTGTACAGTAAAAAGGAGTCTATGCGGAATGATTCCCATGCAATCATGATGACATGGTAGGTTTTAGTTACAGTAACACCAGGGGTGTTACAAAGGCTCCCTATGTCGTTCGTGCTGGATGTGGGAAAACGCCAGCTGAAGCCAAGTCGAATCTGCCAGCAAGACGACGACGACGCCGTCGGGTGTTATATTCCTCCTTGGGGGCGTTGTCATGATGTGCTTCCACTCTAGCAGGCTACACAGTTGCATCGGCTGTGCCGTGGTGGCATGGCCGACAACATCTTGTTTGACTGGTGTCAACGACTCGATGGTGGTGTGGTTGGCAGTTGCCAAGCAGGGGCGCCAGTGGCACCATGGTGGGCGTGGTTGGTGGAACCCGGCTGCTCCTTGAAGGCCATGAGGCCTTGGCTCGGCGTGGCTCGATGGTGGGTGCAAGGGGTCGCAGAGGTGGTCATACGGTGGTAGTGAGTGGGCAATGTGACACGGCAAAGGTAGCAAAGTGGAGGCTCGTCGATGACACAACCCGACTGAGCAGAGTTGAGGCTCGCGTCGATGTCCCAGTCCGACCGAAGAGGAGAAGGCCTAGGTGGTGGACTGTGTCTTTGGATGCTTTGCATCCGTGCACATGTTGCTGCTGAGATTCCACTGCCGGTAAGGTGACGGTGAAGTTAATGAAGCAGCTCGGTGGTACTAGGCCACCCCCGACGCTGAAGCAAGTAAGGATCCTCGAAGAGTCCAGCGGAGGGAGTGGTGAGGCCCTGTGCGCTTTAAGGTGGTGTTTTCAAGAAGTGGTGTGCGTAATGGATGTGGTGAGGCCCCCACGCGTACACATACTCTAAGGGAACATCCCACATACGCCGTAAAACATCACATTAACACTACACGAACCTTGATAAAAGAGTCATATAACATCTTATATGTACTACACGAACAAAAGCTCAAGAAATAAAAATAATAAAATAATAAAATAGAAAAATAGGAAAAAAAGCAAATAAAATAATGGCAAAAAGTCTAGAAAAATAAAAAGAAAAATAAAAAATAAAGGAAATTATAGGAAAGCAGATAATAAAAATTTAAAAATAGAAAACGAAGAAATACAATAAAATATTAATGAAAACAAAAGAAATAAAAATAGAAACTAACAAGAAGCAAGGAAAGGAAAGGAAAAAAGGAAAAGAAATAAAAAATTAACAGAGTAAATAAATATAGTAAACATTTAAAGAAAATAAAAAGAATGACAAAAGTTCAAATAATATAATGAAAAAAGAATGGAAAGGAAAAATATAAGAAAATAAAATAAAAATAAAAAAAGGAATGAAAGATGGAAACAATGAAATATAAAAAGAACAGAATAAAGATTAAACAGAAACATAAATAAAGAAGACGAATACCTTAGGTTTGTCTAGTCGAACTAAAAGAAAAAATAAATAAATATAACAAGAAAAATATAAGAATTGATAAAGAGAAAATAAAATAAAATTATAATAAGTACTTCGTAAGAAAGGGAAAAAAAAAGAGAGAAAACATACGTACCTGTTGCCATCGGGCGTGGGAGGTGAAATCCGGCGCTCGCTAGGGCCGCTCAGCTCTCTAGGCCGTGTTCGCTTCCAAATGGGCCGCGTTTATGCATCGGGCCGCTTGCTCCAACCCCTAGTAGGGGTAGTCGGACGCCTGCTCCTGTCCGACCTGGTCAGACAGTAAGGCTGGCGGTCCAGGTATGCCTCCTTACGATTTCTTTCTCTATGCAACAAACCAGATACTATATGCATGGTATGATTACAGTTTGATATTTATTTAAATTTTTTGAACATGCTTTTTAATTAATTAAGGTAGTTGCCTTATCATCACATCGGGAAATCATATAACATATGAAAAATCAATTAAATGTATGTGTAAAGGCGAGGTGTTTTTCTGTATGGAGGTAGATGATGCTTTCTCCTCTGCAACATTTGTTGTAATACACGTTCCTGTCAGTGAGGTCCACAAATCATAAATGTATGAATTGGGCATTCCAAATAATATGGTGTAAAATTAGTGACTCAGAGTATTTATACAGGATGATGCAAGGAACATAATTAGCATATAAGGTACTTAGAACATGAATTCCTACCTCCTCTCATGAAGGCAGAGATGCGTTTCTTTTTTCTTTTTTTTATGTGGTTCATCATAAAGTCCTGGTCATGGTATATCTGTTGCATAGGAAGGTGAGATTGACCACAAATAATGGATTGAAATAGGGAAAAAAAATTCTTAGCAATGTGATGCAGAACTAGAGAATACCGAATACTCACCCTTTCTTTTTTTTCGATGGCCATTAGTCACATTATTAATTTCATGCTTGGAGTATGAAACCAGAATAAAATGAATTGACAATGGCCATGAATCTTTTCATATTATTCACAAACACTGAAATATAAACTATTGAGATAATATAGGGTAAGAACCTATCACTGTAGCTTCAATCATACTGACTAAAATGCACAGTTCATATAATGTGGACGATTTTTTTTTTATTTTTTTTTTATTTTTTTATTTTTTTTGCGATTGTGGACGAAATCATTTGAGGCTAACAACTTGCACAGTTAGTCTCCATCAGTGCCTTCAAGAACTTCCAAGAAAAATGGCACCACTACTTCTAATTTTCCATGACTACATAGCAGAAAAATTTTATTACCAGTGTCTCTATAATGAAACAGTATGAAGGAAAATGCATTAAAATACTGACCAGAAGCACGGAAACTTACGTCCTTTTGCTTTTAAAAGGCAACTTTGTGAAAACTGCATATAGCATTCACTTGGCTGGTGGTTTGGGTGACAACAAATCAACTACAAGAAGCAAAATGGTCTGGTGTCGCTGCACGAACACCCAAACCAAATCCATGTTGTTAACAAAGATCATGTCATGGAATCAGAGTCTCCTTATTGAAACAGTGGGGCCAGACTTGGCAAATTGGCTTGCGCCTTACCTTCGGTAGGGGCAAGTGGAGGCATTTTAATTGCGGCGTCTGAGGGCAGTCCCAATGGATGATTTCTAGTTGTAGTCTCCAAGAGTAATTAATGTCTATAGAAACTATCCTTTCCAACCCATGGTTTCTATAGCTTAGTTAATACAAGGGATAAATTAAATGCAATACAAATGTAGTGTAGATCAGCTGTGACAATCAACAACGTAGTCTCCATAACAACATAATTTCATCACGAGGCAGAAACAAAGACTGTTTTTGCAGTAGCCTCCAGAATAACATAGTTTCATCACACGACAGCAAAAGTACTAAAGTTCATGATATGTATATAGGAAAATAATAAGGTGCCATCGGGTGCACTCCCAAAGCCATCACGGTCGCACAGGTACTCCAGAAGTATAGGAAAATAATAAGGTGCCATCGGGTGCACTCCCAAAGCCATCACGGTCGCACAGGTACTCCAGAAGCCATCAGTTCACACACACAGTTGAGGAGCTTCAGTACACAAAAGAACTCTAGTCTCCAGAAGCCATCAGGTGCACTCCAGAAGCTAGTTCACACAGGTTCTCCATAGGCCACCATCCTGCAGGGGAACAATTTCATCTTCAGCAAAGAAAAATGGTTTAACAAGATGTAGTGAATCAACAAAAAAAAATGAACAGTTCAAGATAATTCCAAGCAATCACTTTCTTTTAGTGTTCAGACTGGTTCATAGTGACAGTACTATATGGTACTAGTGTTAGACTTGCATTCAAAAAATAAATAAATAAGCAATACAAATTGAGGGAGGATTAGCCATTCTCATACCCTAATTATTTTGCATATATGAATTCCCAAACTTTTGCCAAATATGATCAATCAAATCAGATTGAAGTTGTTTGTACGCTTGGCGATCATGTAAGGCGGTATTTCTGTTAAGCACGTCTTCCATCTCTGGGTTTTCTCCATGAGTGATTGCAGCTTCTTCAACAATGTATGTGCTGCCTTCCTCATTCAAATCTAATGGAACCTGCTCTATATCCTTCTCATCTTCAATAATCATGTTGTGGAGAATTATACAAGCAAGCATGATATTCTCAAGATCCCCTTCTCATAGAGACGCGCTGGTCGACGCAAAATACAAAAGCGAGACTGCAAAATGCCAAATGCACATTCAACATCCTTCCTTGCCCCCTCTTGCTTCTGTGCAAAAAGTTTATGTTCATTTAATTGTGGTTTACGTATAGACTTCACGAAAACAGGCCACTCTGGATATATGCCATCAGCTAGGTAATAGCCAATATTATATTGTCTTCCATTGATAGAGTACTGCACCTTAGGATCTTCTCCTCTCAGATGTTCCACAAATAAAGGTGACTGGCTAAGCACGTTGATATCGTTGTTGGATCCAGCAACACCAAAGAAGGCGTGCCATATCCAACGATCATGAGAAGCTACTGCCTCTAGAATTATCGTAGGAACACCGTGATCATCACGGGTATACATCCCCTTCCATGCATACGGACATTTTTCCCAGTGCCAATGCATACAGTCAATACTCCCTAGCATGCCAGGGAACCCACGACGCTCACCGATCTCCATTAAGCGCTCAACATCCTGTACCGTAGGCCGCCTCAAATACTCCATTCCAAAAACTACAATCACTCCCTCAACAAATTTCTTTAAACACTCTACAGCAGTACTTTCACCAATCTTAATATACTCATCAAGCTGGTCTTCAGGGCTTCCATTTGCTAACTGCCTTATAGCAGCAGTGCACTTCTGAATTGGAGATAGCCCAGGGCGATTAAGAGCATCAAATCTTAAGGTGAAAAATGGAGACCACTCACCGAGGGCATCGACAATGCGCATAAACAAAGTCCTACTCATCCTAAACCTTCTACGAAAAATTGTAGAATTGTAGACTGGATTCTCCGTAAAATAGTCATCCATAAGCCGCTGATTGGCTTCTTCACGAGGCCTTGCCACATATCTCCTTGGACCACTATTGCGTCTACTCCCTTCTTCTAGTGCTTCAATGTCATTCTTCAATTCTGCAGCCATTGCATCTAGTAGGTCTTCTAATACTTCTTGCTCGGCTTCAAATTCTTCAAGTGTGTACAAATCTTCTGGCTCTATGCTGTCATCCTCATCATGAGGTTCAGCATCGGATGGCAGTGGGTTCTGAGACATTAGAAGTAGGCAGAGAGGAATACTACAAATGGAGGGTACTACTGGACGTGTAGTCCATATATATGCACACCAGAGGTACAGTGTATTGGGTTGTTGACACCAGAGGTACGTGTACTCCATTACTGGTTTTTTAATACGATCCCAGCGGATCTTCAGTTGGTTCCGGTTTCTTCTGCGGCAAACCTCAGTGCCTTTGTTATATTCTTTAGTTACATCCGTCCAATATTGATCTCCATGCCTATCGGTTCCATCAACTGGGTCCTTTGAGTGCCGCAGCCAAGCAGAAGCCTACATTCACACAACAACAGCTCAAAGTTTATAAACCAAACAGATTTATATATAAAGTCCAAACTCAAAGTTCACAAAACTAAGAAAAGTTGCTTACCAATCTGACGTCCTCATCTTTCGTCCAGTTCAATCGCCTCTCAGTCCTCTCATCTTCGTTGGTTTCATCCGCATCAACAACAATTGTTTCTTTGTCCTGTGCATTGCTCTCAACTGGTCGGCTTCTTTTCAAACTTGGAGCATTTGGCGAAATTGTAGTACTAGTTCTTGTATTGCCAACTAAATGGAAATTTTCTAGAGTACTATTTGAGTTCAGCAAATCGGTAAACCCTCCTTGTGGGTATATCCTAAAAAAATAAAAAATATAGAAAAATATTGTGCAGTAATCTAAATGCTCAATCCAATTTGACAGGTGTTGTTCATCCAATTCTCCAGTAATTCAATCCAATTTTACAGACAAAATGCTAATACCAGGTATCTAACTGTAATAGACGTCATCAGCAATTCAACTCAGTAAAACAACAAGTATCACTTTACATTGTGTCTCTGGAACGCTCATTCAGCCTCAAAAAATGGCAGCATCTAACTGTACTGAACCTCAATAAAACAACAAAGTATCACTTGCAGCATCTAACTGTACTGAACCTCATCTTGGCCAAGAGAACAGAGCCTCAGCATCTAACTGTATTGAACCTCATCTAGAACATGGCAGTCGTAGCATGTAGTATTATTGACATCAAACCATCAATGGAACACTAGAACTGATAGGTAACATACCTTTCACTGGAGCCCATCGGAGACGAATATGTCCACCACGCAGGAAGACCAGAGGCTTGCAGACTTGGAAGCGGTGGTGGAGATGCTGCAGCAGCAGCAGCCAGGGAGGACGTAGTGGATCCATCAGCAGGGGCAGTGGGAACACGGGTGACGGGAGCACCAGGGACCGAATCAGATCGGGCAGCGTGGGCCGCCGGAGCACCCCTGCCTCGCCTGGAACTTGAGCATGGTGGTCGAAGTGGATTCATGTCCAACAGATTTGGGATGGATTGGGGGTGGAGGATGCTAGGGTTTGCAATTGGGGCCTTTGGGACGAGCTATTTGGGGCCAGCGTTGCGTGCTGAAGTCCTAGGCGAGCGCACGCGGGAGAATGGCGAGGCGGCGACGGGAGCTGCGCGGGAAGCAGAGATGGGCGGGAACCGCGGAAGCGGAGGTGGGCGGCAAGGAGGGAAGCGAGCGCGCGAAACAGGCCGTGCGGCAGCGGCGACGCAATCGATCCCACCATTACTCCCCGAGAAACGACCGGTTTCTTCCCAACGGAGAATTGGCCGCGTCTACGCGCCTCGAACCCAGGGTCGACGTCGTTCCTTGCCGTAGAAATCGTTTCCTTCTTTTCTCCACTCTCTCTTCATTAATACATGTGCCACATCAGCAAAACGCTAAGCTGTCAAGCTAATTAATAGAGATAGAAATCGTCATAAATTCCCCATTGAGACTGCCTGATAGTTACTTCACTATGAGCAATCCGCTTCTCACTACCTATACCGTCTCAACGACGACCAGGATGCTAACAGATAACAACGAGTGGACATTGACTGGGGTTTATGGGCCCCAAGCGGACGCGGACAAAATTGATTTTTTGAATGAGCTGTTGGACCTTAAGAGTCTGTTCTGCCTGCATGGATCGCCATAGGAGATTTCAACTTAATACTAAATGTGCACGATAAAAACAACCAAAGGGTAAACATCCCAATGATCAATAGATTTAAGTCAACGGTGAATGATCTGGAATTGGTGCCGATTGAACTAAGAGGGAAAAGATTCACCTGGTCAAACGATCAACAAGTTCCAACAATGACAAGGATCGACCACATGCTAGCTTCTCCAGAATGGTTAATGCTTTTTCCAAGGAACGATTTGCAAGCTCTCGCGTCCTTAGGCTCAGACCACTGCTCCCTCTTCTTGCAAGGGGACGTAGAATGGGACTTCTATAGGGGGTTCAGATATATGAATCCTACTGGGTGAAAATGCCAGGTTTCATAGAGGCAGTAAAAGAGGCATGGGTAAAGCCAGTAAACACTCAAGATGCACTCTTGCGCTTCCATGTTAAATTACTGCGCGTAGCTAAAGCCTTGAAGAATTGGCGTCGCAAGAATCTGGGCAGATGGAGAAATAGTTTGGGCTATTATAAACATAATGCTGGTAAATATGGAAAAAGCCCAAGAGGTACGGCCGCTAACATATGAGGAGCTAGAATTCAAAAAATACTTAAAGAGCAAAGCTTTAGGTGTGGCTGCCATCCAGAAGGCAAGAGCGAAACAGCACTCCAGGCTTACGTGGCTACGTCACGGCGACGCAAATACAAAGTTTTTCCATTTACATGCTACTAGTAGGAAAAAGAGGTCGTACATCAGCATGCTAATGGGAGAAAATGGGCAGGCGGTCACCCAGCAAAGTAAATCACAGTTGGCCCAATCACATTTCACCAAACTCATGGGCACTCGGCATGAAAGATCGACAGCACTCAACTGGAACGCACTCAATTATGCAGAGCATGCCTTGGAGGAGTTAGATGCTCCTTTCTCAGAACAAGAACTAGAGACACTAATTAAGGAGATGCCAAAGGAAAAGGCACCCGGTCCGGATGGTTTTAACGG
Source organism: Eremochloa ophiuroides (assembly GCA_038502445.1). NCBI lineage: Eukaryota > Viridiplantae > Streptophyta > Magnoliopsida > Poales > Poaceae > Eremochloa > Eremochloa ophiuroides. The sequence continues at coordinate 80,046,560 of JAHLJS010000001.1, forward strand.
TCTATTTTATAAGAAATGTTGGACCATCATTAAAGAAGACCTTCTGCAGGCAATAGTGTACTTTTATAATCATAGAACATCAAAACTGAGTATTCTGAACGAAGCAAATATTGTACTCCTACCAAAAACCAATGAGGCAAGTTCCCTTACTGATTACAGGCCAATAAGTTTGATCAACAGTGTGGTGAAGATTATCACAAAGAATTTAGCAAACAGGCTAGCACCACATATGAACTCCTTGGTCTCCAACGCACAGAATGCGTTCATCAAGAAACGTTGTATTCACGACAACTTCATATATGCTCAGCGTGTCGTCCAGAAGCTGCACAAAAGAAAACAACCAGCACTCTTTATCAAACTAGACATTTCCAAAGCGTTTGACTCATTGAGCTGGCCCTTTTTGTTGGAAACGTTGGAGGCCCTGGGATTCAGTAGGAAATGGAGGGACTGGATAGCAGATCTCCTCGGGACATCTTCATCAAAAATCTTAGTTAATGGCCAGGCGACAGAACAAATTACCCATGCGAGAGGCTTACGCCAGGGCGATCCGTTATCACCACTTCTTTTCATCCTTGCCATCGACCCATTACATCGGATCGGATCATTGAAGCGGCTGCACAACAGGGCATCCTCCAACCAGTCCTACCGAAGGCAGCAAATCTTCGATGTTCACTGTATGCGGACGACGCTGCCATATTTGCCAAACCAAACTCGGTGGAACTGACTAACCTACACAAGATCCTCACTTTTTTTGGGGAATGTTCAGGTCTCAAGATCAACATCAGCAAGACAGAAATTTTCCCAATAAGAATTCATGAAGATGAAATCAATCAATTACTCCCAAGTTTCCCTGGAAAAATTGGAAAATTCCCAGGAAAGTATCTTGGTCTACCACTTCATGTTCGGAAACTTAGACGGGTAGAGGTTCAACCCTTGCTTGATAAGATCGGGGCCAGGCTACCAGGTTGGAAGGGACGATTCCTGTCCTCGGCCGGCAAAGAGACCCTAGTGAAGACCGTTTTATCATCGCAACCAATCTATCATCTAACAGTATTTGACGAGAATAAATGGTTAAGACAAAAAATAGACAAAATGAGAAGAAGTTTTCTTTGGAGAGGAGAAACTCCTGACAAAGTTAATGGTGGGCATTCACTCATAAACTGGGCAACTACATGTACCCCGAAAAAGTTAGGAGGGCTAGGGATCCTAGACCTGGAGAGATTTGCAAGAGCTCTACGACTGCGATGGCTTTGGCATCGGTGGAGGCACCCGGACAGAGCATGGGTCAATCTTGATCTTCCCTGCGACAACAAAGACAGGGAGCTGTTTGCAGGTTCAACTATAGTAACTATTGGTGATGGCAAGATTGCTGAGTTTTGGACATCGTCATGGATCAATGGGAATACAGCAAAGAACTTGGCGCCAACACTATTCCGGAAGACAAAGAGGAAAAAGATTACGGCGCGTTGTGCTCTGCAGAACAACAGATGGATCTCACACATAATTCCAATTTCGACGAGCCTGGAACCTAACGAGTATGTAGAGCTTTGGGAGAGGGTGAATCAAACTACTCTAGATGAAAGCCGAGAGGATACTATCATCTGGCTTTGGACACAGGATGGAGAATACTCGGCAAAAAGCGCATACAACATCCAGTTTCAAGGAACTTTTAGCAAACTGAAGCTAATGCCAATTTGGAGAGCAAAAACCAAACCAAAATGCAGGTTTTTCGCTTGAACACTGCTACATAGGAAAATCCTAACAGCAGACAATTTAATGAAGAGGCATTGGCCCAATCACCCAATCTGCAAATTATGTGGAGTGGAACCGGAAACCCCCACACACATCTGTAAAGACTGCAGCTTCTCAAAACAAGTGTGGATATTAGTTCAACGATGGTTGGGGCTCTCTTCGGTTGACACAGTTGCTCAGACAGGATCCTTGTACGGGTATTGGAAGAGATGTCGCAAGAAGATAGAAAGAAGCCAGAGAAAAGATTTCGACGGGATTTTAATCTACTTTTGGTGGAGTATTTGGAAATAAAGAAATCGGAGGACCTTCCAAAATATCGAGCTACAACCAAGACAAGTGGCATTCCTCTGTAAGGAAAAAATTGATCAGTTCAAGAGGGCTGCAATGATACATGAGTGAAGCGCATGCGTATTTCTTAGTTGCACTTCTGCTTTTTTCGGTTTTGTACTTCCAAGTAGTTTACCTAGTTGTGGTTTTCCTCTTGTCTTTTTAATTTTTCCCCCCTTTTTTGTAACTTGTTTGTTTCCTTTCCTCGTCTAATAAAAATCCGGCAAAGCTTTTGCCACCGTTTGAAAAAAAATCTGAGACCCTCTCAGCTATTCGTCTCTTGGTTCTAGACTGATCAATTACAACATTTCCATAAGCTTTTTGACTAAAAAATAGGTTAAGGCCGAGGAGTAGGACGAGCACGCGCTTTCGTGGCCGAGGCGCAGCACGCATACGCATGACAGCTAGCTACTGTATTTCCACCCTTGTTCCTCTAGATGAGAGAGAGAGAGAGAGAGCACAAAAGATAAGATTGAGAGCGGAGAGCCGGAGACTACACTAAAAATAGAAGGAGAGGATAAGGTTGTGAAGCGGGTGTGACGGGTTCGCGGATGCGGATAGAACATTTTCTTACCCATTAGCTGATACCCGTTGGGTTTTGACATAAGTAAGAGGTCCTCTTCCGTATTGTCCTTGCAGCTCCATCGTCCTGACATGCACATGGTGTCATTTTACCGTCGCTAGGGTGTCCGACGAGTGATTGAACGTCCAAATGTTGAAAAGTCCATGCTCACAGCCTACTTTGAGATGAACAACACATCTGAATATGCCCGAGGTATATTGTATCGAGACTTTCCAGAGTACTATAAGTGGGACTCAAAGGGCAAATAATGGGCTAGAAGAGTGCAAAAGAATCATCTAAGACAGATCGAAAGAGTTGTAAGTGCCAATCCAGCCGAAGGAGAACGATATGATCTTAGAGTTCCTCTAAACCACGTGGCCGGCGCAACCTCCTTCACTGATCTAAAAATAGTTTCTGGCAAACTCCTACCGACTTTTCGAGAAGTTGCAGAGAGAAGGGGCCTTATTGAAGTTGACAACACACTGCATGAGTGTCGAAGCTACTCAGTGGATGATGACATATGCACTACGAAGGTTCTTTGCAACAATCTTGATGTTTTGTAAACCGATTGATATGAGAGGACTCTGGGAAAAGCACAAGGAAGCAATGTTAGATGACTATAGGTGCAATAACCAATCCAGCTTTGCAATGGAACAGATGGTTCTTATAGATATTCGAAAGTTGTTAGAATCAGTGCAAAAGGACATAACGAAGCCTGATGTCGATGACACATATGATCCGTCTAGCGGCATAGCCAGGGAGATTATCGAGGAGGCTTGCATTGAGGCAAGCACTGATGATATGGCTCTATTAGAGACCCTTAACAAGGAGCAACAAACAGCCTACAATGAGATTATGTCTGCTGTTCATAGCGGCCATGGGGTTTTGTTCTTTGTGGATGGACGTAGGGGCACCGGAATGACATATCTATACAGGGCCTTGCTCGCTACTATACGTAGTCAGAAGAAGATCACTGTGGCAACAGTGACATCTGGTGTTGCAGCTTCAATGATGCCTGAAGGTAGAACCGCCCACTCCCGATTCAATATTCCTCTCACCTTCGATGATGGGGGTAATTGCAGTTTCACAAAACAAAGTGGCACCGCCAAGCTACTTGGGGCCACATCTCTTATTATTTGGGACAAGGCGACAATGACAAAGAGGCAAGCAGTCGAGGCGCTAGACAACAGTCTCCGTGATACCATGGACCGTCCTAACCTTCCGTATGGGGAAAATACTGTGGTGTTTGGTGAAGATTGCAGGTAGGTTCTGCCAGTTGTTCGAAGAGGGTCGAGGGCTCAGATTGTTGGTGCCTCACTACGGATGTCGTACCTTTGGAATTGCATAGTACATCTTAAACTGGTGCGCAACATGAGGGCAAAGAACAACCCATGGTTCGCTAAATACTTGCTGCGTGTTGGTGAAGGCTCCGAGGAGGCTAATGGTGATGGTGAAATCAACCTTCCTCATGAAATATGCGTATCGTAGACCGACGAAGACAGTGATCTTGATACGTTAATTGACTGCATATTTCCTGACCTTAATTCTAGTATGTCAAACAAGAGCTACATCACCTCACGAGAGATATTATCTCCGCGGAATTACTGGGTTGATAAGATTAACATGAAGAGATGATAAGCCGTTTTCAAGGGGATGAAATGGTGTACCATACCTTCGACATTGCGGTGGATGATCCACGTAACTACTACCCATTTGAGTTCCTCAACACTTTGACCCCCAACAATCTCCCTCCACATGTGTTAAAGCTTAGGATTGGGTGCCCCATCATGCTGCTAAGGAACCTTGACTCTGCGGGTGGACTTTGCAATGGAACGAGGCTGGTGGTTCTGGGGTTCCAAAGAAATACCATCGATGTAGAAATTATGGTGGGGGGTCATACCGGAAAGCGATTATTTCTACCACGGATTCCATTATGCCCCTCTGATGATGAGATGTTCACGTTCAAGTTCAAGAGAAAACAGTTTCGTATTAGGCTTAGTTTTGCCATGACGGTTAACAAGGCACAAGGGCAGACTATCCCCAATGTGGGTGTGTATTTGCCTGAACTAATGTTCTCTCATGGTCAGTTGTATGTTGCACTATTTAGAGCCATTGCCAGATCGAATATCAGGATCCTTGCCGTCCCACCGAGCGATAAGAATGGTAAAAAAAAAGAGAGAACAATAAATGGTACATACACGAAAAATATTGTCTACTAAGAGGTCCTAACTCCATAAAAAGGTACTGTGTAACTGTTGTAAATATTTAATTTGTATCGCACTTCTAATATTTTTCATATTTATCTGTATTTCAGGTAAAAGGAAGAAGTCTGAGAACAAGACATGTAGCATATTTAATTTGTATCGCACTACTAATATTTATAATTAGATAGTTATTATTTATATTGAATATATTTTATGATTTTATTATATTTTACTGTGCACAGGATGCCCAAAGAACATGAAATGATTTCGTGATCCAACTTTTGTCATACAAAGAAAATTCAAGACGAACTTTAATTCCTAAATTAGTGAGAGGGTATCTTTCGCGTATCGCAAGCATGAAGTGATACAGTAAGTTCTTAAACTATGAATAATATAAAGTTGATGTTTAAGTTTTGCATCAAAATTTGAAGTTGTATTTTAATTATCTATCTTTTTTAAATACCTATGTAATCTTGAGAATTAAACTTATGTAATTTATGTAATCTTTAGAATTCAAATCTGACAACTGCGAAACCTTTTCTTAATAACAATATAACACATATTTGTACATACGTTCTCATTGTATTATACGTTTCCGTTGCAATGCACGGGCACTCAACTAGTGGTTTACTTGTATTCCTCGATATGGTCCTTCATTAAACCAATATTGCTTAGCCTCAAATCACTATTAATTAATCTCTAACTCTAGCTAAATCTTTATTATGTAGATCTGCTTTGTCCCAGTCCTGCATCCGACTACTGGGTAGCATTTACGATTTACGAATGCCAGCATTTATGGGTCCAATTGCTCAACATTTGGTGCCTTGTCAGACTGGTGGTGCGCCCTGGACGTTTGGACCTCGCCGTAGAAGTAGGAGACGGAGCCCCAGAGCGAGAGCGCGAGGGCGACGCCCTTGGTGCCGCTGAACGGCTCGTGGAAGAACATGACGGCGAGCACGTGGGCGACCGGGATGAGCACGGTCATGACCACTCCGGCGAGCAGCGCCGAACCGAAGAAGACAGCGCCGATGGTGCCGAGGAAGAAGCACTGGTACGTGGCGGCTGACCCGGCCAGCAATAGGTAGTAGCCTGCTGAGTGGCCGAGATCGAACTCCCGCGCCTCTCCGGGGATTGCCTGCGTTTTTTCAGCGTGAGCGAGCAGCCTGTAGCATCATATTAACCATTTCAAAGGCACTGCGTAGTACTCGGAAAGTCGTAACAATCCAACCTCAGTAAAAACACCATGACAAATGACAAGTGACAACCGGAGTTGTGGATCGGCAAGAACCTTTTTAGCTCTACACTCCTAGGGATTATGGACTCCCGGTTCGAGAAAGAATGCAAGCATAGTATCCATGATGATTGAGTTTTTTTTTTTTTAAAAAAAAGGAGTATCCATGATTGTGTAATCCTAGCCGCCTATGCATACAACTTGTTGAATCCAAAGAGAATATCTGTAGATATGCAATGAGGGGCCGGGTTTATTATTTTGTCTTTCTTTATTTATCCTCTGCTATTGGAAGGAATTGATTATGTCGCTGTTCTCTTTCAAAAACGTGCTCTCATTTCCACACGTTTCTTCTTGTTTTTTTTTAACAAAAGGCTTTCATGTTGAACACAAGCTCAACAAGCATAGCTTTATGGATAGCTTATGAGGTTAAATTTCTAAGTGGAGCAGTAGTTTACAATATCTGTGTTTCTATGGACCAAACTTTTTAGAGCTTTTTATCTGTGTGCCATTATAAAAGTTCAAAATGACCTATGTACCACTGAATTGAAAAAAAGTTCCTCTGTACCCTCGCATAAAATTTTCTTTACCTACATACCACTTTGGTCAATGACTTAATTTTCAAAAAAATCATAACTTCTCCATATAACATCGGATGAATACGGTTTTTATATGAAAATTGTAGAGCTCGACGAGATCTACAACTTTCTAGTTTTGAGTTTTTTTCATTTGAGGATGTTAAGATGCTCAAAAGAATTAATTTAAGCTTTCAGCACTAAAATTAATTTTGAACATCTTAACGTCCTTAAACGAAAAAACTCAAAACTAGAAAGTTGTAGATCTTGTCGAGCTCTACAATTTTCAGAAAAAAATCATCTTCATCCGATGTTGTATGGAGAAGTTATAATTTTTTAAAAATTGGAAAGTGGTACGTAGGTAAAGAAAATTTTATGCGATGGTACAGAGGAAGTTTTTTTCAATTCAATGGTACGTAGGTCATTTTAAACTTATATAGTGGCACACAGGTAATTACAGCCTACAAGCAACTCAGTTTCTGATATTCATTGTGTAAATATTTGAAATTACTAGTACTACTATAAATGATAGTTTGATTTTGAAGTACCTACGGATCTGTTTGTCCTTATGTGATTACATATGAGGACTTTTAAGTTTCTCCAACACATGGTTTATTTGCACCATTATGGTCGTATGTAGAAAGCGAGTAGCTAGCCGCCTCTAGAAATCGTTCTCTTTTTTAAACAAACTAGAAATCGTTGTCTAGGATGCGGGCCAGAAATTTGTAAATTTGGACCAATAATATCAAAAAAAAAAAAGAACTTTAATCCCTATATGGGAAGTTTTAGATTCCTTATAGCATTGTAACTTTCGTAGTTTAGATCATTTCTTGATCCGAGGTCAGTCAAAGAATAAATAAATAAATTTCAAAATCACTAATATTGAAATAGAATTTCTAGGCCATAAATGTTTTTTAAAAATCATCAGTTACAAAGTTGCATATCTCTTCAAATACTACAACTTTTGTTTATGTCGGTTTCTCAATTCAAGATACTTTGAAAAATAATGAAATTTCAAAATCTAAAAATTAAAAATAGAGTTTCAGGCACTTATTGATTTTAAATAAAAAAATCAATTGTAAAGTTGTAGATTGCTTCTAGTACTACAATTTTGGTTTTGGCCTTTTCTCTTTTTGAGATTATTTAAATAATTCAAAAAACTGAATTTCAAGTTTTAAAACTAAAAATAGATTTTTCGTGCAATAAATTAATTCAAATGGAAAGGATATTAACTATAAAGTTGTAGATCTCTTGAAGTACTATAACTTTAGTATAAAGTTTATCTTCATATGACTTGATTAGAAAAGGTAATGAATTTTACTGTATTACTATTTTTTTAGATGCGGGCCAAATTGACAACCGTCTCTAGACATTTATTTATAGAACAATGGAATTCCTAGCCAGCTCTGGAAAGTGGAAACGCTGGAATTCGCCTCTGGAAAGGCCTAAACTATTTTTAAAAAAATGGTTTTTAATGGAGTCGGCTCTACCCAAAAAAAAGGCGTCTCTCAAAATAGTTTCTGCTTGCATATCCAAACCACACACTGGTAGTGGTAGCGCCAAAAAAAAAAATCCATGTTTTTCTTAACAATATATGGTCTCACTAGAGAGATTTTTGCAATGCCAACAAGATCAAATTGGCACAGCGGAGTTTGGCTTGGCCACAGTTCCAAGAACCGCTATTTTTGCAATTTTTGGCACGACGGTCTGTCTAGGTGATTTATGGGCATTGCCGACTATGGGATATGCAAAATGCCAGGTGGGGGCATGTGAGTGGCAAAAGTATACGAGAAAAATGGCTTATTCAGGCACTACACTGTTGCTGTGCCCGCAAATGTTGGGCTGCCCGGAAATTGTAAAACAACAAAAGTTGATCAGCCAAAATAAACTTACGCGAAAATCATTGTTCGCGAGCATCCCGACGGCGCTGAAGACGGTGGCGGTGAGGCCGATGACGAGCGTGTAGGTGACGGCCGCGGCGCCGGCGCGCGCGGCGTGGCGCGCCTGGCTGAGCTCCACGACGGGGAACAGGAGGCCGTAGAGCGCGGCGGCGCCGAGCGTCATGGCGAACCCGGCGGCGTACTGCGCCCGCGACACGCCCGCGGGGCGGTCCCCGCCGGCGTTCATGCCGAGCATGGCCGCGCCGGCGCTGAGCAGCGCCACGGCGTTCACCGAGAACGCCGTGAACCGCTGCCGCACCAGCAGCAGCGCGAAGGCGGCCGTGAAGGCCAGCTGCGTGGAGATGAGGATGGAGGACGTGGAGACCGGCAGGTACGCCATGCCGTAGGCGTACAGCAGGTCGTCGAGGCCGGTCATGAGGCCAATGGCCGCGGACGCCGCCAGAAGGCGGGGCGTCATGAGGAAGAACGGCGTGCCAGCGGCCGCCTTGTCGCAGTCGCGCCGGCGGCGGCGGGAGAAGGAGACGCACAGCGGCACCAGCAGGAGCGGGAAGCCGGCGGTCTGGAGGAAGGCCGAGAGCCACTTGGGCACCGCCGTGGAGGAAGTAGGCGCGGAGGAACAGTGGGCCGCCCGTTGAGCCGACGACCATGAGGACGAAGTTGACGACGAGGAGCGGGTTGCGGAGTGTCCTTGCAGTGCCGCCGGCGCTCTGGGCGATATTATTCTTGCATGGCAGCGCCTGCGCCGGCGTTTCCACCTCCATGGAAACGAGCTGGCGTATTACTGCACTGAACGAAGGGATGGTCTCGAGTTGCCGGGATGGACACGGACGGGTACGGTGTGCGAGTTCCGAGCGTGTGTCATATATCGGCGAGATCCACGAAAGGATATGGCGTTTCAGCTTTTGACGTTCTGAGCACCGGGATTTAGCGTGCGTCAGACCGTCAGTGCGTGTCCGAGTCTTTGAGATGGTCTAGAACCGGATCAACAGGCTGATTCTACAGAGGAAAAACATTACTACTATATGTTTTTTTAGCTAGTTCCTGTGCCTTTGCAATGGGGGATGAAAAGTTGGTGGATATTTCCGATATCTGTCCGTGAAAGGGACAAAATCTTATGTAGATAGTCTGTAATTGAATCCAAATATTTGTATCGTACCTGAATTCGAATCTCAAAATTATATTTATGATATACATAAATTAGATATCAATATCTGGTATGGTATCTGCCGTGGATGCTTGGGCCGGCATTTTGTGTTTGTTCTCGGTGTTTAGTGTGCTCATATACTTTCAGAACAGCGGCAACACGTCATGCGAAAGGACGAGCGGTCACCGCCTCACCGGCGAGCTGTGGAGTGTGGACGTGCGGAATCTGACAACTCAAGCAAGGTCTCTGCGACAATCTTGGGCCATTTGAACCCATCCCAGCGTAGCGTGCCCTGTCGTTCGCCAAATGCGGCCCGACTAAATTCTAGCACATCCACCCCTGCGTTCGACCGTCACAGCGACTCTGTTCGCCGTGCTAAACAGGCTCACGTGCCTTAACCTCGGCCGAAGCATGGCACGGTGGGCCGATTGTCGGGGCGGGCCGGTATGAAAAGCACGTTGTCTCCGGCAGGCCGAGCTAGGCCCAAGGCCCACATCTCCAAGCCTGCCGCCACCGCTACATCAGAGAGGAGGGGGGAGAATCCGAGCTGACGCGGGGTAGTGCCGCCACCATGTCGCCGCCGCCTTCGACGCCAGATCCAGAGAAGGACGGCGCGCTCGCCAGTCGCCACCAACAAGCTCGACGCGGATCCGAGGACGCCTAGGAGAGGGAGTACCGGAGGAGGCCGATGAGGGGATCTGGAGGACGTCATGCCACCGTGGAGAGGACCGGAGGAGGCTGGCGCGATCGCCATCGACAAGCTCGACGCGGATCCGAGAACGCTGAGGAGAGGGAGGACCGGAGGAGGCCGAGGAGAGGGAGAACCAGAGGAGGACATCGTGCTCGCCACCGATGACGACGAGCTCATCGCGGAGCCGAGGACGCCGGCCGAGGAGAGGGAGGACCAGAGGAGGCGTACCGTACTCCCGTGTACGCGCTCGCGGTCGCGGGTCGCCTCGCCGACCCCGACGCAAGTCGCAAGGGAAGGGGATGCGCGAAGCCGGAGGCGGCGCGGTGCTGCGCTTTATGCCGATGCGGGACAGTGGGAGGAGCGGATAGTGTTGGGGGGTGTAGCCGTGTGGGCGTGTGGGTGGCTTGGGGCAGGCCAGGCCGGCTGGCTCTTTGCAGGCCGGCTGGTCGGGCCGTCACCGGGCCTATTTGCAAATGTCGTACCGGGTCGTGCCAGCCCACGGGCCTGAGTAGCGGCCTAGGCACGGCCTGCCATCCCTTGTCGGGCCAGCCCGAGCCCGATGACCTTCGGGCCGTGCCGTGCTTGGGCCGGGCCAAAATTGTGGGCCTTGTGCCGAACTGTCGTGCCTCGGACTGCATGGACATCTATAGAGACGGTTAAGCAAATATACTCATATATTTCAAAAAAAAACACTCAAATATTTATTAAAAAAGAAAAGACAGAAATGGTAATATCTATTAATGCTTTGTCCTTTCTATAAAATCTAAAAGTTATAATTTATTATATGACCATATCATCTATAATATAAGTGTCGGATACAAATAAACCATCCAGAGGTTAATCAATAAACCATCCAGCCCACCTTAAAATGGGACGAAATGAATAAAGGTGATCCAACTCTCTAAGGGTTCTTCTGCGTTGCCTGAACTTCATAAGTGGAATCTTCATCTCGTCCGACCCCAGAGGACGAGATTGCGCCTCGCTCGACTCTTGGGACCTAGGGCAGTTCGATCCGACCCCCGGAGGTGCGGGTTCATCCATTCCACAGTCACAGGGATCGTGGAACGGTGTCACGTTCTGCGTACCGAGATCATGCGTCCTATTCTGAGAACGCGTGGATCAGTTTCATTTTCATCCGATAGTGGAAAATCTCACGACCTAATCGTTCAGAAAACTTTGTGATTGTGATCCATTCTTAGAAGAAACAGACATTTCTTTCTACTTTTTATATCCGCTCAGATGAGATCATTCCTGGGATCGGGCCCACAAAGTGGGGTAATCCCCTTTTGCTACGACTCCAAACCTAGCTTACTGTCAGAACGTGGTACTGCCACGGTACCTCCATACACCATGCAGTACGCTATTGCCCAATGCCCAATGATGCCCACTGAACACAACCGAACAGAAGAGCACCACATCCACATGCGACAGCTGCAGGTGACTATTGACGACCCAGGACGCCATCCACACCACACGGCCGCAAATTATCACAACATATACAATACATACAGACAGTACAACGGGGAAGATCGATAGAAGACGCCAAACTAATGCCTCTCTTATCAACACGACGTCTCCGGCAAGCAGCACATTATTGTGTGCCGTGCCGTGCCCAGCTCACGGGACCGGGGCCGCCTGGGCCTCAACGGCGACGGCCTGCTCCTTCTTCTTCTTCTTGGCCTCGCTCCACTCGCCGTAGGAGTAGGAGGCGAGGCCCCAGAGCGAGAGCACGAGCGCGACGCCTTTCTCGCTGCTGAACTTCTCGTGCAGGAAGATGACGGCGGCCACCTCCGTGACCGGGATGAACACGGCGATAAGGATGCCCGCCAGCAGCGTGTGCACGCAGAAGATGACGCCCACCGCGCCCAGGAAGAAGCACTGCCACAGCACCGCCGACCACGCCAGTACCGTGTAGTACCGCCCCTCCCCCAGCTCGTACTGCTTCGCCTCCCTCGGGATCGCCTGCGTATGCACAACGACACGACAGGGTGAATGCTTTTCTTTCTTTTTTTTTAATCAGGCGAATGGATGGATGGATGGATGGATATCCAGAGCTTTCAGTAATCTGAACACAGCTAGTAACGACCAAGTTCCAGTTCCTTTCAGAACAAATCATGCAACCATGCGTGCCAAAGATCAAGTCGTAAAATAAATTGAAATGGAGACGTGTTCGAACAAAACTATGGTCTCCTTTGTATCCTTGAAAAAATATGTCGTGTGCAGACTAAGAGGTCCGCACCTCATCTTTTTTCCAAAAAACTACAAAAAAAAAAAAAAGAAAAGAAAGAAAAGAAAGAAACTGTGCGTTCTTGTTTCTATCCCTTCCTATCAGACTAGCAGTGTGCGTATCAGCGTATGTATATATAAATAAATCAGCTTTATCCCGTCAAGACGGAAAGTTTGAACGGCCAAGTGCAGTGACACACGTGCATCAGTCGTGCCCGTGCGGCCGTGCCCCAATAAGGATGACCAGTGCAGTCACTCCTCAAGTCCTCATCGTCCATGCTTTCTCCAATCATCATCGTCACCTTTCGCTGATGAAAGTATGGCACTACGCACTACCCACAACCCCATGATGAAGGGCCGCCCTCTGAGTCCTAGTGCGTGCTGGTGATCCGTCCTTTTGTATGCTGCACTATTGATATATGCCATTGTTAGTGGAGGAGCTTAGGCTCACCTACCGTATCGATTATGCCGTGCATTTCGGCAGGCACTGCTGGTCCTGGTCAGTGAGCCCATGTCTCCTGCTTTGAGGAGGTAGGGAGAACAACGGTTCTGATGCCTGTTAGCACTTGGCGTCCTCTTTAGTTTCTCAAAGTGTTCTGCTCCCTAACTATTTCCATTTTCTTTCTATTTCCACTAACGCGCTCGCAAATGATTCGCTGAAAATAAATGTCCTTTCGCCGTCTACAGCTTGCCAACTACACTATCTGTTTCCCCTGGTACAGTACAAGCACATAGCCTTGAAGTGCACAGTCCCAAGTTCTTCAAAATCAAAAGGCAAAAGCTTTCTACTCGTCTATGATGAAGAATTGAAGAGCATCCAGACGAAAAAAGCACCGAGAGGATACTATGGCATGACCATCAAAGGTGGAAAGGATTCAACGGATGAGCTTATTTTCCTTTCCAGCCATGACCTTTGTCACGGCCTATTCTCGCACAGCAGGCACCATCAATAATTTTGATTCCTTCGGAACGAAATGGACAGCTTTGCGCCCTTTTCCTCACTGTTCCTCTCTACGTGAAGAATTTTACAACTATAGTACACAGCGACAGGCTCTTAAACGGACGCCACAGGCTCCTGACGAGTCGCTGGCCCTTTGCACTATGGCCCTATGGGCGATTTGCGTCATGAAGACTGGGTCAGGCCTGATCGGCCAAACGATTCGGACAGTGGGGCAGTGCTTGCCACTGTTGCGGATCCTGCCGGCAAAATCCATCTGGCGCCTGTATCGGTGCCGTTACGAACCGGCTGATGAAGGCCGTTCACTGGTCTTGTCAGTTTCATGATCCATGCAAATAAACGGGCGGTCAAACAAGACGCGAATTCTAGGGCATGCTAATCACTCAGATGACGCAAAATCGCTAAAACTCCGGAAAACCAGGGGAAAATGGTGCCAAATTCCTAGTTTACCACAGCAATGAGCAATCTTGCCACCAAGACAGGACTTTGAATCATTGCAAATGGACATCTACGTACTACGTCAGCATCGTTTGGTTGTTTCTAGTTATCGTTTCGTTGGGTCTAGGAGCTAGATACCAACCAAGGCGTAGTAGTGACGAGAGGTGGTCAATTAGCAGGGCGAGCAACACGTGGGGGCACTCACGGGAAAATCACCTGGAAATCCTTGTTGACGACCATGCCAACGGTGCAGAACGCGGTGGCGAAGAATCCCATGACCAGCTGCATCTCCACCACCAGCGCGTACGTCACGGCGCGGCCGCCGGCCGGCGGCGCGCTTGTAGGCGAGCTCCACCAGCGGCAGGACGAGGCCGTAGAGCGCGGCGGCGCCGAGCGTGAGCGTGAAGCCCATCCAGTACTGGCCCCTGGTGACGCCGGCGGGCCGGTCCGACGAGACGTGCAGGCCCAGCACGACGGCGCCCACCGTGAGCAGCGCCACGGCGTTCACGGACGCCGCCGTCAGGCGCTGCCGCACGACGAGGAACGCGAAGAACACGGTGAACGCCAGCTGCGTGGAGATGAGGATCGCGGAGGTGGACACGGGGAGGTACGCCAGCCCGTAGGCGTAGATGAAGTCGTCGACGCCCGTGGCCACGCCGAGCGCCGCGGCGGCCAGCAGGATCCGCGGCGGGGTCAGCAGGACCGGGGCGGCGCCCCCGTCGCGCGCGCGCCGGGCCACGAACGACGCCGCCACGGGGACCAGCAGTAGCGGCCAGCCGCCGGTCTCCAGCCACGCCGACAGCCACTGCCGGTGGCCGCCCTTGCTGAAGTAGAGGCGGCTCAGGACCGGCCCGCCGATGGCGCCCAGCGCCAGCATCCCGCAGTTGAGCGCTACCAGAAAGCGGTGCATCGCCTTGCTGCCGCGCGCGGGCGCCGCCGCCGCCTTGCGCGCCGCTTCTACGTCCATGGCGCTGCGGATGGCTCCTGCCTGCGCACGCCTGCCCGCGAGATTGGCTGCCGTGTGCGGCCTGCCTAGAGGTGTGGAATCTAGCACGCCGCTTTGGATAGTTGGACGCCGGCAGCGGATTGATTTCAGAGCGCTCTCAATTTCACTCTTTGAAGCCGCGAGCTGCGTGGCACCGGATCCTATTTATACGTGCAAAGCACCCAGGGGACTCTGATTTTCTTAAACTACTGCCGATTTGGTTTTCATATGTGATGATCGAAAGGATCGCCACTCCAAAATTACTGTAACTATTCTACCATTACATTTATATCTAAGGAGATTATTAGGAGAGCACGTTCTTTTTTGTCCTCTTGCCGATTCTACTCTCAAATGTCAAATTGACAGCGTTCTATCTATTCTATGGCATTTTTTTTATCTCTCTCTTTTTATAAAATAGTAGACTAAGAGATATTGAAGATATATTTTTAGAGTTTTATCGGCTCTCTTAGAAGTGCATAGGGATATATTTTTTTTGCGATGGTGCATAGGGGATAATAGATTGGATCAAATTATCCCTTGCGACTGAGCCTCGCCCGCGACTCGAGCGCCACTAATCCCCTCTTCCTCCCTTTGGATATCATCGGAGGCCGAAGGTAGTGGGATCCATTGTTTGTAATAAGTTTTTTAAGTAGATCGAGTTATTAGGGTTATGGTTTCTCCATGTCAAATTTTTAGGTATTTTGGATTTATCTCCTCCTCTCTGGTGGCAGCAAGGGATGGGGTGGATTCGTTTTCTCCATACGGGCTCTGTTGAAGATGAGAGTGACAACTACGGTGTCAGCATCCTCATTGATATCACGACATGGATACTTTTATTTTTCATATAACGGCATCATTGTGAAGAACCAACAAGGTTTCTTCTCTGTTTTATTGTGGTTGGATGTGGCCATGATCACTAGTACACAGGAGTTCTATAGTGGCGCTATGTATTTTTTTTACTGGCGGTTTCGCTTGACGTCCGCCACTAGAAATCAGCGCCATTTTTACAGGCGGGTTAGTTAAGTAACCGCCACTAGAAATCGATTTTTAGTGGCGGTTTCTTAAGTGACCCGCTAGTAAAAATAGCCCATTTTTACTGCCGGGTCACTTAAGGAACCACCACTAAAAATTGATTTCTAGTGGCGGTTTCTTAAGTGACCCGCCTGTAGAAATAATCTGAATTTTAATTTTTTGAGTTTTGCAAATGACCTCGTATGAAAAAACTGTCTAAATAAAAGTTATAGATCTCGAAAAATTATGAAACTTTGTAGTTGACAACCTTTTCATTTGAAATCATCTTGGTGGCTGAAAAATACGTTTGAATTTGTCAATATTTGAAATTCAAATTTTGTAAATGACCTCGGATGGAGAATCTTCCAACATAAAAGTTGTAGATATTGAAAAGTTATACAACTTTGTAACTGACAACGTTTTCATTTGACTTTGTTTAAGACCTCAAACAGTTAATTTTCTATCGGTTTCGTAACAATATGTGGCGAATCTAATTCAACTAAGACACAAGCGACTGATGGATGGAGTGGTTAGAGAAGCTCGCGCACGAGAGAGAGGTCTCGGGTTCGAACCCCCACAGTCGCATAACGCGTGAATTTTGCGCGAAAAATACTGAGACTTGCGACTTCGATGGCGATAGGCGGGCGCTGACCGATGGGTCCCTTTCCAGATTTTTTTTTGTTTTGCTATTTTTAAAACATGATTTTCGGAAAATTATTTTTACAGGCAGTTTCTTAAGTGAACCGCCAGTAAAAATTGTTACTGGCCTCTAGCACTGGCGGTTCAAAAAACGCCAGTAAAAATAAGTTTACAACCGCCAGTGCTGAGCTCCTGTGTACCAGTGAATGAAAGATTAGGGAGAATGAGTTTCATATCAATTTTTCTCATTCTTTGGTGGCAAAAATAATGAGAAGACAACAGAAAGAGGAAGTTTTTAATTCTGCCTACATAAATATCGGCTATTGTCTGTTGGGCATATGTTCTCATGCCTTTTTACCGAGTGTTTGTTTATGCACTCATCCATATTACAAAGTGTTATGCAAGTTTAATTTTGAGATCTAGAGCTATTCACAGTATGGGTGCAATTTAGATAAAAGTATGTTTCTAGATATTTATAGTTTAGAGTGGTGGTAACGTTTTGATGTATCCTAACTATTGCATTTAGACAGAAAATCTGTTTCTCTCGTTGCAAAGAAAAAAGTACATAGGGAATGTAGTAGGTGAGCCAAAGGCCTCACGAACCATAGAAAAGCCATCAATGTGACCGACTAACTCAAGGCAGCGTGAGTACAAATGGCAATAGACTAGCTATGTATTTCCTCTATCTCTTTTTTTATTTCTCGCTTTTCGAGAAAATTAAATGTATTCGATTTAACTAAATATATTTTAATAATTTTGTTATATACCTATTGATAGATTTTTTCATACATAATCTGTGGGATTTCTATACGTTTAATTGTGCTTTAGAAGTAATGCTACAACTGTTTACTTGATCGAATTTTTTAAAAAATATGTCAAATTTAAACATATAAAATCTATCGACAGCTAATTAGGCACTACCATATATTAAAAACATTAATATTTATAGTACATAATTAGTATCATTGATAGATCTTTCAATCTATTATAATAAATTTATTTAGAAATAAAAATATCTTTAATATTTTATATAAAACCTAGTCAATCAAATTTAGAAAAGTTTAATGAGGCACGCATCTCTCGATGACATTTAATACAGGACAAAGGATGCCACTCAATTAATGCCCTATCATTAATAGCATATCTAGAATATGCTCACTGTGGAAAGAAAAAGTGAATTATTTTAGGCTCTGTTCGCTGGAGCTGATAAGCTAAGCTGATTTCGGCTGTTGCTGATTTTTTTTTAGAGAAAAACACTGTTCCAGAGTAAAAAATAAACGTTTTTTAGACGAAGCGAACAGGGCTTTGGTTTTAGCTAGAGCGGTTCATCTTAGATCTAAAGTTAAATTATGGTGTACAATCTTTGTAATTTTAGATAATTTGTCTGCAGTTTAAACTTGAATTAGATTTTTGAATTGCAAATCTATAAAAGACTGTTATTCAGAAATCAGACGAGCTTTTCACCGTAATACACAGAGCCGCGTATATGTGTTTGCCGCTACATGTATGCTCCTAGGCTCAGTAATAATCACAGAAAAGGATGGAGAATATTCAATGTTATAGGAGTTGTAACCTCAACTGATATATCAGGTACTATTCAGGGCGATGGCAGTAGACAACGTGCAGCATCTCCGGCTGCAGCCTGCAGCGTCCGTGCCTCTACAACTTTGGCACCACCGCGCATGTGGAGCTGGAACGGCATGCGTGGGCTGGGAATGGAATGGCGGCGGTGTGGACTGTAGACATTGGCCGACCAGACACTTAAGGCCCAGCCCATCTTTATCCATTACCATGGAAACCCAAGAGGCCATCCTTTCGGCCTCTTAGAGCCCAATCGCAAAGACCTTCCTTCTAAAGAAGAAGAAGAAGAAGAAGAAAAAGAAAAGAAAAACTACGAAGTTGCAACCGCAAACTATGAACGAAAAAGAATTGCAGAAGCAGTCAATGATCTGACAAAGCTGTTGCCTCTAAACGCACCCGAGAATCATTGCTTCACGAGGAGCGAGAGTGAAATTCATATACTAAACATCAACCACAATCTCAGTCAAAACTGGCGAAAGCAATAAAGCAGCCAGCATTAGTGTTTCTCTTGTGCCCTATTGGATCGCCAATCATCCAAGCTCTCAACGTAATCGAGCTGAAGACATATACCAAGTGATTATAACATCAATTGTGATGCCAAAAGGAGCACGCACATAGCTCACGAATATATGTGACCATTGGAGCTCCAACCCAAGGAAACATTACATATCCACGTGAGGAGTAATAAGAGAGACAAAAAGAAGGCTGGCCTAGCTATGCCTGTCCAATTGTTTTCATTTTTTGTTTTATAGAAACAACCTTTCAAACAGACATGCGGCGACATATGAAATCTGGGCACCATGCCGACCAGATAAATTAACGTGCTTGGCCTTGGCGAGTCTATTACTAGCAGAAGTGGCACGTAGGCGACGTGTGAAATCAATGTGGGCACGCACCTGGAAGTCCTTGTTGACGACCATGCCGACGGCGCAGAACGCGGTGGCGAAGAACCCCATGACCAGCTGCATCTCCATCACCAGCGCGTACGTGACCGCGCGGCCGCCGCTGGCTGCCCCCGCCGCGCGCTTGTACGCGAGCTCCACCAGCGGCAGGATGAGCCCGTAGAGCGCGGCGGCGCCGAGTGCCAGGCCGAAGCCCAGCGAGTACTTCCCCGCGGCGACCCCCTTGGGGCGGTCGGACGAGACGTGCAGGCCCAGCACGGCGGCGCCCACCGTGAGCAGCGCCACGGCGTTCACCGTGGCTGGCGTCAGCCGCTGGCGCACGATGAGGAACGCGAAGAGCACCGTGAAGGCGAGCTGCGTCGAGACGAGGATCGCGGAGGTGGACACGGGCAGGTACCGCAGGCTGTAGGCGTAGACGAAGTTGTCGGCGCCCGTGGCGACGCCCAGCGCCGCAGCGCCCAGCAGCACGCGCGGCGGGGTCAGCAGGAAGGGGGCGCCCCGCGGGTCGCGCGCGCGGCGCGCCGCGTAGGAGGCCACCACGGGGATCAGCAGCAGCGGCCAGCCGACGGACTGGAGCGTCGCCGAGAGCCACTCCCGTTGCCCGCCCTTGTCGTAGTAGAGGCGGGTCAGGAGCGGCCCCGCCGTGCTGCCCAATGCGAGCATCCCGCAGTTGAGCGCCACCAGGAGGCGGCGCATCACCTTGCTACGGCGTGTTGGCGTCATGTCGTCCTTGCGCGCTTCCACGTCCATGACTACTGTCGCCTGTGGACAAAGAGTGTCGCACGAGACGGTACCGGTGTCTTGCCTGAACGTCTGTGGTCTGCCCTCTGCCATGGTACGAAATCTAGACTCGAATGAGAAAAACAGTGGTATCAAGTGCCAATGCTCGGTTCATGCCAGCTCGCTTATATTATCAGCAAGGCGTGCTGTGCTGCTCTCTGACTCCACTCGCCGCAGCAGCGCAGCTCGCCGCGACGCCGCCGGTATACATTAGGACGAAAAAGGATGCTCCCTTTGACTGTCTGTTCGGCTGGCACTGGTGAATAGTGACAGAACGGACAAGGAGTGCGTAGTGCAAGCTTGATCTTTGGAATCGAAGCAAATAAGAACGTCGTTTTCCCGTCAAACTGTCCAGGTAAAAAATGAAGCACGACAAATGAACCTTTTTGCGGCGGACGTACGGATGGCGGATGCAGCGATGCGCGGCCGAGGGCCGACTTTGGTGAATGCAGGTATACCAGGCCAGTACTTGAATGGCACACACAACCGCACAATTGTTTTAGCCGTCTCAATGGAACGAGGTATCATCGTCACTAATGATGCGTTAAGGGCGTCCTCAATGACACCGGCACGGGCTACCTAACAGTTTACGCAAACAACGTCGGACGTAAAGGATAAATACTCGGTTGAGAAAAGAGAACAAGAGAAAAGTGAGCTTGTACACAAGAACTTAAAATAACATGAGACAAGAACATGAAGAATACGTTAACAGTGAAGAACTAACTACTATATAAATGGGTCGAGAGATGAGCTAAAAAATCTATATAGCTAGCAGCAGGTTGTATTATTAAGCTTGTTTTTAAGGTCTTGATTGAGTGTACAGGACAAAAAACCACTCTCTCTGTTCTAGAATACAAAGTATTTTTTTTAGAAAAAGGAAATTTTATTCCGGCCTCTGCAAGAGTTTTGCACACAACTATTCATTGTTACAGACTCAACCTCGGTCTAAATAAAAACTCACAAAAAAAAGTTTTTGAGAACTCAAACTCGATGAAGTACTAAGCACTAAGCCTATTAGAAGATAACCAGCCATTCTTTGCGAAGATCTCTATTGCCGCAGTCTCAAGCAAACGACAAGCTTCCTTCAATATTGTTTTGTTGTGCTCCTTATGAAGGATGGACTAGAAACGCGTCCAATAAGTGGCTCTAAAGATAACCTGTAAGTAGGAGAATAATCTTTTTTTGTCAAAAACCACATCATTTCTGGCCAACCAAATAGACCAGCAAATAGCAATTGCTCCCACCAAAATTAGAGAGCGTAATTTAGAATGCGCTTGTTGAGCCCAAGACCCCAAAAAATCTGATATATCCTTTGGAGGCTGTAAACCAAATGCAACTTGAACAACCCTCCAAACAAATCTTGCAACATGACAATCGAAAAACAGGTGTTGTATAGTTTCTTTGCTGCTACAAAAACAACAATTATCATCACCTTGCCAATTTCTCTTTAGAAGATTGTCTTTTGTTAAGATAACACCCTTAAGTAAGAACCACCAAAAGATCTTAATTTTAAGGGGTAACTTCAACTTCCATAAAAACTTGTTAGGAGGTACTGCATTTTGATTAACTAAAAAAGCATAGAAAGATTGTACTGTAAACACTTCTTTATTTGTAAGATACTTCTTTATTTGTAAGATCCCATTTTAAAGAGTCGGCCTGGTCATCAAGTTGCACAAATGCTACTGTATTAACCAGCTCATTCCACTTAAGTTGTTTATCTCCTACTAAGGCTCTACGGAACGAAATGTTCAAAGGTGTAGAACTAAACACTTGCGTTACAGTTACATTCTTTTTCCTTGCTATGTTATATAGCAGAGAATAGCGTTCTTTGAGAGTGAAGTTTCCTAACCACTTATCCTCCCAAAACCTAACATCAACGCCATTGTGAAGATTGAAAGTAGATAGACTGAGAAAACGGTCTTTGACCCTCATAAGGCCTGACCAAAAATGCGAGTCACCAGGTTTCCAAAAAGCTTCACCAATGGTTTTGTTTTTTAGGTACTTCTTCCTAAGAAGCTCTTGCCAAACACCCTCCTCATTGATAAATTTATATAGCCATTTGCTAAGAAGGCAAGTGTTTTGTAGCTCAAGATTTAAAATGCCTAATCCTCCTTGATCTTTGGGTAAGCATAGAATACCCCACTTCACTAATCTGTATTTTTTCTTATGGTTGTCCGCTTGCCAGAAGAAACCAGATTGTCGCACCCAATTTTAAGGATAAAATTGAATGAACCAATTTATGTGCGCCCAGAGATCAATCACACACATAAGTGACAAATTACATAGTACCATCACAAGGTTTAATATATAATGAATAATATCATAGAGTCTTTACATTAATAACAGCGGAATAATATAGATAACTCTCTCGCGGAATCTCCAATCCACAGGGAATAATTGACTGGTGAACACAGTCCTAATAATCCTCAGAAGAATCCTCATAGTCATCTGTTACCCATCCGGGATTTTTATCCAAATATGAAAAATAAAGCAAGCGTAAGTACATGTCGTACTCAACAAGAATAGCACGGGTTTATGAGGCTCAAATAAGGCATGACACTGGTTGACAGCGGTTGCTTTTAGTTGATCATGTTTTAGCAATTTGAGTAGCAGCAATAGAATATACCAAGGAACAAGATTTGCATGATCATATAAACATGATAATTAATATGGAATAAACATCAATAGAAACTTCAAATAAATCAATATTCAATTAGTTAAATTCCTGTAAGACGTCCAAGGCCGCTCGTGACCGTGAGCACGGCTGATATATCAGTTTTACACTCTGTAGAGGTTGCACACTTTCACCATGAGTCGTGATTCCCATGTGTCGGGGTTTGCAAGGCCCACGCTACACTGCTAAGGTGCATAACAGGGTCTCACTATGAAGTCTTTCAAAAGGCTCTCTAACAAGTTACTAATCAATCCAAGCGCAATGGCAAGGGGCGGTAGAGCTCTCCTTCCAAGTGGCACACACACGCAGCAGTACACACAAGGACAGGAGCCGCAAAACAACCAGCTCGGCAAGGAACCTTTCAAGATTAATAGCATGATAGAAAGTAACTCCATACTTGACTAAAGCCAGAGCCATATAGCCCGCATGGTTGCGCTGTAAGTCCCGGTGTCATACTTACAGATAAGTCCTTAGTCCATGTTGCTAAAATGCATCTTTTAATCTTTATTTCATAATCAATTATTCAAGTTCATAAGATCATGACCCATCAAAGCACTAGCATCACTACTCAAATGCAATCTCATAGGTAACAAGGATCAAGTGATCAAAAGCTAGGAATAAATACTAGGGTTGGCAAGGTAGACACATGCATCATGAATTTGGTGATTAGGATGAATAGGCAACAAGGATGGTCCATACTATACTTGCCTTGATCAAAGTGCTCTGGAGAATTTGGATCCTCAACGTACTCTTGATCACCAACGTATTGCTCACCATCTGAACTCGATCATAAAATCACCACACAATCATCGAGGCAATCATACACGAAGCAAACAAGATCTATATTAGAAATAGTACACCAACTAGTAGAAAAATAGATTGAAAAGTGTATAAAAATAATCTACTGCGTCGCTACGATTCCAACGATATAAAGATCACGAAAATCGGAGTTCAAACGGGAAAGTTATGAAATAAACAAGTTTTACTTTAATAAAATAATAGAATAAATCTAATCTCGAATTTTAAAAGTTGAAAACATGAGTAACAGTAGCATCATTAGGTAGATTACGAAATTACGAATCTAACGAGACTTGAACGGATCAAATCGGAGCTAAAACGAATAAAATATGGCCGAAATAAACTGAGTGGCAAATCTGTAAATATTGAAAACGCCTTTTGAATTAAAACCGAGGAAATACGTTTTCTAAATAGGAAAGCGTAATCTGAGAAATACGCCAAATGATCACGGGTTAGAACATTAAAAAGCTCAGGGGCTCTTTTGCAAAAGTGCTGGCGAAAGAGTATCTCTCACTGTGAGCCGTTGGATCGGCCGTGGACGGCGCAGGTAGCTCGGGGAAAAGAGGGGCGGCTCTGGTCGCCGGAGTCGGGCGGCGCCCGGCCGATTCCTCGCCGGCAAGATGGCCGGAGATGGCGTTTTCGGGGCTAGGAAGCTCAGCACACCTCGGGATCTGGTCGGGAAGCAAGAGGAGTTCAAGCCGAACCTATCTATGGTTTCGGTTGCCACAGAGGTAGCTCGGGGAGGATGCGGCGAGCTAGGTGGCGGAACTATGGAGGCTGCGAAGCTCGGCATCATGGCTATAGTGCACAAAACCGAGGGAGAAGAGGTCGGGAAGGTCCCTGACCTTGCTGCGAAGCTTGGAGAACAACCAATTTCGACGGAGAAGTCTTCCCGAGGAGAAATCGGCGGCGGCGGCGGAGCTCGGGGCGACGACGGAGCTCGGGGCGGCGGCTAGGGCAAGATTGGAGGGCGTGGCTTGCTCGGGAACTTGTGGGGAGGGACGGCAGGGCTCGGCCGACCTATATAGGGGCGCGAGGGAGGCGTACTTGGGACGGACTCGGCCGAAAAATCCGGCGGTTGCCTTCTGTTGGAGGCGGCGCTCGTGCTCCGCTCGGACTCCGTCCTGAGGAGGGAGACGACGCTGAGCCGTGGGCCTGACGTGTCAGCGAGACCGAGAGGAGGGGGAAGAGGGTCGCGGCTTCCTTTTATGGCCGGTGGAGGCGTGCTCGGGATGGACTCGGCCACGCCCAGAGAGGAGGCCGAGGTGGTTACGGCGCGGCCGTGTCCGCTTCGAACACGAGCGGGAGAAAGGAGGTGACCCCGTGCAGCGGGCCCCATCTGTCGGTCACAGAAAGAGAGAGGGAGCGTGTGCTCTGTTGAGTTGGACCAGCCTGCTGGTGCTTGGCCCAAGCGGCACGAGAGAGGGAATGGAGAGCAGCAGACCTGCTCGGTCTTGGGCCACGAAGGAGTGACCTGAGGGTCCTGCTCCTTTTCCTTTTCCAAAAAGGTTTTCAAATTATATTTTGAAAATACAACAATTTCAAATAAGTTTCGAGCAATACAAACTAGAATGCAGAAGCATGAATGCATTCAACCAAGTTTCTTAATCATGGTTACTTTTAATTTCCCAAAAAAATATTATTCTCTAAATTAAATACCAAGCAATTGCATAAATAAATCAAATTCTCCCTAATTAATAAATCAAAATTTACACAGATCTATAAAAATCTAGTTTTTTAAGAATACCTTTTGGCACTTCAAAGAAAGACATCATGTACATGGCTAGGCTTCTCAAAACAGAGTTAATTAGGACCAACCGACCTCCATAAGACAAAAGCTTTCCTTTCCAGCTAGCCAATTTTTTTTGAAAACGTTCTTCAATAACTCTCTAATCCTTGTTCGTAAGCCTTTTATTATTCATCGGAATACCCAAGTATTTAAAAGGGAACTACCCTATGCCACATCCAAAAATCTGTGAGTATTCTTCCATATACTCTTTGGCCTCGCCGTAACAAAACAAGTCACTTTTATGGAAGTTAATTTTCAATCCCTGAAAGCTGCTCAAATGCACACAAAAGGATTTTCATGTTTTTTGCTTGTTCAATATTGTGTTCCATAAAAAGGATCATATCATCAGCATACTGTAAGATGGAAAGCCCGTCTTCCACCAGGTGCGGAATAAGACCTTGGATTTGTCCATTATCCTTCGCTCTAGAAATGAATATAGCTAACATATCCACAACTAGATTAAAAAGAATTGGTGATAGAGGATCACCTTGTCTTAGACCTTTTTTTGCCTGAAAATAACGACCCACATCATTGTTTACCTTTACTGCAACACTACCCCTAGAGACGAATTGATGAATCCATTGACACCACAAAGGTGAGAATCCTTTCATTCTCAAGGTCTGTTGCAAAAAGGACCAGGTAACTTTGTCATATGCCTTCTCGAAGTCAACCTTAAAAATGACCCTATTTAGTTTGTTTCTATGTGTAGGATCACTGGGAGCCTAGAGGGAGGGGTGAATAGGCCTGCAAAAACTCAACTCGAACAGAAATCAAAATCCAGGGTAGCATTGCCGCACCCCCAGAGCGGCACTGCCGCACTTTGAAAACTAAACCAAACTGCACAAGTGATATATGGATAGAAAGAGTATACTCCCTACAGGTTGTTTCTAGAATTTCACTAAAGTTCACAGTTCGAAGACTGGATACCACAGAAATCCTCTAAATCACCAAATCGAAGCAAACCCTAGAACAAATCAACAATATAAGAATAAAGTGGAGACAACAGCACACGGTGATTTATCCCATGGTTCAGCTCGCCACTTAGGCTTGCCTACGTCCACGTTGTTGAGGCTTGCCACAAAAGGCTAGAGTTACCACAAAGATTGCCCTATTCCTCGTTCTCAAATCAAGAGAGTGAACTCTTGAAAAGAGGGGTGATTTCTTAGCTGCACACAAGATTACAAACCTCCCTTGGCTGCCACAGTGAGGTTGGCAAGCTCTAGGGCGACGCCTAGCCGGCTAGGAGCAAAGCTCCAAGGAGTAGACCTCGAGAACGCCGGCCAAACGTGAACCAAGTGCTCTCAAACTTTGGGAATCAGTAGATTTGCTCTCAACTCGCAAGTTGCTGCCCTTTTTCTCAAGTTTCTATGGTGAAAAGTGGAGATCCAACTTTGACCTCAAGGTCAACGATGGAGGAGAGAGGGGGGCTGCTTTTTTTGTCTGTAACGGGTAGAAAGTCGGGAGCTGGAAGAAGAGACCGTTGAGAGGAGGAAAAGTAGTATTTATATGCTGTCGTCCAACGGTCGGTTAAAGTGTGGCACTGCCGCCCTTTAAGCGCGGCATTGCCGCACTGGCAAATCTTAGCAGAAAGATGCAAGTTAGCTATTGCTGGAATTGTCTAGGTGTGAGGATGTTGTTTCTAGGATATGAGCACTTGATTCAACAGATTGGCTGACATCCCTTAGGAACTCCTTAATAGTACGGCATCTCTAAACTCAAACTCAAAAGTAAATGAAATTAAACCTCCGTTTGAGTTGGTCACCGCCGCTGCAAGTTAGCATTGAGTTCTTTGAAACACATACCATCATCTTACATTGATTCCCTGCTCATCATCTTGATAGAAATTATTAGTTCTCTAATTCGGTGGTCATCAATACCAAAACCCACATTAGGGAGTGATTGCACTTTCAATCTCCCTCTTTTTGGTAATTGATGACAACCCAATTAAAGCTTATAAAAGATAATCATGAATACTGTAAAAAACAAGCCTTGAATGTAAAGAAGTTCTCTAGAGATGTGGAAACGAAAATTGAATTTCCAAATTGGCATAAAAGGCCAACCATCCACACAAGAGTGAAAATAGGAGAATTTCTTTACATTCAAAGGTTCTGTGGGGTGCTGCACACTGTGTCAAACAATTAAATGTGATGCATATGACAGTTCAAAACACACAAGATTTGGCTGAGGAAGCATAGGGCGGCACTGCCGCACCCTGAGGGCGGCACTGCCGCACTGGTTTCTTCAGTCAGATCACAATCAGATTTACACAGCACCTGAACACTTATAAGTTCTACACAGATGTAAAATATAAAGATCCAGATCATAAAGACATAATATATATCCGAAAACAATAGAGATAGAGTCGATAATATAGCTAAATTATTACAAACCATAATGAAAATATTTTTAACTCTCAATCTCACACACTAACTAAGCTGAAACTGAGCTCCAACTGCAGCAAGGCGACGAAGAGAATTTGACCCCTCTAATTTCTCCCCCTTTGGCATCAAATACCAAAAAGAGAGAAGAGAAGAGAGCTCAATCCTGAAGCTGAGACCAATCGACGCCTTCATCATCACCACCTTTACCACCATGAGGGCTGCCATCATCATCATCAGAGTCTGAAACAACCGCCTTCCCTCCACGGTGAGTAGTGCCTGTGAAGCGAGTGGTGCCTGAAGTGCCTGCACCCTGAGAGGTGCGATCTGTCTGTCTCTGAGAGCGCATCCACTGCTGATGGGAGGCAAGCATATCATCCTCACCGGGCATGCCATACTGAGGCGGGTACTTCTGCTGCTGCTGTGTATACTGAGGATACTGGTACCCATACTGTGGCTGCTGATATCCATACTGTGGCTGCTGATACTGCTGCTGTCCTCCATCATCATCAGAGTCATCATCATCATCAAAGTCAGAATCTGTAGGAAACTCAAAGGGAGGAGGAGGCTGAATAGGAGGTAAATCTGGAAGTCCCACCTTCGCCCTAGCCTCCCTAGCCTCAAGTCTGGCTCCATAAGCTGTAGCTGCTGAATATGTGCAAGTAGCAAAGATGGAAGTTAGAATCTTCTTGATGAAGCCCTTCTTCTTGCCCCTTCTTCTACCAGATGATGTCCCTGGAACATCTGTAGGAGCCTGCTGACTGCCACTTTCCTTCTCTACATCATGCGGCCTTGGCCTGTCAATCTTGTACACTAGATGAGCTGTATCATGTGGAAAGCGAATACCAGAAACCTTCTCAATGACAAACATGAGATAGAGGGCATAAGGCAAGCCCCTTCTCCCATCATCCAAAGCAGTAGAGAGCTCATGCCACAAAAAACGAGGAACATTGAACCTCTCACCTGTGTGAAAGCGAACAAGCACGTTACTAGCAAAACCATTAATATCAGAAGCTGCTCCATCCTTTGGATTTATGGTGCTTCTGATCAAATTGTTCATCACATAGTACACAGAGATTAGGCCCTTAGCCTTGCCATCAGCCACCCTGGGATCCCATAGAGAGGCCTCATCTGCTCAACCTCAAGGCGAGACTCATCATGAATCTCAGTAAACTTCCTGTGCACATCAACAAAACCAAGAATGCGACTGAAGGTGATAAAATCAACTCTATAGTGTCGACCCTCAGTCATCCAGTGAATCTCATCAGTAACAGCATTGTGATAGTAAGTGGCATGGAACTGTAAAAGAACCTCTGTGTTCCATCCATACCTGAAACTCATCAAATCAGTCAAATCAAACCTATCACATATCCTGATAGCAGCATTGAACTCCGGCTCATTTCGATCTCTCATCTCCTGGAAGTCCACATACTGCATATGCACAATCTTGGATTTTCTGACACCAAGAATAGCTGTCCTATAGAAGTTGGAGTGAAAGACAGTCCAAAATCTATAGTCAATCCCCATAAGACCAAGAGATGTATATGGGTTGACAGCTCTAACCTGCTGAGTCTCTGACCAGGACTTGGAGTAATCAACCACAGGGTGAGGCATAGAATCATCAGGAGCATGCATCATGGGATTCTCATCTGAATCTCTCATATAGCTGTCATCATACTCATTCAGATGATTAGGAGTGAAAGGACAACCTCTATATGAAATAGTGAATCCCTCCAGCTGGCGTCTCTCCTCATCCTGAATGTACTGCTCATGAGCGGCAAGATCATCAGCGGCATAAGGAGTGGCACCGCTGTTGGTACTCTTGCGTCCCCTCTTGGACTGTTTCTTCGACAGCTGCTTCTTCAAAATCCGAGGGCCGCCGCTTCCACCTCCTTGCTCCATCTATGCAATTCAAATGAGACTTTGATAAGAAACTGTGTAGACTGGAAATATAAAACTTGCTGCACCAAAACTTTAACCACCGAACCAACATGTACTTTGTCCAAAAAACAGAGCACCTGGTGAGCAACCCAGGCAGGGCGGCACGGCACTGTCGCACCCAGCTCCTTCATCTGAACTCTGCAAATTTTGATTCAATGGCTAACTTTTCGATCCAACAACTTCTATACACCATCACAATCTCATAAATCTAAGTACATCAACAGATCGGGCCATGAAATCCATCGGTGAATGAGACAGGGAGCAGTATTTTAGATCTGAGTGGTGAACTTTTGAAAACGAAATCCTGGAGGAAAACTAAATCGATCCACGGAAACCTGACCCAGAGCACTTGCTCCTGCAGGGTGCGGCACTGCCGCCCTGGCTAGGGTTCCCCGAATCGAGTCGGGCTTCTTCCACGATTTCGCCACAAAAGCTCCCCCTAAATCCATGATACTACCCCTGTAAACTCGAATCCACAACTGGAAATCACGCATTGCATAGATCGAGAAGGTTTAGGGTTTCACCTTGATTCAAACCGAAGATTGAGGAGGAAAGATGAGCAATGTCCACGCCTCCACACCTTGACCAGCACGAGAAGGAGCAGGAGATGCTGGCCCTATGTGCACCAATGCTGGGGAAACTCCGGCAAGACGGCGGGGTGGAACACCGGCGCCCTCAACTTCACGTGAGAGAGGAGGAGTTGGGGGCGGCACGGTCTGGGAACGAAACAGAGGGAGAGAGATGGTGGGGCGGCCAGAAGTAGATGAGAGAGTCGGGCCCCACGTCTCAGAGAAATTTGGGCCGAAACCGCTCAGGTTTCAGAGTGCGGCACTGCCACACCCTATGGGCGGCATTGCCGCCCTACCCAAACAGGGATTTTCAAAACCTATTTTCTCGACCCTGTTTCTATCACAGATATATATATATATATTCAAGATATTATGGCCAGAGACAATCAACAATAAAAACTATGGTCATATACCTTGAAAACCTCTTTGAATTAGTTTTGAAAGACAATATGAAACTTTTCAAGAACTTTTCCTAGGTCGCTAGGCTGTCAAACAAGTGTGTGCCACATGTCAAGCCAGGTTCCTTGAATCAAGTATATTTAGTTCATTTCTCAAAGTACAAAATCTTGACTCATTGAGAGGCTTAGTGAAGATATCGGCTAGTTGTTTTTCGGTGCTCACATGGCGAATTTCGATATCTCCTTTGGTTTCGTGGTCTCTCAAAAAGTGATGACGAATGTCTATGTGTTTTGGTCTTGAGTGACTTACCGGGTTGTTTGCAAGTTTTATGGCACTTTCATTGTCACACAAAAGTGGGATTTTGGTGAAGTGACATCCGTAATCTTTTAAGGTTTGCCTCATCCAAAGTAGTTGAGCACAACAAGCGTCGGCTGCAACATACTCGGCTTCGGCGGTGGAAAGAGCTACACAATTTTGCTTTTTAGAGCTCCAAGACACTAGGGACCGTCCAAGGAATTGACACATCCCCGAAGTGCTTTTTCTATCTACTTTGCAACCAGCGTAATCGGAATCCGAATACCCAAGTAGATTGAACTTAGAGCCCTTAGGATACCACAAGCCAAGATTTGGAGTATGAACTAAATATCTCAAGATTCTTTTAACAGCGGTTAAGTGACATTCTTTAGGATTGGCTTGAAATCTAGCACACACGCAC
The DNA here is from genome assembly GCA_038502445.1 of Eremochloa ophiuroides. Taxonomy (NCBI): domain Eukaryota; kingdom Viridiplantae; phylum Streptophyta; class Magnoliopsida; order Poales; family Poaceae; genus Eremochloa; species Eremochloa ophiuroides. Next base: position 80,077,727 of record JAHLJS010000001.1, read on the forward strand.
ACACTAAGCATTATGTCCGGCCTAGATGCACACAAGTAAAGTAGAGAGTCGATCATAGAACGATATACCTTTGTATCAACGGCTTTCCCTTCTTCATTTAGATCAAGATGTCCATTGATTGGCATGGGAGTTTTGATGGGCTTTGCATTCACCATGTCAAACTTCTTGAGCATGTCATGAGTGTACTTCGTTTGACAAATAAATGTTCCTTCCTTCAATTGCTTGATTTGAAAACCAAGGAAGAATTTCAATTCACCCATCATGGACATCTCAAATCTCTTAGTCATGATCCTACTAAACTCCTCACAAAAAGATTGGTCAGTACTACCAAATATTATGTCATCGACATATATTTGGCATACAAAGATATCTTTAGCAAACTTGTTAGTAAAGAGAGTAGGATCGGCTTTACCTCTTTCAAAGCCTTGCTTGAGCAAGAAGTCCTTAAGGCATTCATACCATGCTCTTGGTGCTTGCTTAAGCCCATAGAGCGCCTTTTGGAGTTGGTAGACATGGTTGGGGAACTTGGGATCTTCAAAACCCGGTGGTTGTTCAACATAGACAAGCTCTTGGATTGGACCATTGAGGAATGCACTTTTGACATCCATTTGATACAACTTGAAGTCATGATGGGCAGCATAGGCAAGAAGCATCCGAATTGCTTCAAGCCTAGCCACCGGTGCATATGTTTCCTCAAAGTCCAAACCCTCTACTTGAGTGAAGCCTTAAGCAACCAATCTTGCCTTGTTCCTTGTCACCACGCCGTTGTCATCTTGCTTGTTGCGAAAAACCCATTTGGTGACAATCACATTTGAATTAGGTCTCTTCACCAAGGTCCACACTTGGTTTCTTGTGAAGTTGTTGAGCTCTTCTTGCATCGCTAATACCCAATCCGGGTCTCTAAGTGCATCTTCAACCTTAAGAGGCTCCAAAGAGGAAACAAACGTGTAATGTTCACAAAAATTTGCTAAATGAGAACGAGCCATTACCCCCTTTCGAAGACTCCCAAGGATATTGTCAACGGGATGATCCCGTTGAATCGTTTGACGTAGCCTTGGATGCTCAACACCTTCTTCCTGTTCTTCTAGCTCATCACAATCTTCCAGATCAAAGATTGGAGCAAGATCTAGACCATGGTCCAGACCTGACTCAGTTTTGGCTGCTGAGGAGGGGACGGCACTGCCGCCCTACTTTTCTGTAGCAGGAGTACCCTACTCTTCTCTGGTGAGTGCGTCAGCGGAGTCTTGTTCAGCAGCATCTTGAGGCTCCCCCTGTTTGGCTGCAGGAATTTCTTGTGGTCTTATATCGCCAATGGTCAATTGCTTGATAGCCTCACAAGGTGGATCCTCCTTATCTACAACACTAGAGTCAACTTGCTCTACTTGAGAGCCATTAGATTCATCAAATGTCACATCTACCGCTACTTCAACTCGACCGGAGTTTTTGTTGAAGACACGGTAGGCATGCTCATTTGATCCATAACCAAGTAGAAAACCTTCATCAACTTTAGGCGCAAATTTAGAGGTTTTGGGTTTCTTGTTAAGTATGAAACACTTACACCCAAACACTCTAAAGTATGACACCTTGGGTTTGTTACCGGTGAGGAGCTCATAAGAAGTCTTCTTCAACTTCTTGTGTAGATAGAGACGGTTGATGGCATGACACGCGGTGTTGACGGCATCACTCCAAAAGATGTCCGGCGTCTTGTATTCATCAAGCATTGTCCTTGCCATATCAATGAGTGTTCTATTTTTCCTCTCTACTACACCATTTTGTTGAGGGGTGTATGGAGTTGAAAACTCATGCTTGATGCCCTCTTCATCAAGAAATTCCTCCACTAGGGTATTCTTGAACTCGGTCCCATTATCACTTCTCACTTTCTTGATGGGGAGATCGAATTCCTTTTGTGCCCTCCTAACAAAGGTTTTCACCTTCTCTTGTACCTGGCACTTATCATAAACAAAGAACACCCAAGTGAACGAGAATAGTCATCAACAATAACTAAGCCGTATTTGTTACCACCAATACTAAGATAGGCAACCGGCCCAAAGAGATCCATATGAATCAACTCCAATGGTTGAGTGGTGGTCATGATGCTCTTTGGTGGGTGAGGTACGCCTACTTGCTTTCCGACTTGGCAAGCGCTGCAAATCCTGTCTTTCTCAAAGTGAACATTGGTTAGTCCAAGGATGTGGTTGTCTTTTAGAAGTTTGGCCAAGTTCCTCATCCCAACATGTGCTAGGCGGCGATGTCACAGCCAGCCCATGCTAGATTTTGCCACTAAACAAGTCTCAAGGTTGGCTTTCCCTTTGTTGAAATCAACTAGGTAAAGCTTTCCCTTTAGTTGACCCGTAAAAACAATAGAGGAATCCTCCCTTCTAGTGACTTCCACACTCTTATCCGTAAAGAGACAATTGTAGCCCATTTCACACAATTGTGATACGGACAACAAGTTGTAACTTAACGAATCAACATGTAAAACATTAGTAATTGAATGTTCATGAGTGATTGCAACTTTACCAAGACCTAGCACACCTTCCTTGGAATTGTCTCCAAAGACAATATTTTCATTTGAGTCTTCCTTGGGGGTGTAGGATGAGAACATACTCTTCTCTCCGGTCATGTGATTTGTACATCCACTATCAAGCACCCAACTTGATCCACCGGAGAAGTATGCCTACAAAACAAGTTTAGTTCCTTGACTTAGGTCCCCAAATGTTCTTGGGGCCTTGCATGTTAGTTACAAGAAACTTAGAAACCCAAATAGAAGTGTTATGATAAACATTCTTTTCTTTGCCAATGTACTTGGCAACCACTTCACCCTTGCTATTGTTCTTCAACACAAAGCAAGAACTCAAGCTTTGTCTAGGTGCAACGGTCTTCGGTTGATAGGAATACTTGTTTGATTGCCCCCAGATTGATTTCTTGCCTTTGTATGGAACCTGATTTGGCTGGGAGACCTTATTTCTGTGCTGATCATTTCCATATGCAGTGGAAGTGACCTTCCCTTTCTTTGGGGGAGCGGCACTGCCGCCCTGGACAGGGTGCAGTGCTGCTCGGGGGGCTGGTCGTGCTGCTCTCTGTGCAGGTCCCTGTGTACTTCCACTGCTGTTAGAAGTGAAATGCACACATTCATAACCATTTATTACCTTTCTCCCATTTGTTTTGCCTCCATGTCGGTGTCCAAGTCCGGTTTTGATGTGTGGATGTCTTCCATCCTTGAATTGTGGCTTCTTTGATTGATTCACTTGGCGACCAACATGCTTGTTCTCAGATTTGCTCTCTTTGGCAACTATTTCATTGAGCCTAGTTATTTCCACCTTCATAGCCTCTATGTTTGCAAGGTTAGTAGCATAGATATCCAAATCAAGATCATGACATTTTCCACATCCTTTACTAGTGGAGGCAATAGAGGTGTCATTTGTTTTAGAAAGATTTGAGGTGCTCTCCCAAAGAAGGTTATATTGCAACTCAAGTTCTTTGTGCTTTTCACATAAGACACAATACTTTTCATCAAGTGCAATATGAGCCTTTTTAGTGAGTGCATAGTCCTCTTGCTCTTTGACCAAAGCCTTGCGCAAGGATTCCACCTCACTCCTTTCCAAAACATGTGCTTCATTGCTAGCAATATAGAGACTTTCTTGTTTGATAAGAAGTTCCTCTCTAGATTCTAGCTCGGCTTGAACACTTTATAAATTTTCCATTAGTTTAGAGATGAAGAATTTTGTTTTAGGGTCCAAGTTCTTGGTTATGTTATCTAGCTCCTCATCACTTGAAACTTCATCACTAGAGCTTTCACTAAGTTCGCTACTAGAGATATCACTAGGAGGAAGTGAATGGTTTGGATTTAGCTTTTACCTTCTCACCCTTTGCCATGAGACAAATGTGAGAGGAGTAGTAGTCATCATCATCGGTCAAGTTGTTGAAGAGCTTGGGTGGTGAAGATGTCTTTTGGATGCCACGGTTGCAATCTTCTCATCTTCATCATTTGAGCTATCATATGTTGAGTCCCATTCATGACCAATATGAGCTTCTCCCATTATCTTCTTGCTGCCCCTCTTGTACCTTTGCTTAGTTTTCTCTCTTGTCCTTGTTGTTCTTGGCATCTTCTTCAACATGAGGACATTGGGCAATGAAGTGCTCGGTGCTACCACACTTATAGCAAGTTCTCTTCTTCTTGTTGGGAAATCTCTTCTTCACAAGCTTGTAACCTTACTTCTTCAAACCTTTACCATACTTGTTCATGAAGAGAGCCACATCTTCTATTTCCTTGAATTTGGTGTTGTCATCTTCACTTTCACTTGAGGATGATGTAGACTCAACCTTTTCTTGACTTTGCTTGATTTATTTGCCTTTGCTTGTAGTTGCTTGCTTGCTGCCCTTGTGCTTGTAACCTTGACTTGGCTTGCTTGCTTTGAGTGCTATGTCCTTCACTTTCAAGCCCTCCAACTTAGCTTGCAACTCTCCAAGCTTCCTTCTCCCATTTGCTTCTTCTCTTTACATGTCAAATGTCAAAAGTCTACCAAGCACATCATTTGGGGTGAATTGCTCAAACTTCTTTTTGTCTCTAATTAGAGTGACTACGGTCTCATTTCTAGGTGAGTAAGCCTCCAACATGACTTTCACCACCTTGTGATCATCTAAGTCATCACACCCATAGCCTCTAATCTTGCCAACAAGTGTCATCAATCTATCAAACATAGCTTGTGGCCCTTCATCATCCAAGATAACAAACCTATTGAGCTTGGCCATCAATATTTCAATCTTTACCTTTCTAACTTTGTCAACACCGTCATGAGCAAGATGCAAAGTGTCTCAAATCTGTTTTGCCACATCAACTCCCATCACCCGGTTGTACTCATTTCCGTCCAAAGCACTAAGTAGCACACTAGTGGCTTGCCCATTCAAATGGACAGCCAATAGCTCCTCATGTGTGGGCTGCTCGGGGTCGACGGGAGGCTCAAATCCATTGCACACAACCTCCCAAATGCCGGGATGAAGACCTATAAGATAAGCCCTCATTAAGTGCTTCCACTTGGCAAAGTTAGTCCCATCGAAATGAGGTAACTTGCCCACGGGCACATTGATGAAAGATTTGCGATCACGGTTAGTCATAAGAGCATAGTTAAAGGATACGACCGCATATTTCTTCTTGGTGGTGGTGTTGCCCTTGTCCTTCTTGGAGGCGTGATAGGAGACATCATCATTGCCATCATCGGAGCTACTAGAGAGCTCACTGGATGACGTGTGCACCGCCTTGGCCTTCTCTTCCATCTTCTTCCTAGCTTCCCTTCTCTTCTTCCTTTCTTCTCTCTTGAGTCTTCTTTCTTCCTTTCTTTTCTTCTTTTCAGCTAGCCTTTGCTTCTCTCTTTCTTGTTCATGAGCTTCTCTTCTTTGCTTCTTTTCGGCCTTTCTTCTTCTTCTCTCTTCCTCATCTTGTTGCCTTTTGTCGGGGTCGGAGGCAACAAGAGGAAGATCCTCCCTTGCTGTGGAGGCTGAGAGCTCACTGCTTTCGCTGTCGGTATCGTGGAGATCCACGTCCTTCGGGTCAACTTGAGCGAATCAAATTGAGCTCGCTCTGGGCTCCATACTTCACGCGGTGAAGCGTATACGAAGCAACCTGCTTCGATACCACTTGTAGGATCACTGGAAGCCTAGAGGGGGGTGAATAGGCCTGCAAAAACTCAACTCGAACAGATATCAAAATCCAGGACGGCACTGCCGCACCCCCTAGAGCGGCACTGCCGCACTTTGAAAAATAAACCAAACTGCGCAAGTGATATATGATAGAAAGAGTATACTCCCTACAGTTTGTTTCCAGAATTTCACTAAAGTTCACAGTTCGAAGACTGGATACCACAGAAATCCTCTAAATCACCAAATCGAAGAAAACCCTAGAATAAATCAACAACATAAGAATAAAGTGGAGACAACAGCACACGGTGATTTATCCCGTGGTTCAGCTCGCCACTTAGGCTTGCCTACGTCCACGTTATTGAGGCTTGCCACAAAAGGCTAGGGTTACCACAAAGGTTGCCCTATTCCTCGTTCTCAAATCAAGAGAGTGAACTCTTGAAGAGAGGGGTGATTTCTTAGCTGCACACAAGATTACAAACCTCCCTAGGCTGCCACAATGAGGTTGGCAAGCTCTAGGGCGACGCCTAGCCGGCTAGGAGTAAAGCTCCAAGGAGTAGACCTCAAGAACGCCGGCCAAACGTGAACCAAGTGCTCTCAAACTTTGGGAATCAGTAGATCTGCTCTCAACTCGCAAGTTGCTGCCCTTTTTCTCAAGTTTCTATGGTGGAAAGTGGAGATCCAACTTTGAACTCAAGGTCAACAGTGGAGGAGAGAGAGGAGCTGCTTTTTCTGTCTGTAACGGGCAGAAAGTCAGGAGCTGGAAGAAGAGACCGTTGAGAGGAGGAAAAGTAGTATTTATATGCTGTCGTCTAACGGTCGGTTAAAGTGCGGCACTGCCGCCCTTTAAGTGCGGCACTGCCACACTGACAAATCTCAGCAGAAAGATGCAAGTTAGGTACTGCTGGAATTGTCTAGGTGTGAGGATGTTGTTTCTAGGATATGACCACTTGATTCAACAGATTGCCTGACATCCCTTAGGAACTCCTTAATAGTACGGCATCCCTAAACTCAAACTCAAAAGTAAAATAAAATTAAACCTCCGTTTGAGTTGGTCACCGCCGCTGCAAGTTAGCATTGAGTTCTTTGAAACACATATCATCATCTCACATTGATTCCCTGCTCATCATCTTGATAGAAATCATTAGTTCTCTAATTCGGTGGTCATCAATATCAAAACCCACATTAGGGAGTGATTGCATTTTCACTATGTAGCTCATGAATTGTTTCATGAAGGATAGTAACGCCTTCCAAAATATTTCTACCTGGTAGGAAGGCCGTCTGTGATGGTCGTACCACTTTCTCTACTACTTTGTTTATTCTATTTGTTGCAACTTTTGTGAATATTTTGAAACTCACATTTAGTAGGCAGATTGGTTTGTATTGTTGAATTTTGATAGCTTCCTGACATTTGGGAAGTAGAGTTACAATCCCAAAGTTTAGGCTAAAAAGAGACAGTTTTCCATTATAGAAGTCACGGAACACATCCAACAAATCGGATTTAATAACCTCCCAAAATACCTAATAGAACTCAGCTAGAAAACCATCTGGACCAGGTGCTTTGTTATGTTCCATATGAAAAATTGCTTCTTTAACCTCATTTTCAGTAAACATTGTTGTTAGAAAATTATTCTCTACTTCACTTACTTGTGGTATGTCATCAACTCTATTCTCCATCATAGTAAAATTATTCTCCTCTGGTGGTCCAAACAAACTCTGGTAATATGAGGTAATGTGCTCCTTTAGCTCGTCATCATTTTTTAAAATTGTATTGTTCCCGTCCAATTGGAAAATGCGTGTTTTCCTATGCTTACCATTTGCAATAAGATGGAAATATCTTGTGTTATTATCACCTTCTAATAGGTGCTTAGTCTTTGAACGCTGAAACCAAGCTACCTCTTCTTCTCTCAACAAGTGAGAAATTCTATCCTTGAGACAGCGAAGGGTATCTTGTTCATTTGGAGATAGAGTTGTGTATTCTGCCTTTTTATCTAGTAAATCAATCATGTCTGTGATTGCTTTTTTATCTTTCTTATTTTGACCTCTTAAATTTTTTGCCTAGCCTTTTAAATATTGATGAGTGCGCCTTATCTTGAATTGCCATTTTTGTAATGAATTAGCACCTCTAGTTTCACCCTCCCAAACCTCCGCCACCTGTTCATAAAATCCTTCCAGTAATAACCAACAGAGTTCAAATTTGAATGCTTGTTGATTACCACGAAGTGCAGAGGTCCCAGAATCCAAAAGTAATGGAGTATGATCTGAAATATCTCTGGTTAGAGTTTGGACTATCGCTAATAGGTATTTTTGTTCCCAATCTGTGCTTACCAACACTCTATCTAGCCTTTCAAAGGTCGGTATATCAAGAGTGTTAGCCCAAGTAAAACGACGTCCAGAGAGATTCAACTCTCTCAGATCCAAACTTTCAATACAAGCATTGAAAAGGAAAGGCCACCTATCATTGTATTTGTCATTATTTTTTTTCTATTGGGCTTCTAATGATGTTGAAGTCACCACCTATTAAGATAGGTTTATTATCTGAATTACACAACTGAACTAACTCAGTGAGGTAAGCTTCTTTGAGTTCATCTTGTGCTGCTCCATAAGTGGCAATTAGAACCCACTTAAACCCATCATCCTTGTTTCTAATGGAGAATTTAATATTAAAATCACCTAATATGACAGTACCAATATCAAAAAAATCGAGATTGATGCCTAATAAAATGCCACCTGATTGACCTCTAGGAGAAGTCCATTGCCAAAAAAAGTTTTGACCACCACAAAAGTGATCCAAATCTGAATTGGAAAAATCATCTCTACGAGTCTCTAAAATTGCAATGAAATCTAAATGATAATCACTCGACGAATCATTTAGCAATTTAAATTTAGCCAAGTCTCTAAGACCTCTGCTATTCCAAAAAAGTCCCTCCATTTAGGTGTTTGTTTTCTTCTTTTAGCAGCAACAAATAAGTTTCGTTTCTTGTTCTTTTTGTTTGAAGAACCTTTCTTTTTGGACACTGTATGCCATTCACCTCCAATATGATCGGCATCCTTGTCCAAGTTTTCGTCAATTATGCCACTACATAAGTGACCAATCATAATGTATTCTAAATCATTATCTTCTTCTTCAGAGTCAGCTACAGATTCAACATGGGATAGGTCTTTAGAACTGTTTCCGCTTAACCTATCTAATTCCCCAACTTTAATATTAGATATTGAAGTAAAAATTTCATTTGCAGTAGAACCCATAGAAATACCAACATTATGGATATTTGAAGTAAAAACTGAATCTAAAACAGATAGAATTGAATTATTTAATTGCTTACCACAAGCTATGGGCGCCTCTAGATTTTTAATGGCGACCAGACGCTCTGCTCTTTCAATTGAGTCTTCATCTGCTGTGGCTTCCCGCCTTTTGCTCCTACGAATTGGAGCTTGTGGCAAGACTCTTTTGGAAGGAGTGTGGGACTGCTCTATGGTTGCAACTTCATCACCTTCAGCCATTACTTCATTAGCAATATTTTCGCACTGCAATTGTACTACCCTATCCATTATCTTTTCTGCCATATCCCTCAAGTTTTCTTCTGAAGGTACGACACCCTCTTCCTTTGTTCCATTGACACCATTGGCCTGACCTGCACTCAGTAGCTCAATCGGTTCAGAAGAGAAAAAGGAAGGGGTTGAAATCACACGGTCTTGTTTCTCATTATCTTCCATGTTGTGGTCCAAACTTGCTGCCACCAGATTCCGGGCACTAACAGAATGATGATGGCCCCCTTGATTATGGATTTGTTCTCCATCATTATTGTTTGCTTGTCCAGAAGTCAAGCTAGAACCAAGAGTTCCTCTACCAGATTTGTTCTCCCTTCCCAACTCTTTCTCTTCCTCTCCAAGCAGATCATCATCTTCATCCATGGGTTCTCTTTCTTCTCCATCCTCTCTGGACAGACTCGAATCACCTTCCTCAACAATAAAATAAATGGCATGCAGGTACTTCCCAAATACCACTTGCAAAGTTTCTGGTATCTTTTTTGGGTCAAGAATAGCCACCTTAATCCGTGCCAAATCCTCTGACCGAGAGAAGACCATATCTACCTTTTGAGTGGCGCCAATGATGGTTCCAACAGCCCACGAGATAAGAAAATTTTTCCGTAACGGTTCTGGTATTCCTCCAACCTGGACCCACACCTCCGGCAATTTGAATTTCACTATCTCATTGGGCCCCCAGACACTACACTCGATGGAGAGGCCTGGACGATTTTTAACCTTTGCTTCTCCAAAATTCTCCATCCGAGTTAATTCCAAGGCATTAGGAAAGACAGTAAGGAAATAATTAGCACCATTAGCTTTGACTTCCCATTGCCAAGGAACTAGGACCAAACGCTCTAGCTCCCCTTTCACCTGGTCTGCTGTCATTTCACCACCCCTAACGGTGACAAGAGCCCATGCAGAAGAAACCTTTGTACTGTTATACTCTTTGTCCAAGACATGAATATAGTGGAAGCCCAAGCAAGGTGCACCATACCCCACAGTCTGAGCTACTGGTTTCACAGCTTTCAGCAGGGGACATCTATGAGAAACATGTGAATTGCTCTCACAAATCTCATAAAATAGAGGAACTAGACAATCAGTATTTATGTGTCCTCTTCTTCCACACTGGGAGCACAAGACTTTTCTGGTCAAAGACCAATTGGCGTATTAAATTTCCCTCGCTTCCTTACATAAATGTTGTCCAGAGAATACAATAACTCTGCCTTCTCCTCCCTCTTGTGTACGATGTTGGTTTATCTTCATCACCCGTCATTGATGTGACATGGGCACCGGGAGAACAGATTTACAAAACCCCCAAGTCACCTCGTCTGAGGTTTTCTCTTCTACTCGCCACAGCCCGCACGGCCCAGCTTGCCCTCCTTCCTTTTCCCCGCAGCTCACTCCAGCCCAGCCAACCTCGCCTGCTTTCTTCTTCCTCCCCTACGGCAAAAGCTGCAATTTAATCATCACTAAAATGCTAGAATTAAATTAATCATCACTAGAATGCAATGTATTATTTCTATCACTATGCGGCTTACGCTGTGCAGCAGATGGTAATAAATACTCCCTTCGATCACACAAATAAGGTTGTTTTAGATAATAATGTTTTGATCAAACATTAGGAATATAAATTGCAAATAACTTTTAATTTGTTAAGTTTAGATATATGAAAATTACATGATTAGATTTATCTCAAAAAATACTTTCATAAAATATACATATGTCACTTTTTTATAAATATTTTTATTAAAAAATAGGAGGCAAAGTTGAGTTTTAAAGATCGTGTTATTGTCCAAAAATAACTTTTATTGTGTGATCAGAGGAAATTCATGCAATTCTGATACAGTTCTAGAAATTACGACGTGTACTTGTGCATAGAACACCGTGCACCCTAGGCCCTGTTTACTTTCTAAAATTTTTTCTGTTTCCCCATCACATCGATTGCCCTTTACACATGCATGGAGCATTAAATGAAATATCAGCTGTTGCATATTTGTACTTTTTACTTGACTAGCTCGAGATGAATCTTTTGAGTCTACTTAGGCTATGATTGGACAAAAATTATTAAATTATAACGAAAATGCTACAGTGCACTTTTCATCTCCTTTTCACCCAACTAAACAGCCTCTTAATAAGTTTACATGTTTGCCTGAAGGCAAAAGATGGGGGAAGTATTTATTCCTGGCCATCATGTGCTTGCAGGAGTGGAGGTCCAGCAAGCAACTTCTCGTGAAATATCAGACCTCACCAATAAATGCAATATTTCAGGTATTTTGGTGAAATTTTTCTGAATTTTTTTCCGTGGGGTCAGTCAACGTCAACCGACAGGCTTGAAGACCCTCGTAAACTTGTTTAGATGGACTCAGTTATAAGTTTTTTTGAAACTTCCAATGTGGGGTGGGGAGCTCCCCACCTGATTTTATTTCCTTTTCCCCTTTGGAGCTTTGGTTACACAATTACAGATTGGTTACAAAACAGAGCAAAGACAAAAACCAGCCAGCAAACGTCCTAAGCCGGCTTGGAGATAGATAGCAGGCAGCTAGAGTAGCCAGAGGGTGAGTAGGAAAGGTTAAGCACTGTAAAAATGTTTACATGGCAATCAACGCCGCACCATCAAGAACTTTAAGCCATTCGTCTGTGACCTTCTTGCTTTTCTTCGGTATTCGCAGCTTCCATTGGCAGACTTCAGTTCGGCAAGCTTGAATGAGGTTTGTTAGAGAGAGGTTCTCATTCCGGAAAACCCAAGCGTTCCTTGGCTTCCAAAGCTGCCAGCAGCAAGGGCAACAAAGGTACTGCATCGATCTGAAGGGATGCCTGGAATGCTCTGAATGAAATGAATAGTCTTTGTTTGGAAGCTCTAATCTGGCTGTAGCCCGATTGCAGACCAGAATTGCACTGCAATTGGGCACTGGAAGATGATATGATCTGCGGATTCTTCCGCTGCACCACACACTGTACACGCGGGAGAGTCAACTATTGTCTTTCGGTGGAGGTGACGGCATTGTATCCTTTCCCTTGATAGAAGCCAGACAAAGAGTTGAACTCTTGGCGGGGCAGAGCTTTTCCAGATGAAGTCTGATGTTGGGTCTTTTGGTTGCCCCCTTGCTTTAAGAAGTCTATAGATAGCCGATGTGTCTAGCTTATCCGCGGAACAACTGAACACCGGGGCGCTTGTCCGGCATGCTTGAGAGTGTTGTTTCTTGAACTGCCAACTGAAGCTGCTGTAGTTCCTGTTGAGCTTGCGGGGAAAGGCGGTTGACAAAGTTGCCATGCAAATTAGAGAGGATAGCCTGCCGAACCGTTATTAATCTTCTAGTGCAGTGACTAAACAGGCTTGGGAAAAGGTCTGCAAACGCTTCATCGTCGTGCCAGACATCCTGCCAGAAGAGAGTTGTGGTACCGTCGCCTAAGCTCACCGTAGTGATGGACTGATATAGTGGCAGTAAGGATCGCAGTAGCTCCCAGTGGTGGCCGAGGTTGGCACCTTGCATAGAGGCGATGTCCACTCTTTCTCTGATCCAACTTGCCCATGCCGAGGAGCTGGCGCAGTGCAGACGGAGTATGTGATACAACAGAAGGCAAATGTTATAAGTGCCTAGATCCTTGATTCCATGCCCTCCCAAGTCTTTTGTTGTGCATACATTCTCCCAGGCAACTAGACATTTGGAAGCTGGGGTCTCTCGCTGGCCAGCCCAAAGAAAGGATCTCCTTCTCTTGTCGAACTGCTTGATCAGCTCCGGTGGTAGCTGAGTGGCTGACATCAGGTAAGTCAGTTGACTGTCGAGCATGGAGTTTATCAGGACGACTCAACCCATGTTGTTGAGTAGAGACGCCTGCCAAGAAGATAGATATTTGTCAGCTCTGTCGATGTAGGTAGAGAAGGCTAAAGCCGGCAACTTGGATGCAGAGAGAGTCAGGCCCAGGTAGTTCTGCGGGAAAGCTTGCTGGCTGCAGCCAATGATCATCGTGCATTGCTGAACCCAAGCATCCTCCATGTGTATCGGAACCAAGGTGCTCTTTCTAAAATTGATTTTTAGTCCTGTGGCATCCGAAAACATTTCCAGAGCTGCTTGAGAGCCTGCACTGCCTGAACCTCCCCCTACATTACAATAAGAGTGTCGTCGGCATATTGGAGCACGACACAGGGTTTATCACTGTCAATTGGATGTTTGATGGAGCTAACTGAGCGCAGCAGCGCCTGGAGAGTGTCAGCCACAATGAGGAAAAGGTATGGGGATAAAGGGTCCCCCTACCTAAGTCCTCGTTTGCAAGTTATCCATCTTCCTGGGCAGCCATTGACAAGGACCGCCGATTTCGAGGAGGACAGGAAGTCCCTCATCCACGCGCACCAAGTTTCACTGAAGCCCCGCGCGTTGAGGATTGTTTCCAGCGAGTCCCAGTTGACGGTGTCAAAAGCTTTTGCAAGTCCTGTTTTAACACAAGGGCAGGTAGCTTCCTCTTGTGGCAAGTCTGTACCACCTCCGCTGCAAAAACAAAAGTTTTCGAGATGGATCTCCCACGCAGAAAACCTGTTTGGTGTAAATCAATCATATTGCTGATTTCCTTCTGCAGCCTCCCAGTAAGAATCTTGCTTAAGATTTTGATGGAACAATTCTGCAGGCAGATCGGCCGGAAAGCATCCACCGTTACCGCCCCCGGCTTTTTTGGGATCAAGACCATGTAGGAGCGGTTGATACGCTCTAGCTGAGCTTCCCGCAGGTGGAAAGCCGATAGGAAGGCCATCAACTCCCCCTTGACAGTGCCCCAAGCAGCTCTGTAGAAAGACGGGCCGAAACCGTCAGGCCCCGGGGCGCTGCTTCTATCCATTGATTTGATGGCTTGCAATGCCTCCAACTCAGTGAAAGGTGCAGTGAGCTGCTGTGAAGGCCTTGGTCGATGGTGAAACAAAGAGTTAAGTCAAAGGCCCAAACGGAAAAACCCGGCTGCCCAATGATGAAGCTGAAAAAATCTGACAATGCCTAAAGTTTCCCTTCATGGTTGGAGATGAGAGATCCCTGAACCTCAATATGACGGATATTGTTTGCTCTGAAGCGCACAGTGGCCTGATCATGGTGATTGGTGAAAGGCCGTGTTTGCATCTCCCTCGCGCATCGCGCGAGCCTTACTGCGTTGCTTCCAGTAAGACGCCTTCTCCGAGATTGCCTGGGCTAGGCGATCTTGACAGGTCTTGCGGGAATCAGCTCAAACACAGAAAGTGGTCGATCCTCCTCAAAGGTGTCGATTGTCGAAGTAATTGGATTAGAAATCTTAAGTTTGGGATGGAGTGTGGAGGCGCCCTGTTACGCCGAGACCAGACCTTTGCCGCTGCTGAGGCAGGCAGCTAGTTGCCCCGCAGCGTCGTTACGCCTGTCAGCCTGAGACCAAGCTGGGAGAACAGAAGGAAGGAAAGACTGACGATGGAGCCAGGCGTTTTCGAAACAAAAGATTTTTGATCTTGGAATAGTGGTGGACATGGACAGGAGGATTGGGGTGTGGTCGGAGGTTGGTTTTGCTTGCGGAGTCAGGTACTCAAGTTCGAAGTTAAAAATACTGTAGCAGCGTTTTATTTTTTACAAACATTGTCTAATCATGACCCAAGTAAGTTCAAAAGATTCGTGACACAACATTTTGTAAAGATTCGTGATATAATATTTTGTCAAGCTATCAAATTAGTTTTAGTTTTTATCTATATTTAATACTCCATGCATGTGTTCAAAAATTGATGTGACCAGTTTGATTTAAAGTTGGAGAAAAATAAAACGGGGCCAAGTTCAGTACTCGAATTGCACGCCAGGCTCGCCCTCCGTTTCAGAATCAGGATAAAAAATTTACAGCGAGAGAGGTCATGCATAAAGAAGCTGATACAGTACTAACTCAAGAGATGTGATGAGATTAGATGATCATGGAGACGCAAGCACAGGTTGTGATATATAGTAAACTCATTTCCAACAAGGTGACGCACACGCACTAGACCGATCAGCAATCTCGCTGCATGAACTGATGAAGTGATGATTAACAATTCCGCCCGACACTGCCGCGAAATTTCCGTGGCCGGCTCCTTTACAACAGCCCCCCGGGCAGCGGGCACTTTGCCGCCTAAGCAGAACCGCGGAGAGGAACACCTGTCCTGTGTTTACATCTCAGTTGCAGTTGCAATTTTATACTGTAGTATGTTTGTTTGTATGTAATAATTTTTATCTAATCATGGCCTAAGTGGACTTAAAAGATTCGTCTCGTGATGTACATAAAAAAGTACAAACATGTAAATATTTCGTCTACGTTTAATGTTCTATACATGTGCCGTAAAATTAATGTGACTAGTTATAATTACAATTTGTAATGGATCTAGACAGGGCCTGGGGTGTGGCTCACCTCCACGATGGGTCGTGGGACGACTGACGAGGCCGGAAAGCGGCGGAGGAAAACCGTTTTCGTGGAAGACACGGGAAAGAAAACACGTCATGCTCGAGGACTCCGCGGACGCGGCGACAGTGCGCCACTCCACCGAATGCGCAACCACTGCACTCTTTGTATCTCTGTCTGACTGTCTTCTTCTTCTTCTTCTTTTCAAAAAAAAAAAAAATCTGTCACTGTCTCCTCTTGACTCACCTGCAGCCATGGCTGGACAGCCTGTTTTTTGGCTGAAAATAAGCGCTGATTTCGACTCGTGCTGATTTATTGTGAGAGAAAAATACTGTTTCGTGGCTAAAAACAAGCGCTCAAAAGAACGAGCTGGGAGTCGGAAATGGAACGGTGCCTTTTACGTGAGGATAGGTTACTAAAGAAAACCTTCGCTGGATTGGACTTGATCGGCCGTTGATTGCGGCTAGCATCACGATACACAGTTCACACTCCTTTCGTCCTAAAAATAAAATAAAAAAAAATTGCGTACGGATGGGGCCTCACGCGTCGCGGTACGGACTCCAATAAGATGCCGACACGTGTACAGTACCCAACCGCTCGCTTCGCCTCCGGCGTCGCTCCGCAACCCGCCTGGCTCGGCTCGTCGCGGTATGCGCACGCTCGGCACCAAGCCTCCAAGTGCTCACGGAAGCCGGCTCTGCCTAAAGAAGCTGATACAGTACTAACTCAAGAGATGTGATGCGATTAGATGATCACGGACGCCAGGCTCGCCCTCCGTTTCAGAATCAGGATAAAAAATTTACAGCGAGAGAGGTCATGCATAAAGAAGCTGATACAGTACTAACTCAAGAGATGTGATGAGATTAGATGATCATGGAGACGCAAGCACAGGTTGTGATATATAGTAAACTCTTTTCCAACAAGGTGACGCACACGCACTAGACCGATCAGCAATCTCGCTGCATGAACTGATGAAGTGATGATTAACAATTCCGCCCGACACTGCCGCGAAATTTCCGTGGCCGGCTCCTTTACAACAGCCCCCCGGGCAGCGGGCACTTTGCCGCCTAAGCAGAACCGCGGAGAGGAACACCTGTCCTGTGTTTACATCTCAGTTACAGTTACAATTTTATACTGTAGTATGTTCGTTTGTATGTAACAACTTTTATCCAATCATGATCTAAGTAGACTTAAAAGATTCGTCTCGTGATGTACATACAAAAAGTACAAACATGTAAATATTTTGTCTACGTTTAATGTTCTATACATGTGCCGTAAAGTTAATGTGACTGGTTATAATTACAATTTGCAATGGATCTAGACAGGGCCTGAGGTGTGGTTCACCTCCACGATGGGTCGTGGGACGACTGACGAGGCCGGAAAGCGGCGGAGGAAAACCGTTTTCGTGGAAGACACGGGAAAGAAACCGCGTCATGCTCGAGGACTCCGCGGACGCGGCGACAGTGCGCCACTCCACCGAATGCGCAACCACTGCACTCTTTGTATCTCTGTCTGACTGTCTTCTTCTTCTTCTTCTTTTCAGAAAAAAAAAACTGTCACTGTCTCCTCTTGACTCACCTGCGGCCATGGCTGGACAGGCTGTTTTTTGGCTGAAAATAAACGCTGATTTCGGCTCGTGCTGATTTATTGTGAGAGAAAAATACTGTTTCGTGGCTAAAAACAAGCGCTCAAAAGAACGAGCTGGGAGTCGGGAATGGAACGGTGCCTTTTACGTGAGGATAGGTTACTAAAGAAAACCTTCGCTGGATTGGACTTGATCGGCCGTTGATTGCGGCTAGCATCACGATACACAGTTCACACTCCTTTCGTCCTAAAAATAAAATAAAAAGATACATCCACGACATCCTTTCAAAAAAAAAAAATACATCCACGACAAGGACAAACAATGCATCCTGGCTCGGTGCGCGCGTCTGGTCTGGGTGCCTGGTTGCGTGCTGGGGCCTGGGAGGCACGCGAGTCGTAGAGGCTCGGTAAGGATTTTAGGGGTGTTTACGGTTTATTTACACTCCGTTAGAATTTAGAAGTAGTGTATTAGCGTTTTAATTTTTATAATAAGTATCTAATCATGACTCATTTAAATTTTAAAGATTCATGAGACAACATTCTGTGAAGTTGTCAAATAATTTTAGTTTCTATCAACATTTAATGTTTTAAAAAATTGACGTGACCGTTTTCATCGTAAGTTGAAAAGGAACCAGATAGGACAGTTAATCAGGGAAAAAATTGCGTACGGATGGGGCCTCACGCGTCGCGGTACGGACTCCAATAAGATGCCGACACGTGTACAGTACCAACCGCTCGCTTCGCCTCCGGCGTCGCTCCGCAACCCGCCTGGCTCGGCTCGTCGCGGTATGCGCACGCTCGGCACCAAGCCTCCAAGTGCTCACGGAAGCCGGCTCTGCCTAAAGAAGCTGATACAGTACTTACTCAAGAGATGTGATGAGATTAGATGATCACGGACGCCAGGCTCGCCCTCCGTTTCAGAATCAGGATAAAAAATTTACAGCGAGAGAGGTCATGCATAAAGAAGCTGATATAGTACTAACTCAGATGATCATGGAGACGCAAGCACAGGTTGTGATATATAGTAAACTCTTTTCCAACAAGGTGACGCACACGCACTAGACCGATCAGCAATCTCGCTGCATGAACTGATGAAGTGATGATTAACAATTCCGCCCGACACTGCCGCGAAATTTCCGTGGCCGGCTCCTTTACAACAGCCCCCCGGGCAGCGGGCACTTTGCCGCCTAAGCAGAACCGCGGAGAGGAACACCTGTCTTGTGTTTACATCTCAGTTGCAGTTGTAATTTTATACTGTAGTATGTTCGTTTGTATGTAACAACTTTTATCCAATCATGGCTCAACTGGACTTAAAAGATTCGTCTCGTGATGTACATACAAAAAGTACAAACATATAAATATTTCGTCTACGTTTAATGTTCTATACATGTGCCGTAAAGTTAATGTGACTGGTTATAATTACAATTTGCAATGGATCTAGACAGGGCCTGAGGTGTGGCTCACCTCCACAATGGGTCGTGGGACGACTGACGAGGCCGGAAAGCGGCGGAGGAAAACCGTTTTCGTGGAAGACACGGGAAAGAAACCGCGTCATGCTCGAGGACTCCGCGGACGCGGCGACAGTGCGCCACTCCACCGAATGCGCAACCACTGCACTCTTTGTATCTCTGTCTGACTGTCTTCTTCTTCTTCTTCTTTTCAGAAAAAAAAAATCTGTCACTGTCTCCTCTTGACTCACCTGCGGCCATGGCTGGACAGGCTATTTTTTGGCTGAAAATAAGCGCTGATTTCGGCTCGTGCTGATTTATTGTGAGAGAAAAATACTGTTTCGTGGCTAAAAACAAGCGCTCAAAAGAACGAGCTGGGAGTCGGGAATGGAACGGTGCCTTTTACGTGAGGATAGGTTACTAAAGAAAACCTTCGCTGGATTGGACTTGATCGGCCGTTGATTGCGGCTAGCATCACGATACACAGTTCACACTCCTTTCGTCCTAAAAATAAAATAAAAAGATACATCCACGACATCCTTTCAAAAAAAAAAAAGATACATCCACGACAAGGACAAACAATGCATCCTGGCTCGGTGCGCGCGTCTGGTCTGGGTGCCTGGTTGCGTGCTGGGGCCTGGGAGGCACGCGAGTCGTAGAGGCTCGGTAAGGATTTTAGGGGTGTTTACGGTTTATTTACACTCCGTTAGAATTTAGAAGTAGTGTATTAGCGTTTTAATTTTTATAATAAGTATCTAATCATGACTCATTTAAATTTTAAAGATTCATGAGACAACATTCTGTGAAGTTGTGAAATAATTTTAGTTTTTATCAACATTTAATGTTCTCAAAAATTGATGTGACCGTTTTCACCGTAAGTTGAAAAGGAACTAGATAGGACAGTTAATCAGGGAAAAAATTGCGTACGGATGGGGCTTCACGCGTCGCGGTACGGACTCCAATAAGATGCCGACATGTGTACAGTACCCAACCGCTCGCTTCGCCTCCGGCGTCGCTCCGCAACCCGCCTGGCTCGGCTCGTCGGCAGAGCCGGCTTCCGTGAGCACTTGGAGGCTTGGAGCCGAGCGTGCGCATACCGCGACGAGCCGTGCCAGGTGGATTGCGGAGCGACGCCGAAGGCGAAGCGAGCCGGTTGGGTACCTGTACACGCGTCGGCATCTTATTGGAGTCTGCACCGCGATGCGTGAGGCCCGGGCCGTACGCAATTTTTTTTCCGTTAATTCCAAGTAGCCTCAAAAGATTCATGGGATAACATTTTGTCACGCTGTCAAATTAGTTTCAGTTTTTATCTATATTTAATGCTCCATATATGTGTCTAAAATTGATATGATTAATTTGATTGGAAGTTGGAAGGGATCTAAACACCCCCTTAGCTTAAATTGGTATTGATTCTAGTAATTTTGGGGGTGTTGAATACTAGTTCAATTCATTATCTTCTTGCTGTAGATTGGTGAATGATGAAGAAGGACGGGGATATTGCTTCTCTTTTTTGGGAAAATTGCAGCAAAGAGAAGTTCATCATCAACACCTCCAGTGCCATCAACTGATGCAACATCTCATAATCCAAGTGGAGAGATTGTGCCACTGCCATCAGGTCCATCAACAAATGCCTCAAGAGTAAGCGAACAAAATGTAATTGTGAGAGAACAAGAGGAGGCTCATGAACATGTGGACAGTGGCAGCACACATGCATCTTCCGTTCCACCCATGTCATCGGCCCCACCAGACAAGATCCCGCAGAAATATTGCCCATTGTAAGCTATCCTATCAATGATCAAGATGTTGTCCGTAGAGCATATATCAGGAAAGTTCCATTTCAACCTTACGCACATGATTTTTTTTTAAAAAAGGAAAATTGGCACTAAAGACCGAGGGTTCAATATTCTATGGTTTCATAAATATGACTGGCTTGAATATAGTATAAAGATTGATGCTGCATTTTGCTTTGTATGCTTCTTGTTTAAAAGAGGGGGAAAGGATAGCCTTTTACTAGTGGTGGATAGAGAAATTGGAATAGAGATGATGCACTAGAACGATTAGTTTCTTTTGTTTGTAAGACATTTTGCTAAGTTCTTTAACATACTTTTGTGAGTTGACACAATATTTAGTATGTGGTGAAATTTTTTTTCTTGCGACCCATCTTGAGTTTTGATCCTAGATTCGCCACTGAATGGATCCATAAAGAAATGAGATTCAGAATTCATAGGAGGAGGAAAGCAGAGGAGAAAAACCATTTTTGTGGAAGATACGGGAA
Organism: Eremochloa ophiuroides; assembly: GCA_038502445.1. Lineage (NCBI taxonomy): Eukaryota > Viridiplantae > Streptophyta > Magnoliopsida > Poales > Poaceae > Eremochloa > Eremochloa ophiuroides. The sequence goes on from JAHLJS010000001.1 coordinate 80,098,562, forward strand.
AGAAATCGCGTCAGGCTCTCCTGATGTTTACCACAGAAGAATGCGAGGACTCGCCGACAGGGTGAAAGATCCTAAATGGTTAGAGGGGGGTGAATAGCCTAAAAAAAATTCTACAAACAACACTTAAAGCAATGTTGTTAGACAATTATGAGGCGAAACAAATTTTGCGCTAGCCTACTCAAAGATGCAAGCCACATAATTGTTTGTAGGCTATTGTCTCTAGTTTCACACCAACACGGCTAAGTCACTAAATTACTCTACTCTTAGGGGAACAAACCACACAAGAGTGTAATAATGTAAGAGAAGAGGTAGAGAGCTTTATACCACTGTTGTAGATAGGTGAATACCAGTCAATATCAACACAAATATATTCCTCGGCAAAGAGATGGATACAAGATTTTTTACCAAGATTCACTTACTTGCCGGCAAGCTACTTCTCGTTGTAGCGATACACCCACTTGGAGGTTCACGCGCTAATTGGCATCACACGTCAATTCCACTCAAGGAAGCCACACAATCAACACAAGATGGGGATCCACAAGCTATAAGCAATCCAATAGAGTAGTCAATTCACGAATTCCCATGGGGAAGACTCAAGAACCCCTTACAACTTCACCGATCGGAGGCGGAGACAATCACCGACTCCCCTCAGTGATGCTCACAGCTCCAAGTCGTTTAGGAGTCGGCAAACTCCAAGAGTAACATGAAAATCTGCTGCAAAATTTGAAAGCCAAGTGCCTCTAGATGATTTCACTCATGCAATGCACTTGACACTCTCTAATCTCACTAAATGATGTGCAATCAAATAGGATGTGTGAGAGAAGAGTAGAGGAGATCACTAGCTTGTTGGATTAATGAAAATGTGCAAGAGCGCCTCCACAAGTCGGCCACTCCACCTTTTGTAGCCCCACCAAAAGTTTCAACCGTTACACTATTTTCGGGGGCACCAGACCCACCTTATGTTGCACCGGACACATCCGGTGCAGCGTCTGGCGTAACGCCCAGCGACACGTGTACTAGCCATTTGAACTTGTCAGTTTCGCACTCAACCACCGGACGTGTTCACTGTCACATCGGGCGCTCGGACCTTAGCGTCCGTTGAACCAACAACGAAACCGGACGCTCCTCAGCGTCCGCCGCTCTATTGGCTCTATGATGCGTGCCAGATCAGAGGCACCGGACGCGTGGACGGTGTTCACCTCGCGTCCGATGACTGCAAATTAGCGTCCGGTGAAAAACTCACAGCGGACGTGTCCGGTGCGCCCCAACCGAATACAGCCAGCTAGGGTTAGTCATTGGACACTCCAGGCTAGTGTCCGTTGCTTACGACTCAGTGCAGAGACATCACCAAAAATCGTTGAATCCTGCCTCGCAAGATCGGCAAGAGGAAGAGAGGACCCAAACCCTCTCTACCCCTTAAAGTTCACCTCATTTTTAAATGTGCAAACACCACAAAAGTGTACCAAACCTTAGTGCATGTGTGTCAGCATTTTTCAAATAGTTTTCCAAGGGTTTTGTTAGTACTCACTAGTGAAAGGTCCGAGTTGTCTAGAGAGGGGGTGAATAGCCTAAATTAAAATTTTACAAACCACTTGAACAAGTGATTAGAGCCACAATACACTATAAATGCAATGCTAAAGCAACAACTAATCTAAGCAAGCCACCTACACAATTCTAGTTTTCGCGAAGCCCTAAGCCACACAAGCTAACTAGCACAAGCAAAACAACTACACAAGACAAGGTAATTAGAGAACTAAACTACTTTGCACAAAGGTAAACAAGATATGCTTGGGGATTATACCTTTGCCTTGAGATGAAGCCAATCACCGGGACAATCAATAATTCACTCACTCGAAGGTGAGGATAGCAATATGAACACCAAGATTTATCCCCGGGGTTCACGTGCTTGCCAGCAAGCTATGTCCCCGTTGTGTCGACTTCAACCGGTGGTTCGGTGGCTAATCGTTATCACACACCGAGCCTACACAAAGCGCCACAAGGACCTACAACGGAGGAAGTAGCTCAATGACACGAGCAATCCACTAGAGTTATCTTTGAGCTCTCCGCTCGGGGTAGGCACGAACCCCTCACAATCACCCGTGTGGGCAAGCACAATCTCCACGCTTCTCCACACCTTCTTCTCCTCCAAGCCATCTAGGGACACGACAATATCCCAAGAGAACAAGAACTCAGCAATGGCTTGCTCTCAAGTGTTCTAAAATGTAAATCACAAGCAATGATGCACTTGAGGTTCACTCAATCTCACAAAGAATGATCAAAGGATGAACAAGTGAGAGAGTGGGAGGCTAGAATGCAACCAAGTGTATGTCAACGATCCAAGTGTGCAAGAGAGTCACCAAATGACGAGGGAAGGAGTATTAATACCCCTAGGTGCAATTCTAGCTGTTACCCACTCAGAACCAGCCGTTAACACGCTTTTAGGGGCGTCGGACGCTACCGTCGGACTGGGTCCCTCGGACCAACCGAACGCGTCCGACGCTCAGATCTGCGCCACGTGTCACCTGCGTTTAACCTCTGCCGAACGATCCCAACGGCTAACTGCTCGCGCCAATTCTCTCATCGTTGGACGCAACAGCCGTCGGACCAAAGTCCACTGTCGTCCGACGCTTACAGAAACTATGTAGAGAGGTTTTTATTCGTCGGACGCTCCAAAGACCAGCGTCCGACGCCGTGAACTCACTTCGATGCGCAGTTAGCCAGAGCGTGAACTCGCTACGCCAAGCCGTCGGACTGTCAGCCAATAGTCCGACGCTCGCCCTTCTCAGACTGTCGGACTGTCCGACTCTCATAGCGGTCAGCAGACAGACACACCGTCGGACTCTCCCGAGTTAGTGCGTTGGACCAACGCTTCCCAGCGTCCGACGCTATGCAGTTTTAGACCAAGAGCTCCTGAAATGCTCGGACGGCGTCCGACGCATGCCGTCGGACTAAACCAAACTGTCCGACGCTCTGCACAGTTAGAAACAGTGTCTGGGGACCATCGGACCCTACTAGACAATGGTATGATGCCCTGTCCACTTAGCGTCCGACGCTCGTTTCTCAGCATTTTTCAAGACTATTTTCCACCCCTTGCTTCTATGTGCTAACACTCAAAGTTTTCAACACTTGTGCACAGCGTGTTAGCATTTTGCAAACAATTTTTCAAGGGTTTCTAAGTCATAAGCTAGGTTGAGTTAGTTTCAATGCAATGAGATGCAACGTAGAGCACTTGAAGGAAATCCATGACTCAATTCTCCCCTTTATAGTCGGCTATCTATCCTAAGTGTGATCACTCCCACTTGGAGTCTTGATCACCAAAAGAAAAGCCCTATTGATTATATCTTGACCTCTAGCTTTCCTTCTTTAACTTCTTTTCTTTTCTCCATCACTTGATCTTCATCTTTTAGCTCATGCCAACTTCCTCCTTATCACTAACCTTTCTTAGGCTATACACACTTAGCATTTAGGTTAGTAGTTAGGTTTCATCAATTGCCAAAACCAGACTAGGGACTTTTAATCTCCCCCTTTTTGGTAATTGATAAACAACCTTTTATGAAATAAATATGCATTAAGGTTTTGAACTTATCATGCTTGTCCATGAGTAGATCATGAAAGGATTTGGACAATCATCACAAGTTCTATTTTGGTAGCATTAGCTCCCCCTACATATGTGCATAGAGTTTGGATTGAAAGCTAGCACATATGCACTTTCATGGTGAGTAATTCTACCAAGATGATGCTAAGGTGTATAAAATAGACCTTTAAAACGTGATACCATCGGAGTTGCATATACGCCATCCTTAGCACCTTAATAACTAGAAGGTCACAAACACTAGAGCATACGGTGAGATCACATTATAAACAAGCTTTAGTTAACATTTGTAAGCATAAGACTAACTAGCTACTACCTACACATGCTAATTGTTCAACTCATCATTCATGTCCTATTACTAGCAATACACTACACAAGAATGTATATGAAAATAAATACAAATGCAATGAGCAATCATATGATTAATGCACATCCAAATGCAACAACTTGCATATGCGATTGCTTCCCCTACTTGTGTGCTTCAAAATTTTAATTACCCCTTTCCTTTGGCCTATTGCTCTCCCATCATCGGCCTAATGATGTTTCATCACGCTTGCTCTTTCTTTTGTAACTTTCTCTCCACCTTTGTCAACAATTTCTCAAAAAGGTTTATTTTAGTGGAGAGAAATAATCAAGTTCATTTAATTTGGAAAGAGAGTTTGTTTGTCACTTTGGCTCAATCTAGGGTAGTTGCCTAGGATATATAACTAAGTTTGATACAAGGACAAGCTTCTTCACGCCACTAGGAGTTATCTTGCCCATGTCAAGTTATACATCTTGAGCTCATGAACTAGATTGAACACTAGGGGATCAAGCACATACATATGTCATATGTTACCACTAGTTCATACAAGCAAGAAAAGCAATAGTGGTAGCATATATACATTAAAATTATTTAGTTTTCATGAATGACCCTAGGTTGAGATTATGTCTATATGCTCTAAACATGTCCTAACAAGTATGAATGCTATGTCAAACAATTTTACCTTGCTTTGTCAGAGTAGAGGCATATCATAAATGTGTAGGGTGGTCTCAACTCATATTGGAGAAATCAAGAATATTCAACTCATTTCTGAACTTGCAAAACCTCTTCTCATCTAGTGGCTTGGTGAGTATGTCGGCCAATTGATCATCGGTTCCAATGCTTTGAATGTCAATGTCACCCTTTTGTTGATGATCCCGAATGAAATGGTGCCTCACATCAATGTGCCTAGTTCTTTGATGTTGAACCGGATTGTTGGTTAGCTTGACGGTTGTCGGTGCTAATTTTGGCGAGGCTAACACCGGCTAGTAAATATGTGTTTTGCGGTTGAGGCTACGGATGGTGTGCAAGGGGAACACAGGGATTATACTAGTTCAGGCCGAGCAAGCCCTACGTCCAGTGGAGAGGAGAGTCGTGTTGCCTTGCACCGGGGTGCTTGTAGTAGGGGTTACAAGCTAGTCGAGAGAGGGAAGTGCTCCCAGGTCTCTTGTGAGTGTCTAAATGTTTACAAGTCGTTTGCTGTGGGTGAGAACTTGGAACTTCTCCGTCCGTTCTCCGTTCGTCTGTCCTCTGTCGTCCTCCTAAAGCTGGTCTCTGCCCTCCCTTTTATAGCCGCAAGGGAGAGGCAAAGGCGGCTACGACGCTACCTATTAAAATAGTGAGGAGTTGCCGTTCCCCGTTTGACTAGCTGCTGCCTTTTCTCCGTGTCTCCGGGGTATGGGTATGGCTATCTTGGTTCGCGAGTTCCAAGGTAGAAACAGTCGTCTGACCATGTCTTGTCGTCAGCTCTCTGGGTCTTCTGGATATGGCCGTCGTGGTCCGCACGACTTTGGTGAGTTCACACCTGCCGGCTATCCTTCCGTACGATGTGACAAGAGGGAGAGTCACCTTGGGGCGCTGTTTCCCGATGCTCAGGATCCTGAAGGCGTGCTCGTCCTTTCGTGTGGACGGCGCAGTGGGCGTCTTTCCCGAAACGGGGCGGCGCACTGTGGACCACACCGTGGAGGACGGTCGTAGTGGGCCCATCAAATCTTGGGGCGTTGTTTCCCGAGGCTCGGGATCCTGAAGGCGTGCTCATCCTTTCGTGTGGACGGCGCAGTGGGCGCCTTTCCCGAAGCGGGGCAGCGCACCGTAGACCATACCGTGGAGGACGGTCGTAGTGGGCCCATCAAATCTGCTGTCAGGAAAATCCCGACAGGTGATATGGCCATCAGGGGCGTGCGAAGCACAGTCGCGTCGAGAGTCTCGCCTGACAGGACAGTGCTTGTAAAGTGGTCAGAGAGATTTCTTGTGGTCTAAGATAGCTCCGCTGACATCACCCGTGCCTTGGATGCCGACTTTGGCGCCGTGGATGCCGCTCTCCCGAGTTCTCCCGAGGAGGCTTCGGGCGAGGCTCGGGCGAATCGGAGACTTGGGCGCCCAGGACGCCGCCTCCCGAGCTCTCCCGAGGAGGGTCGGGCGAATCGGAGGTTTGGGCGCCGAGGACGCCATTCTCCCGAGCTCTCCAGAGGAGGCTCGGGCGAATCGGAGACTTGGGCGCCCAGGACGCTGCCTCCCGAGCTCTCCCGAGGAGGCTCGGGCGAATCGGAGACTTGGGCGCCGAGGACGCCGCTCTCCCGAGCTCTCCCGAGGAGGCTTCGGGCGAGGCTCGGGCGAATCGGAGACTTGGGCGCCCAGGACGCCGCCTCCCGAGCTCTCCCGAGGAGGGTCGGGCGAATCGGAGGTTTGGGCGCCGAGGACGCCGCCTCCCGAGCTCTCCCGAGGAGGCTCGGGCGAATCGGAGACTTGGGCGCCGAGGACGCCGCCTCCCAAGCTCTCCCGAGGAGGCTCGGGCGAATCGGAGACTTGGGCGCCGAGGACGCCGCTCTCCCGAGCTCTCCCGAGGAGGCTCGGGCGAATCGGAGACTTGGGCGCCGAGGACGCCGCTCTCCTGAGCTCTCCAGAGGAGGCTCGGGCGAATCGGAGACTTGGGCGCCGAGGACGCCGCTCTCCCGAGGAGGCTCGGGCGAATCGGAGACTTGGGCGCCGAGGACGCCGCTCTCCCGAGCTCTCCCGAGGAGGGCTCGGGCGAATCGGAGACTTGGGCGCCGAGGACGCCGCTCTCCCGAGCTCTCCCGAGGAGGCTCGGGCGAATCGGAGACTTGGACGCCGAGGACGCCGCTCTCCCGAGCTCTCCCGAGGAGGCTGTCATTAGTGGAATGATGTCGTGGGCCTCTGTAGACGCGGCTTTCGTGGGCTTCCACTGGCCTTACTTGGGCCATGCCAAGTTGGGAATGAGCTTTTTTGCATCGAAGTTGGGTACCCCTAACTTTGGTAACCGACAGTAGCCCCCGAGCCTGTGGCGGAGTGAAGGCACTCCTCCACAGGTTCACGCTGGTTCTTCCTGTCAAAAAAGATAAAGTGTGGGTTGTTTTTTTTGGGGGGTGTAGCCCCCGAGGCTTTGGAGGGATGATATATCCCTTCAAAGGCTTAGAATCGTGTTCGTTAGTCCTCGGGTGTTTTTCGATTTATTTAGGTGCGTTGTTTCCTTGGAAGCGGAGCCCCCGAGCCTCCCACCGTGTGGGAGATCGTTCGGTGGTCTTTCCAAGGTGCGGGGCAAGTTTCCGAGCCTCCGTTTTCGTATCGGAGATCGATCGGGTCCTTCCCTGTCATTTTTAACTCGACCTTCACGCTCTTTTTTCGGGAAGAGGAAGGTTTGGTCCTGCTCGACTTCCCCGCTGGGGCACGAGTCGGCATTTCCGGTGAGCTACAAGCGGGTTGGTCCAAGTGGAGGTCCGTGCCCTATTCGTTAAGGGTCGGCTAGTGGCCTGAGCACACTCCAATTATTTCCCGAGGGTCAGTTAGTGGATGTCGGGTCCCTTCGACGGGTCCCGAGGGCATGATGCCTCCCACGGAGGGATTCCACGTAACCGACTCACTACTGGGACTTGGACACAGCATGGGATGTCCCTTGTGACGTTCCGGGCGTCGGGATACTGGCCGTTTTCGTGACCCATCCACTAGCTGTCCCTAACTCGATTTCCCTGGGGCGACTGTTCGAGCCTCGGAGGGCCAGTCTTCGATCCCCTGGGAACGTAATGGGCGCCCGAGACCGGGGTTTCTTCGTTGAGAAAACGTAGGTGGAATCGAAGCGCGCGGTTGTAATGATTTGGCTCACCTTTTGAGGCGCGAAGCCTGACGGACGCGACGGTTCGGCTCAGTCGAGGCGGTTTGCGTGCGCGGTGATGGCGGGTCTCTTCCAAGCCGAGGTCGAGCTCCCTCCTCTGAACTTGCCGTGAAGAAGAAGCGGGCCATAGTGCCCTTGTAAAAAGTAACCTTTCGGGAGTGGTTTGAAAGGAAACAAACAATATGGCCCTTCGTGGCCTTAACATTTATGTAAATATTTGCTGAATGTTTGTTTCGCTTTGTTTCGTGCTTTTTTCCTTAGGCATTTTTTCTTGCCGATCCTGTGCCCGGGCCATCGAGCCTCGGGGGACGCTTTTCGGGTGTCGTAGCTTTAGTGGCATAGACGCAGCCGACGTCCTAAGAGCTTTGGCAGAAAGAATCCTTTAGAAAAGAAGCTTAGGTGTTTCCTCCCGAGCTTTCTCCCTTGGCCGAGCGTAGATCTTATAGGTTTTCTTCCGAGTACGGGTTAGCTTTCGAACACGGAGTGGCGAGGGAAGATGCTGTGGCCCTGGGGCATAAGCGGTCTCCGACTCGACCGACTCTGTCTTCTGGGGCTTCCCTCATTCTTCGAATTCTATAAGTTCATGCTTGATTTCCGGAAGGAAGCGTGTTTTAGGGAGAAACGAATTCGACAAGTTTTGAAATTTTTGCGTTTCCAAAATTGTTTAATCTCGGGATAGTTCGGGGGTTCCCCCCATCCTAGCCCCCGAGGGAGGGTCGGCCTTTCCGTAGGATAGGCCGGGCCTCGCTTTTAATGCGCGGTGAAATAAAGGTTCATTTCAGATCCGAGTGTAGGCTTGGATTGAAAGTCTAAAATCATGTTAAAAAGAGCAGAAGTCAAGATTTTCAAAATAGTACAATGCATGGAATCTTAAGGATAGAAGCGACGTAGCTGTTCGATGTTCCAAGCGTTGTTGTAGACCTCGCCGTTCTCGTTCGCGAGCTTGTATGTGCCGGGGCGTTGTACCTCAGCGATGATGAATGGTCCTTCCCACGGCGGAGTGAGCTTGTGGCGCCCTTTGTTGTCCTGCCTGAGCCGTAGCACCAGGTCGCCTACGCTGAAGGTTCGACCTCGGACGCGCCGAGCATGGTACTTGCGTAGGGATTGCAAGTATTTGGCCGAGTGCAGCAGGGCCACGTCCCGAGCTTCGTCGGCTTGGTCCAGCGCGTCTTCCCGAGAAGTTTGATTGCCTTGTTCATCGTAGGCTCGGACTCTCGGGGCGCCGTATTCCAGGTCCGTAGGGAGGACGGCCTCTGCACCGTATACCATGAAGAAGGGCGTGAAGCCCGTGGCTCGACTTGGCGTAGTCCTTAGACTCCATATCACTGCCAGAAGCTCCGTCAGCCACCTTTTGCCGAATTTATTCAATCGGTTGAATATCCTTGGCTTAAGGCCTTGGAGAACCATGCCATTGGCGCGTTCTACCTGGCCGTTCGTCCTCGGGTGGGCGACGGCTGCCCAGTCCACTCGTATGTGGTACTCATCGCAGAAAGCCAGAAATTTCTTTCCGGTGAACTGCGTGCCGTTGTCCGTGATAATGGAGTTCGGGATGCCGAACCGGTGGACAATGTCGGTGAAGAACAACACCGCTTGAGCCGAGCTGATTTGGGTGATCGGCCGAGCCTCGATCCACTTGGAAAACTTGTCGATGGCGACAAGCAAGTGGGTGAAGCCTCCGGGTGCCTTCTGGAGGGGCCCGACAAGGTCTAGTCCCCAAACAGCGAACGGCCAAGTGAGCGGGATCGTCTGGAGGGCTTGAGCCGGTAAGTGAGTCTGCCGAGCATAGTACTGGCACCCTTCGCAGGAGCGTACCACCTCAGTAGCATCGGCCACGGCGGTTGGCCAGTAGAAGCCTTGTCGAAAGGCGTTACCGACCAAGGTTCTCGGCGCTGCGTGGTGACCGCAGGCCCTGGCGTGTATCTCTTCGAGCAAGCGTTTGCCCTGACTGAAAGGGATACAGCGCTGAAGCACGCCAGAGGGACTCCGCCGGTAGAGGCTACCATCGATCATGGCGAAAGACTTGGCTTTGCGAGCCAGTCGTCGTGCTCTGGTCTTGTCCGGGGGCAAAATGCCTCGGACTAGCCAGCTGACCAGCGGCTCGCGCCAGTCTGGTTCGTCGTCGTCCATCTCGGCTTCAATCTCCATTGCCTCGGCTTCGTCGCCATCCTTACCCATGACCTCGGGTGACTCCCCTTTGTCGGAAGGGTCGGCAGCCCCCGAGGGATCGGCATTGATCGAGGGCTTGTGGAGGTTATTGGCGAATACGCCCGTCGGGACCGTGGCCCTTTCGGCTGCAATTTTTGCCAACTCATCGGCCTCCTCGTTGTACCGACGCGCAATGTGGTTGAGCTCGAGGCCGTCGAATTTTTCCTCGAGCGACCGCACCAGCGTGCAGTAGGCGGCCATTCTGGGGTTCTGGCACGTCGACTCCTTCATGACCTGATCCACTACGAGCTGGGAGTCGCCTCGGACCTCGAGGCGTCGGATCCCGAGCTCGATGGCGATGTGGAGACCGTTAACCAGAGCCTCATATTCGGCTACGTTGTTGGAAGCCGTGAAGTGTAGCCGTAGTAGGTACTTGAGCCGGACCCCGAGGGGTGAGATGAAGACGATGCCTGCGCCAGCACCAGTCTTCATCATCGACCCGTCGAAGTTCATGACCCAATATTCCTCTTGGGTCGGGAGTGGCGGTAGTTGTGTCTCGGTCCACTCTGCCACGAAGTCCGCAAGTACCTGGGACTTGATGGCTTTGCGTGGCGCGTAGGTGATGCCGTCACCCATGAGCTCGATGGCCCACTTGGCGATCCTCCCCGTCGTTTCCCGATTTTGGATCACCTCCCCGAGGGGGAAGGACGACACCACGGTCACGGGGTGGGATTCGAAGTAGTGCCGCAACTTGCGTCGGGCAAGGACGATCGCGTACACTAGCTTCTGGATCTGAGGGTAGCGTGTCTTGGTCTCTGACAAGACTTCACTGATGAAGTAGACCGGTCGCTGTACTGGTAAGGCGTGTCCTTCTTCTTGCCGCTCTACGACGATCGCTGCACTCACAACCTGGTTGGTAGCCGCGACATATAGTAAGAAATTTTCCTCCTTCGTAGGAGGCACAAGAACCGGCGCTTTTGAAAGTAGAGCCTTAAGCCTTTCGAGGGCTTCCTGGGCCTCGGTGGTCCAGGTAAAGCGCTCGTTTTTTCTTAAGCAACCGATACAAGGGAAGGCCCTTTTCGCCGAGCCTTGAGATGAATCGACTCAAGGCCGCGAGACACCCCATGAGCTTCTGCACGCCCTTCGAGTTTCGGATCGGACCCATCTGTGTGATGGCCGATATCTTTTCCGGGTTGGCTTCGATGCCACGCTCGGAAACAATGAACCCGAGGAGCATGCCCCGTGGGACCCTGAAAACGCACTTCTCGGGGTTTAGCTTTATGTTTTTCTTTTTAAGGCAGTCGAATGCCTTTTCTAGGTAAGCTACTAAGTCACTCGCCTTCCTGGATTTTATCACTATATCGTCTACATAAGCCTCAACGGTTCGCCCGATGAGGTCCCCAAAAACTTTGAGCATGCAACGCTGGTAAGTTGCGCCCGCGTTTTTGAGGCCAAATGGCATGGTTACGTAACAATATGTGCCGAAAGGAGTGATGAAAGAGGTCGCTAATTCGTCGGACTCTTTCATTCGGATCTGATGGTAACCGGAATAAGCATCAAGAAAGCAAAGCCGCTCACAGCCAGCAGTGGAATCTACTATTTGGTCAATGCGAGGTAATGGAAATGGATACTTAGGACAAGCTTTATTTAAACTAGTGTAATCGACGCACATTCTCCATTTTCCATTTTTCTTTTTAACCAAAACAGGATTTGCTAACCATTGTGGATGGAAGACCTCCTTGATGAATCCAGCCGCCAAAAGCTTCTGCACCTCCTCCCCGATGGCCCGGCGCTTCTCCTCGTCGAATCGGCGCAGGCGTTGTTTCACCGGCTTGGATCCGGCCTGGATGTCTAAGGAGTGCTCGGCGACCTCCCTCGGGATGCCTGACATATCCGAGGGACTCCACGCAAACATGTCGGCGTGTTTGCGGAGGAAGTCGACGAGCACTGCCTCCTATTTTGGGTCGAGGGTGGCGCTGACCTTCAGCGCCCTGCCGTTGGGGGAGTTCGGGTCGAGGAGGACATCCTTCACCCCCTCAGCGGACTTAAAGGTGCCCGTGGCCTTCTTGGGGTCGGGGACCTCTTTTTCTAACCTGTCGAGGTCGGTCATGAGGGCTTCTGACTCCACCAACGCGCCGGCGTACTCGCAGCACTCGACGTCGCATTGGTACGCGTGCTGGTAGGAGGCGCTGATGGTAATCACCCCTTTTGGCCCTGGCATCTTGAGCTTGAGATAGGCATAGTTCGGAACTGCCATGAACTTGGCGTAACATGGCCTCCCGAGGATGGCGTGGTAGGTGCCGTGGAAGCCTACCACTTCAAATGTCAGGGGCTCCTTCCTGAAGTTGTCAGGAGTCCCGAAGTAGACGGGCAGATCGATCTGCCCGAGGGGTTGCACGCTCTTTCCGGGCACTATCCCGTGGAATGGGGATGTCGTGGCCCGGAGGAGCGAGCGACTGATCCCCATTAAGTCGAGGGTCTCAGCGTAGAGAATGTTGAGGCCGCTGCCTCCGTCCATGAGGACTTTGGAGAGCCTCGTGTTGCCGACGACGGGGTCGACAACAAGTGGGTAGCGTCCCGGCGATGGGACGTAGTCCGGTTGGTCGTCCCGGCTGAAGGTGATAGCGTCGTGGGACCAGTCAAGGAAGCATGGTGTCGCTGGTCCGGTGGAGTAGACCTCCCTGCGCTCGCGTTTTCGCTGCCGCGGCGTAGGGGCGGTCCCGGGCCCCCCGAAGATCATGAGGCATTTGTCGATGGGCGGGAACTCATCGTCCTTCCCGTCCTCGTCCTCCTGATCCCTGGCGGGCTTCTTGCCGGCGTCGTCCTTGAACGGCTGTCGGCTGTAGTGCTTCTTGAGCATCACACACTGTGCGAGTGTGTGATGTACTGGACCCTGGTGATAAGGGCACGGCTTGCTGAGCATGTCGTCGAAGCGGCCTCGAGGGGGTCGTTCCCTCTTGGGTTCGGTGGCCGCCACGAGGGAGTCATCGCGGAGTGGGGCCTTTCCCTTCCCCTTCTTCTTCTTGTTGTTCGGTCCTCGGGAAGAGGTGCCCTCGGGGGCCTCCTCCTTCCGTTTGCCCTTGGGGTCGGAGAAGAGGGCTCCTACCGCCTCATCCCCTGAGGCGAAGCTGGTAGAGATCTTCATGAGTTCAGAGACACTGGTGGGTGTCCGGCGTCCGAGCTCATGAACGAGCTCTTTGCAGGAGGTTCCTGCGGCAAACGCTCCGACGACATCGGAGTCGGTGACCTGGGGCAGCTCGTTGTACTGTTTGGAGAAGCGCCGGATGTAGTCCCGGAGGGACTCGCCCGGTTTCTGCTTGCAGCTGCGGAGGTCCCAGGAGTTACCAGGGCGTACGTACGTGCCCTGGAAGTTTCCTACGAATATCTTGACCAGATCGCTCCAGTCGAAGATCTGTCGTGGGGGAAGGTGTTCCAGCCAAGCTCTTGTGGAATCGGCGAGGAACAGGGGGAGGTTGCGGATGATGATGAGGTCATCCTGCGCGCCGCCAAGTTGGCACGCAAGGCGGTAGTTCGCTAACCAGAGTTCGGGGTTAGTTTCCCCCGAGTACTTGGCTATGTTGGTTGGTTGTCGGAATCGGGACGGGAACTTGGCCCTTTGAATGGCCTCGCTGAAGACGCGTGGTCCCGAGGGCTCGGGTGAGGGTTCACGATCCTCATCCGAGTCGTAGCGCCCGCCCCGATGGACGCTGTAGCCGCGCGCGGCTCCGTCAGTCTTTCGCCGACCACGGGCTTGTAGGATGGCTCGGACGTCGACGTCCTTGCCAAGCCGTTGGTGGACTGGCGGAGCCCTTGGAGCCTCGGGTCGAACTGAGGCTTCGCGCTTGTGACGTGCTATGCCACCATGCTGGTGACTTTCGGCGCCATGGTGTCGCGACGCTGAACTTTCCGCCTGGAGGACGGCGGCATCCTCCAGGAGGTCTTTGAGCTGATTCCTGAGCTGTCGCGCCTCCTCGGAGGAGGGCTCAGGTATGCTTCGGAGTAGCATGGCTGCTTCCGCGAGCTTTCGGCTTGCTCGGGGGGCGACCCCTGGTGTCTCGGCCCTGTCGTCAGCGATGATTCGGGCCTGGACATCTCGGGCTCGACGCCGAGCTGCTCCTCCATCGGTTTGCCGCTCGCCAAGCTCCAGCGTAGCTCGCAGCTGGGTGAGGCGCAAGCGGTCCTCGTCCATCCGTGCCTCAAGCTCCCGGAGCTGCTCTAGCTCCGGGGTTTGAGGTGCGGAGCGAGAGGTTCCTGCCCCCTGACCCAGCGGCGGGGCTGACCGCGAGGGCTTCGGGGCCGCTGGAGGGGGCGTGACTTGTTCGTGCTGGGGATGCGACGGAGGGGGTATGTCGTCGTCACCCCCCGGGTGGACATCCTCTACTCGTCCCTCATCAGGGTGCATCAAGTTGTAGCACTCCCGAGAGGGGTCGATGTAGGTCCTCTGTGAGCTGGGGACGACGCTCGGTGCGTTCTCCCCCGAGTCGTTGGTGTGGGCGGCGCTGTCCACATTTGCCCAGAATTCGTCATTATCGTCGCTGTAGCTGCGACGAGGCGAGTTCCGGTCATAACGATCCCCCCCTCCGAGCGTTGTCGAGGGGTGAGGTTGGCGGTGGTGTCTGTTTCCCCACCGCCGTGTGTCCTGGCACTTTCCCCAGGGGATGGCGGTGAGGATGCCACGTGGTCTCCCACGAGGCTGTCTTGGCGCTCGAGGCGCTGGACCGGAGTGTCCGACAGTTCGTGCAATAATGCATGAACTGCACGCACGTGGGCGTCCATGGCGGTCTGAAGCCCAAAGAAGGACGACGGCGCCGTTCCCCTCTGCCGGTGAGGGCGGAGAGAAAAATCGGCTGGCGTCGCGTTTCCGCCCTCGCCCGTCCCTCGGGCGGTAAGCGGATGCGTGACCGCTGGTGCCGGAGATTCCGGGACCGCGGTCGGCGCAGTATTGGCTACGCCCGTTGGGGTTGCCTGGTGAGTCGCATCTCCCGCGGCGGGAGGCTGGTTGGCGCCACTGCGCCTCCTCCTCCTGATTCGCCGAGGGCGGCGTGCAACGTCTCCCCCGTCCTCCGAGGCGGGCGGAAGCGTGGCGGGGGTCCTTTCTCCGGCCGTCTGCGGGGCCAGAGTCGGGACGACCGTGACACGGGGCCCGGTCGGGCGCAGGTTCATCTCGAGCCCATGGCCAGTGGCCCTGAACTCGAGAGTCCCGAACCGGAGTTCCGTGCCAGCGGGAAGCGTGGTGGAGCTGGTTGCCATCCGAAACCTATGTCAACGCGCAAAAAGGCCCCTACCTGGCGCGCCAACTGTCGGTGCTAATTTTGGCGAGGCTAACACCGGCTAGTAAATATGTGTTTTGCGGTTGAGGCTACGGATGGTGTGCAAGGGGAACACAGGGATTATACTGGTTCAGGCCGAGCAAGCCCTACGTCCAGTGGAGAGGAGAGTCGTGTTGCCTTGCACCGGGGTGCTTGTAGTAGGGGTTACAAGCTAGTCGAGAGAGGGAAGTGCTCCCAGGTCTCTTGTGAGTGTCTAAATGTTTACAAGTCGTTTGCTGTGGGTGAGAACTTGGAACTTCTCCGTCTGTTCTTCGTTCGTCTGTCCTCTGTCGTCCTCCTAAAGCTGGTCTCTGCCCTCCCTTTTATAGCCGCAAGGGAGAGGCAAAGGCGGCTACGACGCTACCTATTAAAATAGTGAGGAGTTGCCGTTCCCCGTTTGACTAGCTGCTGCCTTTTCTCGGTGTCTCCGGGGTATGGGTATGGCTATCTTGGTTCGCGAGTTCCAAGGTAGAAACAGTCGTCTGACCATGTCTTGTCGTCAGCTCTCTGGGTCTTCTGGATATGGCCGTCGTGGTCCGCACGACTTTGGTGAGTTCACACCTGCCGGCTATCCTTCCGTACGATGTGACAAGAGGGAGAGTCACCTTGGGGCGCTGTTTCCCGATGCTCAGGATCCTGAAGGCGTGCTCGTCCTTTTGTGTGGACGGCGCAGTGGGCGTCTTTCCCGAAACGGGGCGGCGCACCGTGGACCACACCGTGGAGGACGGTCGTAGTGGGCCCATCAAATCTTGGGGCGTTGTTTCCCGAGGCTCGGGATCCTGAAGGCGTGCTCATCCTTTCGTGTGGACGGCGCAGTGGGCGCCTTTCCCGAAGCGGGGCAGCGCACCGTAGACCATACCGTGGAGGACGGTCGTAGTGGGCCCATCAAATCTGCTGTCAGGAAAATCCCGACAGGTGATATGGCCATCAGGGGCGTGCGAAGCACAGTCGCGTCGAGAGTCTCGCCTGACGGGACAGTGCTTGTAAAGTGGTCAGAGAGATTTCTTGTGGTCTAAGATAGCTCCGCTGACATCACCCGTGCCTTGGATGCCGACTTTGGCGCCGTGGATGCCGCTCTCCCGAGTTCTCCCGAGGAGGCTTCGGGCGAGGCTCGGGCGAATCGGAGACTTGGGCGCCCAGGACGCCGCCTCCCGAGCTCTCCCGAGGAGGGTCGGGCGAATCGGAGGTTTGGGCGCCGAGGACGCCGTTCTCCCGAGCTCTCCAGAGGAGGCTCGGGCGAATCGGAGACTTGGGCGCCCAGGACGCCGCCTCCCGAGCTCTCCCGAGGAGGCTCGGGCGAATCGGAGACTTGGGCGCCGAGGACGCCGCTCTCCCGAGCTCTCCCGAGGAGGCTTCGGGCGAGGCTCGGGCGAATCGGAGACTTGGGCGCCCAGGACGCCGCCTCCCGAGCTCTCCCGAGGAGGGTCGGGCGAATCGGAGGTTTGGGCGCCGAGGACGCCGCCTCCCGAGCTCTCCCGAGGAGGCTCGGGCGAATCGGAGACTTGGGCGCCGAGGACGCCGCCTCCCGAGCTCTCCCGAGGAGGCTCGGGCGAATCGGAGACTTGGGCGCCGAGGACGCCGCTCTCCCGAGCTCTCCCGAGGAGGCTCGGGCGAATCGGAGACTTGGGCGCCGAGGACGCCGCTCTCCTGAGCTCTCCAGAGGAGGCGCGGGCGAATCGGAGACTTGGGCGCCGAGGACGCCGCTCTCCCGAGGAGGCTCGGGCGAATCGGAGACTTGGGCGCCGAGGACGCCGCTCTCCCGAGCTCTCCCGAGGAGGCTCGGGCGAATCGGAGACTTGGGCGCCGAGGACGCCGCTCTCCCGAGCTCTCCCGAGGAGGCTGTCATTAGTGGAATGATGTCGTGGGCCTCTGTAGACGCGGCCTTCGTCGGGCGAATCGGAGACTTGGACGCCGAGGACGCCGCTCTCCCGAGCTCTCCCGAGGAGGCTGTCATTAGTGGAATGATGTCGTGGGCCTCTGTAGACGCGGGCTTCGTGGGCTTCCACTGGCCTTACTTGGGCCAGGCCAAGTTGGGAATGAGCTTTTTTGCATCGAAGTTGGGTACCCCTAACTTTGGTAACCGACAACGGTGCTCTCATTGTCACATAGCAATGACACTTTCTTGAAGTTGATTCCATAATCCCTCAAAGTTGCCTTCATCCACAAGATTTGAGCACAACAATTCTCTGCACTAATGTATTCGGCCTCGACGGTGGAGAGTGCTATGCTATTTTTCTTCTTTGATGACCATGAGACAAGAGATCTTCCCAAGAGTTGACATGTGCCAAATGTACTATTTCTATTGATCTTGCAACCGGCATAATCCGCATCGGCATATCAAATCATCATCAACCATCTTGGTGAATAGAGTAGTGTCAATCTTGCCCATCTTAAACCCTTTGGAGAGGAGAAAATCCCTTAGCCTCTCATACCATGCTCTTGGTGCTTGTTTCAATCCATAGAGTGCCTTCCTTAGCTTGTATACATGGTTGGGTTTCATCTCAACTTCAAAACCGGGTGGTTGTTCAACATATACTACTCATTGATGAAGCCATTGAGAAATGCACTTTTCACATCCATTTGGTAGAGATTGATGTTGTGTGCACAAGCATATGCTAGGAGAATTCTTATTGCCTCCAATCTTGCAACTGGAGCATAAGTCTCTCCAAAGTCCAATCCTTTCACTTGAGTGTACTCTTGTGCCACTAATCTTGTTGTTGACGGTAGTTATCTATCATTTTTACCCATCAACTAAACATGAATCATGGGCATAAAATAATCCACAACATAGTTATAGGGTTTGATTCTAACAAGTTCCATGAGTTTTTATGTTCTCACTTGTTTTGCAGGGTATGAAGGGATATTCAATTTTTCACCGATATATCAAATGAGAAATTGGATTTCACCATTGCATAGATCTCGTCGAGACGATTGAAACGGACCTATGGTTTGCTATTTTTGGAGTCAGGAATAAAGAGATATGGATTTTACAAACACTGGAAGATTCTAGAACCTGAGCTGCGGGATTAATTAAAGGCTGCGGGATTAATTGGGCCTAAATCAGAATTTGGCCCATTAAGGCCTATGTGCACTTGGTGGAAAGGTTTAGTAACACATCCCTTGCCCAAGGTGGAGGGGAGGCTAGACGCCCCCATATAAGGAACCCAGGACCCCCCGAGTCAAGGGCACCATGATGGAATTGTAGAGGCGTCCCTCGAATGGATAATCTCTCAACTCCAGAGAATTAGGGCTAGACTTTCTAATGTAGTAGATTTGTTCTAGTTGAGAGTTAGGGAGAGCGGAGCTGCACTTCGGTTCTGGAGAAGTCTTCAGAGGTCTGGTATATCTTTGTATCTCATGTTTGTAAGACTTATGCTTTAATATATTTATCTTCTCTATTTACTTTATGCCTTGAATTTGATTGGTTAGTATAGTTGTTATATTTTAGCATAGGATCTCCGGCCGCATCGGGTGCTCTAGTTATCGCGCATGATTAGAGTAGTAATCGTTAGACTAGACATGGTGTTTAGCCTATAGGTTACCTGAGATTGCACTCAGCCCTTCGGATAGTTGTGGTAGCCCCAGGTGGTGACAGCCCTGATGGCCGACTTAGTCCATCATGTTCGGGTTGGTGTTTATAGGACCGTAGTCAGAATTTCCTAGTCCCATTGTCATCTCATTCCGTTGCTAGTGTTCTGATGTCCCAAAGTGTTATTGTGTGACTCCTTTATCTACCATGAATCAATTATTATATAACCCCAGTAATAGAGAAGTATTTAGGAACCTTGAACTCTCCCGTTGTCCTCTCACTTTAGCTCTGTTGGCTCTTCTTAGCGTCAGCAGAAAAGTCCGTAAGCGTATGGAAGTACCGTTATAGCCTTCACCCGGAAGTATTCAGGGTATCGTAATTTCCCAGAGAAACGATCTTTGTACTTAGTCCGAACCATAGCTTTGAATCTTGGGTGGAGTTCATAACTGGATGGAAATTTTGGTTTTGAAAAAGAATATGGTTCAAAGAACTCCCCCTTTGAAGCAGAAAAATTTTGAATTTGGAGCCAGCTTCATGGTGAAAGGATCGAATAAAAAGGAATATTTTGTTTTTATAAAAAAAAGATAAAAGATTTTTTTTGACAAAACACAAGGATACACGGGTGAACTAGCTTTGGAGATAAATACGACAACCATTCCCCAGCAACGGCGCCAGAAAGGTTGTTGGCGCTTCTTAGCGTCAGCAGAAAAGTCCGCAAGCGCACGGAAGTACCGTTGTAGCCTTCACCCGGAAGTATTCAGGGTATCGTAATTTTCCAGAGGAACGGTCTTTGTACTTAGTCTCTTAAACTAGTTTACTCAGAAGAGACGGAAGGGATAGCTTGGGTAGAGAGGTTCTTCTAAGGTCAAACGCATATAAGCGATGGTAACTCCCCCACTACTTGCTTGCTTCAGGCCCACTGACGCAGCTGGTCTGCCAGCCGATACCAGTATCAGCGCTACTCTGCGGCCGAACGTGGGGGAATTCAGATACGAGTGGACCGGGCTCTCACCACCTGCCACCTACCCCTCTGCCCGTGGGCACACGCAACATACGAAGGTAGACTCCGACCTAGACACCACGTCTACGAAGGCGACTACTACTCAGCGGCGTACAGGAACATCCGTCTCTATCAGGAGTCCTCTTACTAGAGCATCCGTCCGAAGGACGAACGACGATCCCACAAACAAGTAGCTTTATGCAAGTAACATGCTTAATAAATCAAACCAAAGTTGAACATGAACTTCTTACTTCAAGTAGCAAGATGATCGTAGAGGTACAAGTTGGAGCGAGAGCCGACAAGCCCGGCACTTCGTCCACCCGGAGGCAGAACTGCTTCGACCCCGCTCTTTCTCCAGCTCTTTCCCTCTCTCACTCCCTATACTAAATTAGCTAGAAGCTAATGGAATGGAGCTTGCTCTTCCTCTCTACATTGTGACCTCTTGTGTTGGTGAATGAATCATGCCTAAGTGTAGAGATGAGGCCTCCTTTTATAGCTTGAGAGGAGGGGGTTCTATGCAAAAGGTTCATCCCCACATGGAAAGATCCAAACCGACCTCCAAAGGGCGGTTTCCACTTGCCATCTGAGTTGATCGTAGGTGGGACCGACCTTGGGGAACCGCCATACACGTGTCAGAAGAAAACTGGGCCCGAGAGGCCCTATCAGGGGGGCGGCCGGTCCCAGGGGCGGCTGGTCCCTTGGTGGGCCCATCTGTCCACTGCCTTTTGGGAGCACGTAGGCCTCGTCGATAGCTTCGTTTTGACTGGTGATTCAGCCCAATCGGAGTTCGGATGAGTGCGTTATGGCCAAAATACTCAAGCCCACTCGTGCAGTCCTAAATTGGACTCGAACTTATATATCTTTTTATTGGGAGCTCCAAATAATGCAAATAATATATGGATTTTGATCAGCGTGATGAGCTCTCCGCAATGGTGTAGTACATTTTATTATTTGAGATACTTTTATGTTGTGAAAACTCGGATATTCCTGCAACATAGTGGAAAACACCAAAACTCGTGGAACTTGTTAATTAAAGAATATTTTTCTATGATGTTCCATGGATTTATATTATTATTGGCAGTATAAAATGTGACTTAAGGACCGCCAACAAGACCCCCACACTTAGTCCTTTGCCCGTCCTCGAGTAAAGGTTTAAAGGACCAAGATGGGTCATCTCCTTGATATATAACCTGCATACAAGACATTCCAGGCTTCACCTGCACTTGTGAACTTCAAAGTGTCTACCACATTTTTTGGGTAATTGAATAATGGAACAATATGGATTCAAATCCCCTTGCATCGGTTAGCTTAGAAACTTGGGTTTTTATAATATTTTTGAAAAATAAAAGATAGCCTTACTCCTCAAATGATACTCTCAAATCGCTCATATATGTGTCTGGTTCCTTACCAAGGAATTTTTGGAATTGCCTTCTTTCATAACCCATCTCTAAAGCTTTTGAGTGGAGTTTTGGGTAGGTATGAAAGTGGGCATACTTGCATCACATATATTGTCAAGTCAAAAACCGAACCACATGGAGATACAAGTCATACACTAGATTGAGATGTGCAAGTGTGTGGCATGGAAGATGATTCCTAATTCTAGCTGTTTTTGGTACTCCATGCATCATGACTCTCTTTATTGGATAGATGGATGATTCTTTGAAAAGTATGGGCTATAAAAGGAAATAATCATATATATATATATTTTTTCTTGAACGGGGCTTTGGACTTTCCCGTTTGTTTATTGCTATTTTTTTCTTTTTTTTTCTTCTCATGCCCCTTGGCATGTATATATTTTTTCTCTCTTTTTTTCTTTTTTTTCTTGTTTCCCTTGGCATACTTTTTTTTAAACATAGCCCCATATCTCTTCTTAATGCAAACTTTGAATGGAGAGATGTCATGATGGAATGCAAGGAGTAATTATATGGTGGAGGATGAATGCGCGACTCTTAGAGTAAGAGTCAGCATTTTTATTTGGTGGATGACAAATGCGCGGCTCTCAGGGTAAGAGTTGGCATTTTTATTTGGTGGAAGAGTGTACAACTCTTAGGGTAAGAGTTGGCATTTTTGGTGGATGACAGGGTGCATGTTGTGCGCAACTCTTAATGTAATAGTCGGCATTTTATTGGTGGGTGCGTGTGAATCTCAATCATGGGTGCATGACCATAATCTCACATAGGTCACAACAATTTGACCAAACTCAATGATCCGACAAGCAGCATATGACTAAAGGTTTGCAGAAGTTAAACATGTCATATGACCTTGGTGGGAAATTCATTATCATTGAGGAGCATGCCATCTCATTTTGATTTTGTAAAATAAATCCCAAGTCCATCATAAAAAGAGCAAGGTTCAAATCATCCAGCTATATCACATACTCCAATTACTTAGACAACATGGGGTCCCTATGATAGTTGTTCACAAGTTATAGGAATGTTAGCGAGGAATAAGGAGTATGCAAATTTTATCAAAGGATAGCATGGAGATGGCGTGTCAGAAGTTTTGCATTTTTAGATTATCAGATTTAAAACTTCAGAACTTATGGAGATGTGAGGGTAGAGGTGCACAAACCACCGTTGAAGATTGAAGGAGGTTTATGGAAATCATGTGTCCTGTCCTTATTGCGTGATGAGTCACTCGGTGTTGTGCAACGTGCAGGGGAGATCTTGAAGGTGTGTTAGGTATGCTTGAGAGATCTCCCCCACACTTATTCTTGTACCTGCTTTATTTTGATAAAAAGAAAACAAAACAAGAGCAACAACAACAAGCAAGGACTCTATTGGCTATAAGACCAGAGAGCAAGAAAGATATTATTATTATTATTTCTTTATTAGTTTTATTGAAAACTTGTTCACTCAACTTTTTATAAACAAAGCCAAGATAAAGAGGCAGAGAAAGATATGCCTTGGTCTATCTCCATGTCAGATTACTTTCATTTATTATGTCAATAATTCAAAGTTCATTGATCAAATTTCAACACCATGCCAAATTTTGATCAAAGAAGGCCATTTTAACCTAAGCACCATGCTTAATTTAAAAAAGACCTATGGATGTACCTTAAGACTACACCCAAACCAGAGTTTATAATATAAGCAAAGGAAGCATGAATTTGTATGATCAAATGAAGACAATTATAAAAAGTTGGTGAACATTTATTTACCTTCGCATACCTGAGTACATGTACCGGCAACATATATGTATGAGGTGTTGAAGTTGTCGTTGCGGCTAGCATGATGGTTCTGCTCAGGTGATCTCCGAAGCCAGGCCACACACACATCAATGCACATGGGCCATGGGCCTTGATGATACTAGCAAAGGTTCAGAAGAGGGAGACTCCCAATCTCTTTTTTTTAGTCTCCCTCATCTCTCTTCTCTTTTTTTTTGCAAGGCGAGGCCGACATCTTCATCATCATTTTTTTTAATGACCCTTTGGTGTGCATGGAACTTGGGTTTCTCACCGTCCTTCCCCACACTTGGACTTTTGCATAAAAGTCAAGTGCAGAGTTAGGGCCTTCTTACGAGTGTGTTCCATTACCTAGGAGTGCATCAAGCTTTTGTTGTTGATGTGGTTCCATGTCGTCAAGCATCATATGACCCGAGTTCTTCTTAATCTTTCCTGAAATGGTTAGTGACATACCCGAAGGTGCATACTAACTTGACAACATGCCCTCACCATTTAAAGAAGATATCCATATTTTTTTGAAAATAAAAATAACAATAGCAATAATAATAATAAAATATATATTTTTTAAAGGATAATTCGGGGTATCTCCCGGCAGTGCTTAAGTTATGGTCTTAAGCTTGACCGTGGGAACTTCTTCTTGCAGTAGTCAATGGTGGTGTAGTTCCCAGCTTTACCACCAATTATAGGCATTAATATTTAAGCTGCAAGGTACGCACCATCGTACTACTACGGGATTTGCAATGTTCATGACAAACCTAAGCATTCACAACCATTCTCTCAAAAAGTTGAACAACTAGAATCAAGAGATGGTTGCGAGATCCTCGTAGAAGCAGGTGGTCCGAAGCGAAACAAACTCTGGAGACCTTGAGCATGAAACGTGAGGGACCTCAAAACCATGCTTGTTAGCGGGCCCCTTCTTGGCTCTAGAGTTGTTTCTTCGGGCATGTCCGTGGCACAGAAGTTTTTATTCTCAAAAGATATATCATGGAGGATGATCACTTAACCTTGACCATTATCGAGAACAATGTTCTTGATGGCCAGAGGGACATGCATCTTCTTCGAGCACGGGCGCAGGAGAAGGATTCTCATACTCGAACAAGTAGCTTTGCTTCGCCTTTAGGTTTTCGAGCAAGTGCTATGGCTGGCAGAAGCTGAAACGACCTCGATTTCCACGAAGGGAAATCCACAGGCTCGAATTGTAATTCAACAGATTGCTTGGAACAATCCATGAAATTACCCATATCTCAGTTGCCACCAGGATCCATACAACGGTAAATAAGTCTTACATAAATATTTATTACATCGCCACACTGGCGGAATCAACAATCAGAGAAGCTTTAGAAGATGCGGAAGCGATTCATCCTTCACGGCCAACTTGAGTGTAGCACGTGACCCTATTCCTCGTCATCATCTCCCTCGAAGTCGTACTCATTCTCGTCACCTGACAGCAAATTTATCAGTACGATTTGTACTGGCCACGGAGCCCACCTATGCAGCATTTGCTTTGTGGAAAGTGGATGCAAGGCTATACAAGCAGACCTATAGGCTGAGGTTTTCCTATGCAGCTGTAATCAATGTTTAATTAGTCAAGTTTTATCACCAGTTAACACCATCATCCCTTTTCCCATCACCACACCTCACATACCCACACCTCACTCTCATTCGACAGGCTCAACTCCCTCTCGGGCCTATCTCAGCGGCACACTACCACAACGGGTACACTGCCGGAAAAATGTCATCCAGGGGGAGAAGAGAACACTCACTACACTAGTAGAAGCTTCACAGGAAAGGTCCATAGCCAACAGGTTGGCATATGTATCGATCGATCAACCGTACACTCTGCAGAGGTTTCACTACCCACAAGATTAGCCATCATAGGTGTTGCGCAAACACCTAGGCAGAATTCCGGGTGCTTGCTTGCCTAGGTCGATGCCACCCTACCACTCAGCCCTGGGATATTCCAGATCCTACACCGTTATGCTGAGACTGGGAGACACAGTACCGGGCCCATCCAGTGGTACTGTGCATCTAGAACGGAACGGGAACCCATCGACCGTCTCCGCCCACCCTTATCACCTTTCAACCTAGCAGTAGTGGCACCGTCCTACCAAGTAGTCCAGCCGTCTCCCGCCCATCAGAAGCGAGTGAGTAGAAAAGGATTCCCATGAACCTGAAACTAGTCCATCCTAGGTTTGACCGAGCAGGCATCTCCACTTAGGGGATACTCTCCCCGTGCCATCACAGCACCTCCGTCCACGGGCTTCAAACCACCAAGGCTATCCCACCCGGAACCTCCTCAACAACTTTACCCGCCACAGGTATCTCGCTTGGGGATGCCCAGGTTTAACCCCCGGCACGACTTGCCCCATGGGCTCGTCTCACATCCCACTTGGTCGACATCAACCCTTACCACGCACCCAAGACGCACGCAGCACTCTCTCCCAGTGGTTATAATCAGCTATACACCGTCCCAATTCCACCACATAGCATATAGCAAGTAGAAAGTAGTGGAAGAGTAACAGTAAATTAAGCAGCAGCTAACCTAACAGCGGATAGCAGGGTAAAGTCTTATCAAGGCAGGGAATTCAAATATACTACCATGCAACCAATCCATACATAATCATAAAGCAATAGCAACAATGTCATTTGCAATGCGTAATAGGATCTAAGGATTTGGTGGGACGTGGCACCTTCGTAGTCGTCTCCTAGCTCTTGGAAGTACTCGTGGTCGTCTTCCTTAGTCAGATCCTCCTCCGTCTCTGAAATCGAACACGAAATAGTCGCGTCAGCGACTCCTATAGAGTATTTCAGAAAAATCCAATAAAGAGCCAAATGCACACAAACACAGTCTTAGATTGTAGATCTCATTTTTCTGAGAATTTTGATATATGGTGCGCAATTTTTGGACTTCGTATGAATAAGTTATGAATTTCCGAAGATTATCCTATTTTCTGAAAATGAGAAAACTGTTTGGTTAATAGGGGCAGCTCGGGATTGGTCCACGTGGCGCGCGGGTCCAGTAGTGCGGCAAGTGGCGCCTCAACAGAACACAGACCCGATGGTCGCCCACCAGGTGTTCGATGCTGGTTCCCAGAGAGTTGCCGGAGTTGGCGTAGCTCGGCGTGGCTCGGCGGTGGTCGGTGGTAGCTGGGCTGTGGTTGGGGGTATCTCGGCGGAGCTCGGCGGTGGTCGGGGGTAGCTCGGCGGGGCTCGGCATAGTTCGGCGTACCTCGGCGGGGCTCGGGCGAATCGGAAATTCGCGGCGCCGAGGGTGCCGCTCTCCCGAGCTCTCCCGGGAGGGCTCGGGCGAATCGGAGATTCGGTGCGCCCGAGGGTGCCGTTCTCCCGAGGTCTCTCGCGGAGGCTCGGGCGAATCGGAAATTTGGGCGCCGAAGGGGCTGCTCTCCCGAGCTCTCCTGGGGAGGCTCGGGCGAATCGGAGATTCGGTGCTAGCAGGGTTCCAGGGCGTCTGTTCAAGGCGGCGGTGTCTCTCCGGTGCGGCGGACGATGACAGGGCGGCGATGACCATATTTCGGCAAGGCAGGGCTCGGCTTTCTAGCGGCGGTGCCGAGGCAGACTTGGCGAACCTCGGCGGCCTTTCTCCGCAGCGCGAGGCGACCGGGGGGTACTCGGAACGGATTTAGGCGAGGCGGAACGTGTCGGCGGCGATGTCGTCGCGACTGTGAGGTTCCAGCGGGGCTAAGGAGGTCTTCTAGGAGGTGTATACGCGTCCAGGGTCTATGGCGATGGTATACCAACTACCAATTTTGGCTACCGAGCTTTCCAAGGTGCTCGGTTGTGGCGGCGGCGTGTCGCCGACGACGGCGGAAAGCGGCATCGCGGCTACGACCAAGTATTGGTTCAATCGAATGCGGTCTTGTCAAATTGGTGAGGCCAGAGAGGCATACAACACTCTGGTGGCGAACTTAGCCATGGCATGACCTTCTTCTGGCGACGGCTCGCGGCGGCGCTCCGGTAAGGTCGCGGCGCACGCGGCCAAGGCGATTCAGGCTTCCTCTAGCGCTTAGATCCGCGTAGCTAGCTCGAGGGGGTCGTGGCGGTGCTCCACGACGCTCTAACCTATACGGGTGCTAGTCGGATTGCTCGGAACGGGTGATTCGGCGTCGGAACGCGTCGGTGGTGAGCGCGCTCCGCCGAGAACGCGTCGTGCTGCGTTCTCGGTCTAGCAAGCTTGTAGTCCGGGGGTTTCGGCCGGTCGAATGAGTGCATGGTGCAGGTGATCTTCCCGAGCCGGTAAAGGCTCGTGCCTGCGCGTCCCGAGGGTGGAACGCCATGGCAAAAGCAGGGCAAGGTTCGGACGTGGCGTGCGGTGGCTCACCGTGGTGTCGGTGAAGCTAGGATGGCAGGTGCAGTGGCGAGTCGGAGCCGTGCAGAGCGATCGCAGTGCCGTGCCGCTCCTCGTCCGTAGCTCGGGCTTCTCCTCCGTGTCCGGCTCCGGCATGCTCCGCGGCGGCGGCGCTCCGGCAGCTTCTCCTCCTCTGCTCCGCCCTTCTCCTACGCTCTCTCTCTCGGTTTGGTGCGGTGTGCCGGTCTGTGCTGCGGTGGCGGCGAGGGGAAATGAGGGTAAGGCTTCGGGGTGCTCCAATTTATAGGCGAGCTTGGCCAGCTCCAATGGCGAACGGTCCTGATTGCGCTCGGCCGATCGAAGGGCCGTGGCTCGAGTGGATCTAGGGCTCCGGATGGGCGCGGGTTCGCTTGGCGGCCAAGAAAGGAGGGGACAGGAGGGGTACAGCGGGGTCAGGGCTCTGCCATGCTGTCGGCTGTGGGACCGGGGTCACGCCATTCGCGCGACGCCCCCGGCAGGCGCGTCGCCTTCGTGAGGAAGAAGAACAGTGGGGGGGGCGAGAGCGGCTGACAGGCGGGGCCGGGTTGGCAGCGAGCGCGAGCGCGAGCGCGTGTGTGCCGGTCGTGCGCGTGCGCTGCCGAGCCGCGACGTGGGCCGCGCGCGGTGAGATGAGGAGAGGAAGGTCGGGCGGGCTTGGGCTGGCTTAGCGACCCGGCTGGCCGAAACGAATGGCTGGCCTAACTCTCTTTCTCCTTTTCTATTTTCAGTTTAGTGTATATATACATATATTGCCCATTTTAATTATTGAGTAAATACAAACATAAATTGCAATAAATCCCAAATGTGATGCATAAGTTATTATTCTATGTGAATGGAATTAAAATGCAAACTACACTCCTTTATTTACCAATTTCATAATGAAACCTATATGCTTGCACAAGAAAAATGGGTTTTCACAATAAATAAATGAAAAATTTTAATTGGTTGGGATTTTTAGATTGTGTGGATTTTTAGGGTTGTTACAGAAGCAAAACTTTCAAACTTCTCATCGGGGCTCCCTTCTTTTATATATATATATAAATGAGATTTTCAAGAGGGTGCCCTATGAGAAGATCAAAATCGAGAATGGCATAGATGAGGAAGTATAAGAAACTTCAGTTTCATTAATTTCCAATGGCACCACCCTAACAATCCCACAAAACTCAAAGATGAGTGCGGATGGACTTCTGAAAAGTTTGTCGGTCAGGACTAGCGGCATATCGCCCTAAAAGGGTTTCCGCTAGAATGAAAGTAGTCCCAACTGTGAGGTTGTGTAGGGCTTTCACAGAAGTCCCCTTTAATGAGCAAGAGATGGTTGTGGGAGGTGAAAGAATCTGAATTTCTTCAGAAGAACATTTCACTTCCAACAAGCAACAACCGTACTTTTGATGACTCCACATTAGGGGAGACTTCCTAAGAAATGTCAGAATTTTGTGCTAAGAAATGTTTTGAAGTTCTGCCATAATCCTCGAATTTTGATAGCGAACTCCGAAGGATAAAACATTTCTTCCTTCGGTGTTCGTGGTTCGGGCGAGGGCTCAACAGACGAATCAAAGGGTGGCAAGGGAAAGGATTCAGCTGCTGAGGGCTCTTCAGAACTTGACATGCCCTTGTATGGAGGGGTTTGGGTACGATGACGGGAGAAGTGTGCTTCTCTAGGATGCAAACAAGGATTTTTCTCTATTCCGTCATGGTTTTTATGAAAACGGACCTCCAACGGTTATGTCAAAGCATAGGGCAGTATCTATGTCTAGATCCGAACAAAGGATATGCAAAAGCACATTATCGGATAAAGACAAGTCTAGGTCAGCATGTATAAACATTGTAAACCTGGCCTAGGCTGTACCTATGGACTCCTTCTCGTTTTGCTCAAAGTCGAGGTTTGCCCTTGGTAGAGCGGCGATACGAGACATGGGTAAGAATGTAAGATAAAACTTGATCTTAAGTTCATCCCATTCTTTATTCGCACTTTCTACGGTATCAGTGTACCATTGTTTTGCCTTCCCTTGAGGGAGAACAGAAACAACTTCCACTTAAGAATTTCTTGTGTCATGCCAGGAATGCTTAGGCATGAACACAATTCCTCGAATTTTTGCAAGTAGTCAAAATTATTTTCATTGTCATGACCAAAGAAGGGTTTTGTCCGAACCATAGCTTTGAATCTTGGGTGGAGTTCATAACTGGATGGAAATTTTGGTTTTGAAAAAGAATGTGGTTCAAAGAACTCCCCCTTTGAAGGAGAAAAATTTTGAATTTGGAGCCAGCTTCATGGTGAAAGGATCGAATAAAAAGGAATATTTTGTTTTTATAAAAAAAAAGATAAAAGATTTTTTTGACAAAACACAAGGATACACGGGTGAACTAGCTTTGGAGATAAATACGACAACCATTCCCCAGCAACGGCGCCAGAAAGGTTGTTGGCGCTTCTTAGCGTCAGCAGAAAAGTCCGCAAGCGCACGGAAGTACCGTTGTAGCCTTCACCCGGAAGTATTCAGGGTATCGTAATTTTCCAGAGGAACGGTCTTTGTACTTAGTCTCTTAAACTAGTTTACTCAGAAGAGACGGAAGGGATAGCTTGGGTAGAGAGGTTCTTCTAAGGTCAAACGCATATAAGCGATGGTAACTCCCCCACTACTTGCTTGCTTCAGGCCCACTGACGCAGCTGGTCTGCCAGCCGATACCAGTATCAGCGCTACTCTGCGGCCGAACGTGGGGGAATTCAGATACGAGTGGACCGGGCTCTCACCACCTGCCACCTACCCCTCTGCCCGTGGGCACACGCAACATACGAAGGTAGACTCCGACCTAGACACCACGTCTACGAAGGCGACTACTACTCAGCGGCGTACAGGAACATCCGTCTCTATCAGGAGTCCTCTTACTAGAGCATCCGTCCGAAGGACGAACGACGATCCCACAAACAAGTAGCTTTATGCAAGTAACATGCTTAATAAATCAAACCAAAGTTGAACATGAACTTCTTACTTCAAGTAGCAAGATGATCGTAGAGGTACAAGTTGGAGCGAGAGCCGACAAGCCCGGCACTTCGTCCACCCGGAGGCAGAACTGCTTCGACCCCGCTCTTTCTCCAGCTCTTTCCCTCTCTCACTCCCTATACTAAATTAGCTAGAAGCTAATGGAATGGAGCTTGCTCTTCCTCTCTACATTGTGACCTCTTGTGTTGGTGAATGAATCATGCCTAAGTGTAGAGATGAGGCCTCCTTTTATAGCTTGAGAGGAGGGGGTTCTATGCAAAAGGTTCATCCCCACATGGAAAGATCCAAACCGACCTCCAAAGGGCGGTTTCCACTTGCCATCTGAGTTGATCGTAGGTGGGACCGACCTTGGGGAACCGCCATACACGTGTCAGAAGAAAACTGGGCCCGAGAGGCCCTATCAGGGGGGCGGCCGGTCCCAGGGGCGGCTGGTCCCTTGGTGGGCCCATCTGTCCACTGCCTTTTGGGAGCACGTAGGCCTCGTCGATAGCTTCGTTTTGACTGGTGATTCAGCCCAATCGGAGTTCGGATGAGTGCGTTATGGCCAAAATACTCAAGCCCACTCGTGCAGTCCTAAATTGGACTCGAACTTATATATCTTTTTATTGGGAGCTCCAAATAATGCAAATAATATATGGATTTTGATCAGCGTGATGAGCTCTCCGCAATGGTGTAGTACATTTTATTATTTGAGATACTTTTATGTTGTGAAAACTCGGATATTCCTGCAACATAGTGGAAAACACCAAAACTCGTGGAACTTGTTAATTAAAGAATATTTTTCTATGATGTTCCATGGATTTATATTATTATTGGCAGTATAAAATGTGACTTAAGGACCGCCAACAAGACCCCCACACTTAGTCCTTTGCCCGTCCTCGAGTAAAGGTTTAAAGGACCAAGATGGGTCATCTCCTTGATATATAACCTGCATACAAGACATTCCAGGCTTCACCTGCACTTGTGAACTTCAAAGTGTCTACCACATTTTTTGGGTAATTGAATAATGGAACAATATGGATTCAAATCCCCTTGCATCGGTTAGCTTAGAAACTTGGGTTTTTATAATATTTTTGAAAAATAAAAGATAGCCTTACTCCTCAAATGATACTCTCAAATCGCTCATATATGTGTCTGGTTCCTTACCAAGGAATTTTTGGAATTGCCTTCTTTCATAACCCATCTCTAAAGCTTTTGAGTGGAGTTTTGGGTAGGTATGAAAGTGGGCATACTTGCATCACATATATTGTCAAGTCAAAAACCGAACCACATGGAGATACAAGTCATACACTAGATTGAGATGTGCAAGTGTGTGGCATGGAAGATGATTCCTAATTCTAGCTGTTTTTGGTACTCCATGCATCATGACTCTCTTTATTGGATAGATGGATGATTCTTTGAAAAGTATGGGCTATAAAAGGAAATAATCATATATATATATATTTTTTCTTGAACGGGGCTTTGGACTTTCCCGTTTGTTTATTGCTATTTTTTTCTTTTTTTTTCTTCTCATGCCCCTTGGCATGTATATATTTTTTCTCTCTTTTTTTCTTTTTTTTCTTGTTTCCCTTGGCATACTTTTTTTTAAACATAGCCCCATATCTCTTCTTAATGCAAACTTTGAATGGAGAGATGTCATGATGGAATGCAAGGAGTAATTATATGGTGGAGGATGAATGCGCGACTCTTAGAGTAAGAGTCAGCATTTTTATTTGGTGGATGACAAATGCGCGGCTCTCAGGGTAAGAGTTGGCATTTTTATTTGGTGGAAGAGTGTACAACTCTTAGGGTAAGAGTTGGCATTTTTGGTGGATGACAGGGTGCATGTTGTGCGCAACTCTTAATGTAATAGTCGGCATTTTATTGGTGGGTGCGTGTGAATCTCAATCATGGGTGCATGACCATAATCTCACATAGGTCACAACAATTTGACCAAACTCAATGATCCGACAAGCAGCATATGACTAAAGGTTTGCAGAAGTTAAACATGTCATATGACCTTGGTGGGAAATTCATTATCATTGAGGAGCATGCCATCTCATTTTGATTTTGTAAAATAAATCCCAAGTCCATCATAAAAAGAGCAAGGTTCAAATCATCCAGCTATATCACATACTCCAATTACTTAGACAACATGGGGTCCCTATGATAGTTGTTCACAAGTTATAGGAATGTTAGCGAGGAATAAGGAGTATGCAAATTTTATCAAAGGATAGCATGGAGATGGCGTGTCAGAAGTTTTGCATTTTTAGATTATCAGATTTAAAACTTCAGAACTTATGGAGATGTGAGGGTAGAGGTGCACAAACCACCGTTGAAGATTGAAGGAGGTTTATGGAAATCATGTGTCCTGTCCTTATTGCGTGATGAGTCACTCGGTGTTGTGCAACGTGCAGGGGAGATCTTGAAGGTGTGTTAGGTATGCTTGAGAGATCTCCCCCACACTTATTCTTGTACCTGCTTTATTTTGATAAAAAGAAAACAAAACAAGAGCAACAACAACAAGCAAGGACTCTATTGGCTATAAGACCAGAGAGCAAGAAAGATATTATTATTATTATTTCTTTATTAGTTTTATTGAAAACTTGTTCACTCAACTTTTTATAAACAAAGCCAAGATAAAGAGGCAGAGAAAGATATGCCTTGGTCTATCTCCATGTCAGATTACTTTCATTTATTATGTCAATAATTCAAAGTTCATTGATCAAATTTCAACACCATGCCAAATTTTGATCAAAGAAGGCCATTTTAACCTAAGCACCATGCTTAATTTAAAAAAGACCTATGGATGTACCTTAAGACTACACCCAAACCAGAGTTTATAATATAAGCAAAGGAAGCATGAATTTGTATGATCAAATGAAGACAATTATAAAAAGTTGGTGAACATTTATTTACCTTCGCATACCTGAGTACATGTACCGGCAACATATATGTATGAGGTGTTGAAGTTGTCGTTGCGGCTAGCATGATGGTTCTGCTCAGGTGATCTCCGAAGCCAGGCCACACACACATCAATGCACATGGGCCATGGGCCTTGATGATACTAGCAAAGGTTCAGAAGAGGGAGACTCCCAATCTCTTTTTTTTTAGTCTCCCTCATCTCTCTTCTCTTTTTTTTTGCAAGGCGAGGCCGACATCTTCATCATCATTTTTTTTAATGACCCTTTGGTGTGCATGGAACTTGGGTTTCTCACCGTCCTTCCCCACACTTGGACTTTTGCATAAAAGTCAAGTGCAGAGTTAGGGCCTTCTTACGAGTGTGTTCCATTACCTAGGAGTGCATCAAGCTTTTGTTGTTGATGTGGTTCCATGTCGTCAAGCATCATATGACCCGAGTTCTTCTTAATCTTTCCTGAAATGGTTAGTGACATACCCGAAGGTGCATACTAACTTGACAACATGCCCTCACCATTTAAAGAAGATATCCCATATTTTTTTGAAAATAAAAATAACAATAGCAATAATAATAATAAAATATATATTTTTTAAAGGATAATTCGGGGTATCTCCCGGCAGTGCTTAAGTTATGGTCTTAAGCTTGACCGTGGGAACTTCTTCTTGCAGTAGTCAATGGTGGTGTAGTTCCCAGCTTTACCACCAATTATAGGCATTAATATTTAAGCTGCAAGGTACGCACCATCGTACTACTACGGGATTTGCAATGTTCATGACAAACCTAAGCATTCACAACCATTCTCTCAAAAAGTTGAACAACTAGAATCAAGAGATGGTTGCGAGATCCTCGTAGAAGCAGGTGGTCCGAAGCGAAACAAACTCTGGAGACCTTGAGCATGAAACGTGAGGGACCTCAAAACCATGCTTGTTAGCGGGCCCCTTCTTGGCT
Organism: Eremochloa ophiuroides; assembly: GCA_038502445.1. NCBI lineage: Eukaryota > Viridiplantae > Streptophyta > Magnoliopsida > Poales > Poaceae > Eremochloa > Eremochloa ophiuroides. The sequence goes on from JAHLJS010000001.1 coordinate 80,132,657, forward strand.
CTAGAGTTGTTTCTTCGGGCATGTCCGTGGCACAGAAGTTTTTATTCTCAAAAGATATATCATGGAGGATGATCACTTAACCTTGACCATTATCGAGAACAATGTTCTTGATGGCCAGAGGGACATGCATCTTCTTCGAGCACGGGCGCAGGAGAAGGATTCTCATACTCGAACAAGTAGCTTTGCTTCGCCTTTAGGTTTTCGAGCAAGTGCTATGGCTGGCAGAAGCTGAAACGACCTCGATTTCCACGAAGGAAAATCCACAGGCTCGAATTGTAATTCAACAGATTGCTTGGAACAATCCATGAAATTACCCATATCTCAGTTGCCACCAGGATCCATACAACGGTAAATAAGTCTTACATAAATATTTATTACATCGCCACACTGGCGGAATCAACAATCAGAGAAGCTTTAGAAGATGCGGAAGCGATTCATCCTTCACGGCCAACTTGAGTGTAGCACGTGACCCTATTCCTCGTCATCATCTCCCTCGAAGTCGTACTCATTCTCGTCACCTGACAGCAAATTTATCAGTACGATTTGTACTGGCCACGGAGCCCACCTATGCAGCATTTGCTTTGTGGAAAGTGGATGCAAGGCTATACAAGCAGACCTATAGGCTGAGGTTTTCCTATGCAGCTGTAATCAATGTTTAATTAGTCAAGTTTTATCACCAGTTAACACCATCATCCCTTTTCCCATCACCACACCTCACATACCCACACCTCACTCTCATTCGACAGGCCCAACTCCCTCTCGGGCCTATCTCAGCGGCACACTACCACAACGGGTACACTGCCGGAAAAATGTCATCCAGGGGGAGAAGAGAACACTCACTACACTAGTAGAAGCTTCACAGGAAAGGTCCATAGCCAACAGGTTGGCATATGTATCGATCGATCAACCGTACACTCTGCAGAGGTTTCACTACCCACAAGATTAGCCATCATAGGTGTTGCGCAAACACCTAGGCAGAATTCCGGGTGCTTGCTTGCCTAGGTCGATGCCACCCTACCACTCAGCCCTGGGATATTTCGGATCCTACACCGTTATGCTGAGACTGGGAGACACAGTACCGGGCCCATCCAGTGGTACTGTGCATCTAGAACGGAACGGGAACCCATCGACCGTCTCCGCCCACCCATATCACCTTTCAACCTAGCAGTAGTGGCACCGTCCTACCAAGTAGTCCAGCCGTCTCCCGCCCATCAGAAGCGAGTGAGTAGAAAAGGATTCCCATGAACCTGAAACTAGTCCATCCTAGGTTTTACCAAGCAGGCATCTCCACTTAGGGGATACTCTCCCCGTGCCATCACAGCACCTCCGTCCACGGGCTTCAAACCACCAAGGCTATCCCACCCGGAACCTCCTCAACAACTTTACCCGCCACAGGTATCTCGCTTGGGGATGCCCAGGTTGCACCCCCGGCACGACTTGCCCCATGGGCTCGTCTCACATCCCACTTGGTCGACATCAACCCTTACCACGCACCCAAGACGCACGCAGCACTCTCTCCCAGTGGTTATAATCAGCTATACACCGTCCCAATTCCACCACATAGCATATAGCAAGTAGAAAGTAGTGGAAGAGTAACAGTAAATTAAGCAGCAGCTAACCTAACAGCGGATAGCAGGGTAAAGTCTTATCAAGGCAGGGAATTCAAATATACTACCATGCAACCAATCCATACATAATCATAAAGCAATAGCAACAATGTCATTTGCAATGCGTAATAGGATCTAAGGATTTGGTGGGACATGGCACCTTCGTAGTCGTCTCCTAGCTCTTGGAAGTACTCGTGGTCGTCTTCCTTAGTCAGATCCTCCACCGTCTCTGAAATCGAACACGAAATAGTCGCGTCAGCGACTCCTATAGAGTATTTCAGAAAAATCCAATAAAGAGCCAAATGTCATTTTTCTGAGAATTTTGATATATGGTGCGCAATTTTTGGACTTCGTATGAATAAGTTATGAATTTCCGAAGATTATCCTATTTTCTGAAAATGAGAAAACTGTTTGGTTAATAGGGGCAGCTCGGGATTGGTCCACGTGGCGCGCGGGTCCAGTAGTGCGGCAAGTGGCGCCTCAACAGAACACAGACCCGATGGTCGCCCACCAGGTGTTCGATGCTGGTTCCCAGAGAGTTGCCGGAGTTGGCGTAGCTCGGCGTGGCTCGGCGGTGGTCGGTGGTAGCTGGGCTGTGGTTGGGGGTATCTCGGCGGAGCTCGGCGGTGGTCGGGGGTAGCTCGGCGGGGCTCGGCATAGTTCGGCGTACCTCGGCGGGGCTCGGGCGAATCGGAAATTCGCGGCGCCGAGGGTGCCGCTCTCCCGAGCTCTCCCGGGGGGGCTCGGGCGAATCGGAGATTCGGTGCGCCCGAGGGTGCCGTTCTCCCGAGGTCTCTCGCGGAGGCTCGGGCGAATCGGAAATTTGGGCGCCGAAGGGGCTGCTCTCCCGAGCTCTCCTGGGGAGGCTCGGGCGAATCGGAGATTCGGTGCTAGCAGGGTTCCAGGGCGTCTGTTCAAGGCGGCGGTGTCTCTCCGGTGCGGCGGACGATGACAGGGCGGCGATGACCATATTTCGGCAAGGCAGGGCTCGGCTTTCTAGCGGCGGTGCCGAGGCAGACTTGGCGAACCTCGGCGGCCTTTCTCCGCAGCGCGAGGCGACCGGGGGGTACTCGGAACGGATTTAGGCGAGGCGGAACGTGTCGGCGGCGATGTCGTCGCGACTGTGAGGTTCCAGCGGGGCTAAGGAGGTCTTCTAGGAGGTGTATACGCGTCCAGGGTCTATGGCGATGGTATACCAACTACCAATTTTGGCTACCGAGCTTTCCAAGGTGCTCGGTTGTGGCGGCGGCGTGTCGCCGACGACGGCGGAAAGCGGCATCGCGGCTACGACCAAGTATTGGTTCAATCGAATGCGGTCTTGTCAAATTGGTGAGGCCAGAGAGGCATACAACACTCTGGTGGCGAACTTAGCCATGGCATGACCTTCTTCTGGCGACGGCTCGCGGCGGCGCTCCGGTAAGGTCGCGGCGCACGCGGCCAAGGCGATTCAGGCTTCCTCTAGCGCTTAGATCCGCGTAGCTAGCTCGAGGGGGTCGTGGCGGTGCTCCACGACGCTCTAACCTATACGGGTGCTAGTCGGATTGCTCGGAACGGGTGATTCGGCGTCGGAACGCGTCGGTGGTGAGCGCGCTCCGCCGAGAACGCGTCGTGCTGCGTTCTCGGTCTAGCAAGCTTGTAGTCCGGGGGTTTCGGCCGGTCGAATGAGTGCATGGTGCAGGTGATCTTCCCGAGCCGGTAAAGGCTCGTGCCTGCGCGTCCCGAGGGTGGAACGCCATGGCAAAAGCAGGGCAAGGTTCGGACGTGGCGTGCGGTGGCTCACCGTGGTGTCGGTGAAGCTAGGATGGCGGTGCAGTGGCGAGTCGGAGCCGTGCAGAGCGATCGCAGTGCCGTGCCGCTCCTCGTCCGTAGCTCGGGCTTCTCCTCCGTGTCCGGCTCCGGCGTGCTCCGCGGCGGCGGCGCTCCGGCAGCTTCTCCTCCTCTGCTCCGCCCTTCTCCTACGCTCTCTCTCTCGGTTTGGTGCGGTGTGCCGGTCTGTGCTGCGGTGGCGGCGAGGGGAAATGAGGGTAAGGCTTCGGGGTGCTCCAATTTATAGGCGAGCTTGGCCAGCTCCAATGGCGAACGGTCCTGATTGCGCTCGGCCGATCGAAGGGCCGTGGCTCGAGTGGATCTAGGGCTCCGGATGGGCGCGGGTTCGCTTGGCGGCCAAGAAAGGAGGGGACAGGAGGGGGACAGCGGGGTCAGGGCTCTGCCATGCTATCGGCTGTGGGACCGGGGTCACGCCATTCGCGCGACGCCCCCGGCAGGCGCGTCGCCTTCGTGAGGAAGAAGAACAGTGGGGGGGGGCGAGAGCGGCTGACAGGCGGGGCCGGGTTGGCAGCGAGCGCGAGCGCGAGCGCGTGTGTGCCGGTCGTGCGCGTGCGCTGCCGAGCCGCGACGTGGGCCGCGCGCGGTGAGATGAGGAGAGGAAGGTCGGGCGGGCTTGGGCTGGCTTAGCGACCCGGCTGGCCGAAACGAATGGCTGGCCTAACTCTCTTTCTCCTTTTCTATTTTCAGTTTAGTGTATATATACATATATTGCCCATTTTAATTATTGAGTAAATACAAACATAAATTGCAATAAATCCCAAATGTGATGCATAAGTTATTATTCTATGTGAATGGAATTAAAATGCAAACTACACTCCTTTATTTACCAATTTCATAATGAAACCTATATGCTTGCACAAGAAAAATGGGTTTTCACAATAAATAAATGAAAAATTTTAATTGGTTGGGATTTTTAGATTGTGTGGATTTTTAGGGTTGTTACAGTCCTCCCCCCCTCATTAGGATCTCGACCTCGAGATTCAGGGATAACGTACCCTTCGAAGAGGTAAGGAAACATAATCCGCAAGTCCGATTCCTTCTCCCACGTAGCTTCCCTTTCAGTGTGATTGCTTCACTGTACCTTGCACATCGGAATGGTTTTGTTTCGCGTCTCTTTGGTATCCCGTGCCAAGATCTTGATCGGATGTTCCTTGTATTCAAGTGTGTCTTGCAGGTCCAATGCATCCGTAGGAACTTGCTCCTCGGGAAGCTTCAAACACTTCCTTAATTGCGAGACATGGAACACGGGGTGTACTCCAGATAATTCCTCCGGTAGTTCCAGCTTGTAAGCAAGCTTTCCAACCCTTTTACAGATCTTGTATGGCCCAACATATCTGGGTGCCAATTTCCCTTTTACGTGGAATCTGACAGTGCCACGAAGTGGAGATACCTTGAGGTAGACATAATCCCCAACCTCGAACTCAAGCTTTCTACGTCTTCTATCTGCATAGCTCTTTTGCCTACTCTGTGCAATCCTCAAATTCTCTCTTACTTGGGCAACACCTTCTTCTGCTTCCACAATCTTAGCAGGACCGAAGAATGTCCTCTCACCTGGTTCTGACCACATTAGCGGGGTTCTGCACGGTCTTCCATACAACGCTTCAAATGGAGACATCTTAATGCTGGTCTGATAACTGTTGTTGTATGAGAACTCGGCGTGGGGTAGACAGCTCTCCCATCCTTCCTTGTACCTCAATACGCAAGCACGTAACATGTCCTCGAGAATCTGGTTCACTCTTTCTGTTTGCCCATCCGTTTGCGGGTGGTATGCGGTGCTATAGTCGAGCTTGGTTCCGATGGACTTGTGCAAGGATTTCCAGAACTGTGATACGAACTGTGAGCCTCGGTCAGATATAATACTCAGAGGCGCCCCATGTAACTTCAAAATGTTTGATACGTACAGATCTGCTAGCTTTTCGACTCTATATTTCCTTTTGACCGGTATAAAATGTGCAACTTTGGTTAGACGGTCCACTATTACCCATATAGAATCATATCCATGCTCGGATCGGGGCAGTCCTATTATGAAGTCCATGGATATGCACTCCCACTTCCATTCTGGTATCTCAACTGGTTGTAGCAACCCTGCTGGTCTCTGATGTTCGGCCTTGATTCTATTGCATGTATCACATCGGGCTACATGCCCTGCAATGTCTGTCTTCATATTCTCCCACCAGAAGTGCTTCCTTAGATCATGGTACATCTTGGCTGACCCTGGGTGAATGCAATATTTGGAGTCATGCCCCTCTGACAGAATCTCTTCTCGTATCGCTGAATCCGTCGGTACACAGATTCTATCCTTGTACCATACAGTTCCCTGCTCATCTTCTCGGTATTCGGGGCCTCTTCCCAGCTTCATCAAACCACGGATATAGTCTATCTCAGGACAGTTCTTTTGTGCTTCACGGATTCGTGAGGTGAGATTGTACTCGACGCGAAGCTCATTTAGCATGCCATAGGAGAATACCTCGAGCTGGAACGCGTCAAACTCTCTCCTGAGCTCAGGTGGCATAGAGTTGGTGATGAGGGTATGGCAGTAGCTTTTGCGGCTAAGTGCATCAGCGACAACATTAGCCTTTCCTGGGTGATAATGGATCTCAAGATCATAGTCCTTGATGAGTTCCAGCCATCTGCGTTGCCTCATATTCAGATCTTCCTGTGTGAAGAAGTACTTCAGGCTCTTGTGGTCAGTGTAGATGTCGCACTTGTTGCTTATCAGATAGTGTCTCCAAATCTTGAGTGCATGTACCACGGCTGCAAGTTCTAGGTCATGAGTCGGGTATCGCTGCTCATGTTCCTTCAACTGTCTTGAGGCATAAGCTATCACTCTTCCTTCTTGCATTAGTACACAGCCCAAACCTTGCCGAGAGGCATCACAATATACAACAAAATCCTTGTGAATATCGGGCAGGGCTAGTACAGGTGTAGTAGTGAGCTTCTCCTTCAAGGTCTGAAAACTCTTCTCACATTCAGGAGTCCATATAAACTTGTTCTCTTTCTTCAGTAAGTTGGTCATGGGTCTTGCAATCTTGGAGAAGTTCTCAATAAATCTGCGATAGTATCCTGCAAGTCCCAAAAAGCTTCTGATTTCTGACACATTACAGGGTTGTTCCCACTCTTTCACAGCTTCAATTTTGGCTGGGTCTACTGCGACTCCTTCTCCTGACAGTACGTGTCCAAGGAAAGCAACTTCCTCAAGCCAGAATTCGCACTTGGAGAATTTGGCGTATAGCTGGTTGCGAGACAACCTCTCCAATACGGTCCTCAGATGATGTTCATGTTCCTCTTTTGTGGCTGAATAAACCAATATATCATCAATGAATACCACCACAAACTTATCTAGCTCATTCATGAAGATCTTGTTCATCATGTTCATGAAGTATGCTGGAGCATTAGTGAGTCCAAATGAGACTACTGTGCACTCATACTGTCCATATCTAGTGACAAATGCAGTCTTCGGGATATCTTCTTCCCTGATCTTCATCTGATGATACCCTGATCGGAGATCGATCTTTGAGAAGTACTTGGCCTTACTCAATTGATCTAACAGATCATCGATGCGGGGCAATGGGTACTTATTCTTGACTGTAACCGCATTCAGATTCCGGTAGTCAATGCACATCCTCATCGTGCCATCCTTCTTCTTGACAAACAAAACGGGAGATCCCCAGGGCGAAGCACTAGGCCTAATGAAACCCTTCTCCAGTAATTCTCCCAGCTGCTTCTTGAGTTCCTTCAACTCATCAGCCGACATTCTGTAGGGTCTTTTGGCAATCGGTGCAGTCCCTGGCATCAGCTCTATAACAAACTCCACATCTCTATCTGGTGGCATTCCTGGCAACTCCTCTGGAAATACGTCATTGAATTCACAGACTACTTGGCACATCTCTGAATGTCAGCTCTGTTTTATCTGCTTTAGTCTCCAGGGCACATAGGAGGGCTTGGACTCTCTCGGTTTGGGGTACACATCGGACAGCTGTTCCCCAAGGGTGGGTTACCTGAACATATCTAGGTGAACAAGATATCACTCCCCGGTGTTTGGTTAGCCAGTCCATGCCTAAGATGACATCTAAGCTATTGGAGGGTAGTAGGGTTGTAGTTGTTTAAGTAGGAGTTAGATGTTTTCAACGATTTAAATGAATTAAAACATTTTTCATGCTATCCTACACTCAACCAAAGAAGCTTAGAGAACCATAAGAAGCATAAGATCCAAATGTCACTCATCACATGGTTATTATTACATAAAGGATGTTCCTAGCATGCTAAGAAGATCGTGCTATGCGCAGATAGCCAAATGACAGGATAACTCATGGTATCACTAGTCTAAGGGCCACGCAGGGTCCCATAAGCTACTGGTGCATAAGGTCGAGTACGGCGTCGGGTATGCGGCTGTCCTCTGCCTCGATCTCGTCGTCGGTCATGGTCAGGCGCTTGACATAGTCGAGTGCTACTGCTAGCTCTGGAGTGGCCTCAATCTCCTGCATCCTTTGAGACGGACACGCTCTCAGGTTGAGCGTAGTGGGTGGTATGCGGAAGTCTCCCTCCCGGGGCTTCACCATCTCCAGTGGGGGAAGCGAACTCTGTACCTTCCGGACCTCAATAGCTCTCCTGGCGTCGGACTACTTCCAAGCTGTCTCTGTCCTCCGTAGCTTGTCCTTTAGGAACTCCACCATCTTCACGCGGTCGATCAGAATCCCTTGGTTGCGGGTGGACTTGTCCTCGGCTTTCTCCAACTGCTTCTCCAACTCCTTGATCCTGGAACGCAGCGTGATCATCTCGACTACCCTGTCTCTGCTCCTCTGCTCCCTCTCAGCAAGTGCTCTCTCCTTGTCGTCCAGCCTCCTCTGTAATTCCAACACTCTGCTGTTCAGGTAGTCATTGCGAAGCCCAAAATCTCCGATCTTGTCTCGCAAGTCGGCGATCTCGGCTCGGTGTAACTCATCACGGCGCTGCATCTCCAACTGCAAGTCAGTGACTGCTCTGCTCAAACTCTCCAGGGTCTGAGTCCCTTTCTGCAAACTGTCCTCGACCTCTGCCATGCGTGCTCGGTCACGCCGCCTCCTTTGCTCCAATGAGCTGATGAACTCGTCCTGCTCCTGGAGGTGGTGTGCCACTGTGCGTAGGCAAGGGTCAGTCTCGGCCTGAATGATCTGGCCGGTGTACAGAATCCTCTGGGCGGGGTCAGGGTGCAGCTCCAAGGCCTGAGGTAGCAGACGGAAGTGGGTCCCCTTAAGGTACTCGTATGCTGTGTACACAACTGCGCGTAGTACCTTGCGGGAGACAGACTGTACTCCGTCCTCCACAGTCTCTCCAGCAGTGTAGTCAGTAAAAACCGGCATTCCTGGAAGGGTCAGGCTGACGGGTGTCTCAACTCTGGTAGTGACAGGTCCTTCAAACCTCTCAGCCTCGACAAGCTTCCCTCGGCTGAAGTACTGGATCTGGTCAGACGGTGCTCCCAGCTCCTCCAGCACCTGGCGTAGTACCATGGCAAATCCGCCGTGGTTCCTCCCATTGATCGGGATCTCGATAGTGCCGTCGTGCAGTGGACGAAGTGGTGGTCCAAGGCTGGTCATCTGCAAATTTTTCAAGAAACGGATTAGCAGGTCCTTGTATTAGATAAGCCATTGCATAAAAAGTGAATGCAAGGTCGGTAATATAACCGAAAGAGAGTCTGGCTTCCTATTCTAACGTCCATTTTCTATGGGTCTCGTCCTACAGTCAAGTATGGCTCTGATACCAACTGAAACGACCTCGATTTCCACGAAGGGAAATCCACAGGCTCGAATTGTAATTCAACAGATTGCTTGGAACAATCCATGAAATTACCCATATCTCAGTTGCCACCAGGATCCATACAACGGTAAATAAGTCTTACATAAATATTTATTACATCGCCACACTGGCGGAATCAACAATCAGAGAAGCTTTAGAAGATGCGGAAGCGATTCATCCTTCACGGCCAACTTGAGTGTAGCACGTGACCCTATTCCTCGTCATCATCTCCCTCGAAGTCGTACTCATTCTCGTCACCTGACAGCAAATTTATCAGTACGATTTGTACTGGCCACGGAGCCCACCTATGCAGCATTTGCTTTGTGGAAAGTGGATGCAAGGCTATACAAGCAGACCTATAGGCTGAGGTTTTCCTATGCAGCTGTAATCAATGTTTAATTAGTCAAGTTTTATCACCAGTTAACACCATCATCCCTTTTCCCATCACCACACCTCACATACCCACACCTCACTCTCATTCGACAGGCCCAACTCCCTCTCGGGCCTATCTCAGCGGCACACTACCACAACGGGTACACTGCCGGAAAAATGTCATCCAGGGGGAGAAGAGAACACTCACTACACTAGTAGAAGCTTCACAGGAAAGGTCCATAGCCAACAGGTTGGCATATGTATCGATCGATCAACCGTACACTCTGCAGAGGTTTCACTACCCACAAGATTAGCCATCATAGGTGTTGCGCAAACACCTAGGCAGAATTCCGGGTGCTTGCTTGCCTAGGTCGATGCCACCCTACCACTCAGCCCTGGGATATTCCGGATCCTACACCGTTATGCTGAGACTGGGAGACACAGTACCGGGCCCATCCAGTGGTACTGTGCATCTAGAACGGAACGGGAACCCATCGACCGTCTCCGCCCACCCTTATCACCTTTCAACCTAGCAGTAGTGGCACCGTCCTACCAAGTAGTCCAGCCGTCTCCCGCCCATCAGAAGCGAGTGAGTAGAAAAGGATTCCCATGAACCTGAAACTAGTCCATCCTAGGTTTGACCAAGCAGGCATCTCCACTTAGGGGATACTCTCCCCGTGCCATCACAGCACCTCCGTCCACGGGCTTCAAACCACCAAGGCTATCCCACCCGGAACCTCCTCAACAACTTTACCCGCCACAGGTATCTCGCTTGGGGATGCCCAGGTTGCACCCCCGGCACGACTTGCCCCATGGGCTCGTCTCACATCCCACTTGGTCGACATCAACCCTTACCACGCACCCAAGACGCACGCAGCACTCTCTCCCAGTGGTTATAATCAGCTATACACCGTCCCAATTCCACCACATAGCATATAGCAAGTAGAAAGTAGTGGAAGAGTAACAGTAAATTAAGCAGCAGCTAACCTAACAGCGGATAGCAGGGTAAAGTCTTATCAAGGCAGGGAATTCAAATATACTACCATGCAACCAATCCATACATAATCATAAAGCAATAGCAACAATGTCATTTGCAATGCGTAATAGGATCTAAGGATTTGGTGGGACGTGGCACCTTCGTAGTCGTCTCCTAGCTCTTGGAAGTACTCGTGGTCGTCTTCCTTAGTCAGATCCTCCACCGTCTCTGAAATCGAACACGAAATAGTCGCGTCAGCGACTCCTATAGAGTATTTCAGAAAAATCCAATAAAGAGCCAAATGCACACAAACACAGTCTTAGATTGTAGATCTCATTTTTCTGAGAATTTTGATATATGGTGCGCAATTTTTGGACTTCGTATGAATAAGTTATGAATTTCCGAAGATTATCCTATTTTCTGAAAATGAGAAAACTGTTTGGTTAATAGGGGCAGCTCGGGATTGGTCCACGTGGCGCGCGGGTCCAGTAGTGCGGCAAGTGGCGCCTCAACAGAACACAGACCCGATGGTCGCCCACCAGGTGTTCGATGCTGGTTCCCAGAGAGTTGCTGGAGTTGGCGTAGCTCGGCGTGGCTCGGCGGTGGTCGGTGGTAGCTGGGCTGTGGTTGGGGGTATCTCGGCGGAGCTCGGCGGTGGTCGGGGGTAGCTCGGCGGGGCTCGGCATAGTTCGGCGTACCTCGGCGGGGCTCGGGCGAATCGGAAATTCGCGGCGCCGAGGGTGCCGCTCTCCCGAGCTCTCCCGGGGGGGCTCGGGCGAATCGGAGATTCGGTGCGCCCGAGGGTGCCGTTCTCCCGAGGTCTCTCGCGGAGGCTCGGGCGAATCGGAAATTTGGGCGCCGAAGGGGCTGCTCTCCCGAGCTCTCCTGGGGAGGCTCGGGCGAATCGGAGATTCGGTGCTAGCAGGGTTCCAGGGCGTCTGTTCAAGGCGGCGGTGTCTCTCCGATGCGGCGGACGATGACAGGGCGGCGATGACCATATTTCGGCAAGGCAGGGCTCGGCTTTCTAGCGGCGGTGCCGAGGCAGACTTGGTGAACCTCGGCGGCCTTTCTCCGCAGCGCGAGGCGACCGGGGGTACTCGGAACGGATTTAGGCGAGGCGGAACGTGTCGGCGGCGATGTCGTCGCGACTGTGAGGTTCCGGCGGGGCTAAGGAGGTCTTCTAGGAGGTGTATACGCGTCCAGGGTCTATGGAGATGGTATACCAACTACCAATTTTGGCTACCGAGCTTTCCAAGGTGCTCGGTTGTGGCGGCGGCGTGTCGCCGACGACGGCGGAAAGCGGCATCGCGGCTACGACCAAGTATTGGTTCAATCGAATGCGGTCTTGTCAAATTGGTGAGGCCAGAGAGGCATACAACACTCTGGTGGCGAACTTAGCCATGGCATGACCTTCTTCTGGCGACGGCTCGCGGCGGCGCTCCGGTAAGGTCGCGGCGCACGCGGCCAAGGCGATTCAGGCTTCCTCTAGCGCTTAGATCCGCGTAGCTAGCTCGAGGGGGTCGTGGCGGTGCTCCACGACGCTCTAACCTATACGGGTGCTAGTCGGATTGCTCGGAACGGGTGATTCGGCGTCGGAACGCGTCGGTGGTGAGCGCGCTCCGCCGAGAACGCGTCGTGCTGCGTTCTCGGTCTAGCAAGCTTGTAGTCCGGGGGTTTCGGCCGGTCGAATGAGTGCATGGTGCAGGTGATCTTCCCGAGCCGGTAAAGGCTCGTGCCTGCGCGTCCCGAGGGTGGAACGCCATGGCAAAAGCAGGGCAAGGTTCGGACGTGGCGTGCGGTGGCTCACCGTGGTGTCGGTGAAGCTAGGATGGCGGTGCAGTAGCGAGTCGGAGCCGTGCAGAGCGATCGCAGTGCCGTGCCGCTCCTCGTCCGTAGCTCGGGCTTCTCCTCCGTGTCCGGCTCCGGCGTGCTCCGCGGCGGCGGCGCTCCGGCAGCTTCTCCTCCTCTGCTCCGCCCTTCTCCTACGCTCTCTCTCTCGGTTTGGTGCGGTGTGCCGGTCTGTGCTGCGGTGGCGGCGAGGGGAAATGAGGGTAAGGCTTCGGGGTGCTCCAATTTATAGGCGAGCTTGGCCAGCTCCAATGGCGAACGGTCCTGATTGCGCTCGGCCGATCGAAGGGCCGTGGCTCGAGTGGATCTAGGGCTCCGGATGGGCGCGGGTTCGCTTGGCGGCCAAGAAAGGAGGGGACAGGAGGGGGACAGCGGGGTCAGGGCTCTGCCATGCTGTCGGCTGTGGGACCGGGGTCACGCCATTCGCGCGACGCCCCCGGCAGGCGCGTCGCCTTCGTGAGGAAGAAGAACAGTGGGGGGGGCGAGAGCGGCTGACAGGCGGGGCCGGGTTGGCAGCGAGCGCGAGCGCGAGCGCGTGTGTGCCGGTCGTGCGCGTGCGCTGCCGAGCCGCGACGTGGGCCGCGCGCGGTGAGATGAGGAGAGGAAGGTCGGGCGGGCTTGGGCTGGCTTAGCGACCCGGCTGGCCGAAACGAATGGCTGGCCTAACTCTCTTTCTCCTTTTCTATTTTCAGTTTAGTGTATATATACATATATTGCCCATTTTAATTATTGAGTAAATACAAACATAAATTGCAATAAATCCCAAATGTGATGCATAAGTTATTATTCTATGTGAATGGAATTAAAATGCAAACTACACTCCTTTATTTACCAATTTCATAATGAAACCTATATGCTTGCACAAGAAAAATGGGTTTTCACAATAAATAAATGAAAAATTTTAATTGGTTGGGATTTTTAGATTGTGTGGATTTTTAGGGTTGTTACAGAAGCAAAACTTTCAAACTTCTCATCGGGGCTCCCTTCTTTTATATATATATATAAATGAGATTTTCAAGAGGGTGCCCTATGAGAAGATCAAAATCGAGAATGGCATAGATGAGGAAGTATAAGAAACTTCAGTTTCATTAATTTCCAATGGCACCACCCTAACAATCCCACAAAACTCAAAGATGAGTGCGGATGGACTTCTGAAAAGTTTGTCGGTCAGGACTAGCGGCATATCGCCCTAAAAGGGTTTCCGCTAGAATGAAAGTAGTCCCAACTGTGAGGTTGTGTAGGGCTTTCACAGAAGTCCCCTTTAATGAGCAAGAGATGGTTGTGGGAGGTGAAAGAATCTGAATTTCTTCAGAAGAACATTTCACTTCCAACAAGCAACAACCGTACTTTTGATGACTCCACATTAGGGGAGACTTCCTAAGAAATGTCAGAATTTTGTGCTAAGAAATGTTTTGAAGTTCTGCCATAATCCTCGAATTTTGATAGCGAACTCCGAAGGATAAAACATTTCTTCCTTCGGTGTTCGTGGTTCGGGCGAGGGCTCAACAGACGAATCAAAGGGTGGCAAGGGAAAGGATTCAGCTGCTGAGGGCTCTTCAGAACTTGACATGCCCTTGTATGGAGGGGTTTGGGTACGATGACGGGAGAAGTGTGCTTCTCTAGGATGCAAACAAGGATTTTTCTCTATTCCGTCATGGTTTTTATGAAAACGGCCCTCCAACGGTTATGTCAAAGCATAGGGCAGTATCTATGTCTAGATCCGAACAAAGGATATGCAAAAGCACATTATCGGATAAAGACAAGTCTAGGTCAGCATGTATAAACATTGTAAACCTGGCCTAGGCTGTACCTATGGACTCCTTCTCGTTTTGCTCAAAGTCGAGGTTTGCCCTTGGTAGAGCGGCGATACGAGACATGGGTAAGAATGTAAGATAAAACTTGATCTTAAGTTCATCCCATTCTTTATTCGCACTTTCTATGGTATCAGTGTACCATTGTTTTGCCTTCCCTTGAGGGAGAACAGAAACAACTTCCACTTAAGAATTTCTTGTGTCATGCCAGGAATGCTTAGGCATGAACACAATTCCTCGAATTTTTGCAAGTAGTCAAAATTATTTTCATTGTCATGACCAAAGAAGGGTTTTGTCCGAACCATAGCTTTGAATCTTGGGTGGAGTTCATAACTGGATGGAAATTTTGGTTTTGAAAAAGAATGTGGTTCAAAGAACTCCCCCTTTGAAGCAGAAAAATTTTGAATTTGGAGCCAGCTTCATGGTGAAAGGATCGAATAAAAAGGAATATTTTGTTTTTATAAAAAAAAGATAAAAGATTTTTTTGACAAAACACAAGGATACACGGGTGAACTAGCTTTGGAGATAAATACGACAACCATTCCCCAGCAACGGCGCCAGAAAGGTTGTTGGCGCTTCTTAGCGTCAGCAGAAAAGTCCGCAAGCGCACGGAAGTACCGTTGTAGCCTTCACCCGGAAGTATTCAGGGTATCGTAATTTTCCAGAGGAACGGTCTTTGTACTTAGTCTCTTAAACTAGTTTACTCAGAAGAGACGGAAGGGATAGCTTGGGTAGAGAGGTTCTTCTAAGGTTCAAACGCATATAAGCGATGGTAACTCCCCCACTACTTGCTTGCTTCAGGCCCACTGACGCAGCTGGTCTGCCAGCCGATACCAGTATCAGCGCTACTCTGCGGCCGAACGTGGGGGAATTCAGATACGAGTGGACCGGGCTCTCACCACCTGCCACCTACCCCTCTGCCCGTGGGCACACGCAACATACGAAGGTAGACTCCGACCTAGACACCACGTCTACGAAGGCGACTACTACTCAGCGGCGTACAGGAACATCCGTCTCTATCAGGAGTCCTCTTACTAGAGCATCCGTCCGAAGGACGAACGACGATCCCACAAACAAGTAGCTTTATGCAAGTAACATGCTTAATGAATCAAACCAAAGTTGAACATGAACTTCTTACTTCAAGTAGCAAGATGATCGTAGAGGTACAAGTTGGAGCGAGAGCCGACAAGCCCGGCACTTCGTCCACCCGGAGGCAGAACTGCTTCGACCCTGCTCTTTCTCCAGCTCTTTCCCTCTCTCACTCCCTATACTAAATTAGCTAGAAGCTAATGGAATGGAGCTTGCTCTTCCTCTCTACATTGTGACCTCTTGTGTTGGTGAATGAATCATGCCTAAGTGTAGAGATGAGGCCTCTTTTTATAGCTTGAGAGGAGGGGGTTCTATGCAAAAGGTTCATCCCCACATGGAAAGATCCAAACCGACCTCCAAAGGGCGGTTTCCACTTGCCATCTGAGTTGATCGTAGGTGGGACCGACCTTGGGGAACCGCCATACACGTGTCAGAAGAAAACTGGGTCCGAGAGGCCCCATCAGGGGGGCAGCCGGTGCCAGGGGCAGCCGGTCCCCTGGTGGGCCCATCTGGCCGCCGTCTTTTGGGAGCACGTGGGCCTCATCGATAGCTTCGTTTTGACTAGAGATTCAGCCCAATCGGAGTTCGTATGAGTGCGTTATGGCCAAAATACTCAAGCCCACTCGTGCAGTCCTAAATTGGACTCGAACTTATATATCTTTTTATTGGGAGCTCCAAATAATGCAAATAATATATGCATTTTGATCAGCGCGATGAGCTCTCCGCAATGGTGTAGTCCATTTTATTATTTGAGATACTTTTATGTTGTTAAAACTCTGATATTCCTGTAACATAGTGGAAAACACCAAAACTCATGGAACTTGTTAATTAAAGAATATTTTTCTATAATGTTCCATGGATTTATATTATTATTGGCAGTATAAAAAATGGCTTAAGGACCGCCAACAAGCTCTCTACTCCTTTATCATAGAATTCTCCCGTGTGTCTATGTCATTTAAGCATAACTCCTATCATTTATTACTTACCCTTAC
This sequence comes from Eremochloa ophiuroides, assembly GCA_038502445.1. Classification (NCBI taxonomy): domain Eukaryota; kingdom Viridiplantae; phylum Streptophyta; class Magnoliopsida; order Poales; family Poaceae; genus Eremochloa; species Eremochloa ophiuroides. Next base: position 80,148,951 of record JAHLJS010000001.1, read on the forward strand.
TTTAGTCTAGTTGGTGTATTAATTAGTAGACACATGATGGTCAGCTATCAAATTTCTTTAACCATTGTTTCCCTGTGGTAAAATATAAATAACGATACCTGGAATACTCCCTGGTAAAATGCTACAATGGTATTCTGTGCACTTGCGGAATCTTTCATATTCTATTTGCACTTAAAAATACCAACAAACATTTTTGGCGCCGTTGCCGGGGAAGCAATTGGCATAAGAGTTTAATAGTGATCTTGATGTCTGCTAATTTAGTGTACCACTAGCTTTAGTAGGATTACCCCTGTTCTGTTGAGTTGTGGAATAAGACAGGACAGCAGAATCCGTTTCGACCTTCCGGCAATTTCCACAAGAAGAAATATTGAAGAGGCCAGGGTGCCTGAACATTCAAGATTCATCAACAATATAACCCTGCCATCTCACAGGTTTGCACACAAATATATATCTCTTTCTAACCCTATGTAGATTGGAGAAGAAGGTCGTCGTCACAAGAATTCAAATCACATCTTAAGTGACGGACATAGAAGCTGCGCTACTCACATCTCATGGTAAATATGATCAAGAAAGGTGAGAAAGTTTTGCTCATGGACTTTAAACTTTTTGAGTAGTTATCTTTTAAATTCTTGCATCTCATTGCATATTTACTTTAATCCATGCATCCACTCCATTTAGTTTTATGTTCCCTCATATTGAATTCATAGCATGTTTATTTCTTGCATACATCCATACTACTTGCATATCAAAAAGAAAAAAATAATATTCCTCACTATAATCATACTCTTTCATCTCTATTTTTGAGTAAATCTCTTTATGCTTTCATGCTACCTTTGTTTGGTATAGTATGCTTTGGTTTGGAAGTATTGTACATACTTCCATAGGCTTTTAAATTAAGCGTGGTGCTTAAGTTAAATTGCCTGCCTTAATAAAATTAGACATGAAGTCTAGTTTGATTATTGAACTAAAAATTGCTATAGTGGATATTGGTTATTTTGTGGACTAACCCCTGCAGAAAACTTTCAAATACAATTTGGGTAAGTCAAGAGATGAACTCATATAAGAGATTAATCAAGGCGTGTGATGAACTCCAACAACTTTGCACGAAGAGGACACATCAGCTCATCCTTCATGTAGGGAAGAACTGTAAGTATTAAAGTTTATTCACTATGTCTTTTGCTGCAAGTTACCTTTGCCTTGAACCATGTTAGAATGTAGCAAACAAATAAAAGAAAATGAAAAAAATAGATCTATGCTAAAATAATCCTTTAATCATCTTTTGTTAGCATAGTTAAAAATTATGGACAACAACCCATATTTCAAATTTGTTGCAATCCTTCAGGTATGTGTCCACTAATATTTTGCAGGAATGAACATAAGTTATTCTTGTCAATGATTTGGGATGAACCTACCGAAAACCAAGGCACCACAACAAGAAGTGGATGAACTTGATGGATCATGAGCATCATCAAAGGCAGCCTAACATTGAGCATTCACAAGGCTTAAGGTAGGATGATGATCGCAAGCAGGATGCAACTTCTACCGTATGGCCAAACTGAAGCCTGCCCTCATCATCTGCGAAGATATCAACTCATAAGCCGATGGCACAGATCAATATGATGAGATGCCACTGCATCATAGATGACATCCCTAAATCATTGGAGATGAAACACTCGCACAAACAAGGACAATCAATGATGAACTTGAGTATGCATCTCCAATGATCATCAACCCGTCAACCAAGAGTCAATGAAGAAACATGTTACTATCCACATCAACGTCTTCTGGATCAGATGGTGGAAAAGAATGACAGGTCCTGCTCAAGCACAAAGAAGCCCTTTCTGACAAGTAATTCAGATCAAGACGAACTCAAAAAGTTGTCAAACAAGGTGAAACAAGTGTTGAGTAGAATTTCTTCAAGAAATAAGGTGACATCTTAAGATTAAGGAGGAGACACCGTTCATCCCAACACCAGGAAAACCAGCCACCCTAGGATGGAGTGATGAGACTCCTACATCAAGAGAGAAGAGGAGTGAGAAAGAAGAGACTGTGAAGAATGAGACTCCAACCTTGGCGTCAACATCAACTTCACCAACCAGAAAAGAATGGAGGAAGAAAGAGTCACCTTCCAGTTCATCATCATTGGAGGTGCAATTAGGGTCACCATCACAACTAGACGATGCACCAAGGGAAGCACAAACAAGACAAGAAGTCCTGTTCGGAGGATTTTAAACCACCGAGCCTTCGCCAAAAGGTAAACTTGGTACCTATCCATATTTACTTTTCAGTATTGCAGTAGTATTTTAGTTGCATATTTACTTTCCTGCATTAAAAAGAAAACAAAAATATCTATTACTTTGCATAATAAAATCTAAAAGCCCCATGTGACTAATCTTGTGGCATAGCTCATAAAGACTATTCACTGTGGTGGCACAAAAAAATAATTTGCATGCATCTAGAATGGACTTTTGCATCATATTTACTTCCTGCATTCATAAACTTAAAAACACCAAAAATATGTGGGCACATGAAGGTCCACACTCTTTAGAAAAATACCAAAAACATATCGGCACATGAAGGTCCACACTTTTTAGAAAAACCCAAAAATATGTGGGCACATGAAGGTCCACCCACTTAGGAAAATTTCTGTTGGAATAATAAAAGCAATCACTAATCATGAAGTGGTATTAACCTAACCCCTCTCCATGAGATTTGGTATTATTGTTGGCAATTGAGTTTTACAGGATAATACATGATCAAAGAGCTAGTCAACCTGGCGTCCTTACGCTGCCAGTACACCTACTCCCAGAAGGATCACTCAACTTGCAACATCAAAGACCATGTCAATATCCAACTTGGGGGAGGGCATCCCCACTTAAACCAGCTAAGTATAAGTTTCCTGACCTTATTACTGTACCATATTGCATTTCGCGTGTGTTAGCTAGTAAAATAAAATTTGAAAACTAAATAAAGAATTGCTTAGATTAGTTAGTGGGTTCTTAGGCTTAAATAAAATAAAAAGAGAGTGTTTACAATAATTGTGCTCAGACTAGATAGAAATCATGCATAGGAATTGATAAGTAGCACCCCATCATGATTCCTCATAACACTTAGTTTTCAACCTTGAATCATCCCATGTTTTAGACACAACCATTTTAACTTTAAGATTTACTTTGAACCTAAAACTTGTGGGTAGCAAATGCTTGTTCTGAGTCTAAGTAATTGAAGGATATGATATGCAAAGTTTGAGCTGCTATTTATCTTGTTCGTAGTGATACTTGAGTTTTGGAGATTTATTTTGAAAATCCATAAAACCACATGATGAGTTCCTGAATGCAAGAGCTTTACATTTCTACCACAGCCATACATGCTAGATTTGAAAAGCATACACATTATATGCTACTTGCTTTATTTTGAGTTTTGTCAAGCTTTATTGATACCTTACGAACTTGTCATACTTTTATAATCATGATCACATGCACTCCACCCAGAATGCACTACTCATATCTGAGTGGGCGCATCCACATTCCACATATTCCATCTAGATCCACCTAAAAATGTTTTACTCCAACACTAGGAGTGAACACTAAAAATATCCCATTGGTTACCCCAGAGCAATGCTCCAAAGTTCTTGTTGCTATCTCTCAAAGGAAAAGGAAAAAAGGAAGTATTGTTGCAGAGAAGAGGCATGTGGCTATGCAGAAGAGTGAGATGAGAGAAAACAATGGGTACAAAGATGCCCGCCTGAGAGGTAAAAATGAACAAGTTCCCGAAATTATCAAAACAATGGGTACTCTGATGCCCGCCTTAAAAAAAAGAAGATAGCCCATGTTGTCCTGCAGCACATTTCCCTAGTGTTTGAAAAAGGGAGAGAAATGTCTTCAAGGAGCAAATGAGTAGAATTAGAATTAGCCACCATATATATATATATCCACCTACCACCTCATATCCACACACATGCACATCTTGATCAAATTTGATTGTATGACTTGTTCCTTTAGATCCATTGTTTGACTTTACAATACATTCACTGCAAGTATGTATGAGCTGACTCCTTACCCATGAGCTCCACATAAGCCATTAGTTACAGGGTGAGAGAAAGAGAAGGCATACATCACTATTGCCTTGGTGAGGATCCACAAATACCACATACTGAGAGACTTGAGAGAGTCATACAAAGAAATCTCTGAGCTTTATTTTGAAAACTTGCAAAAGCTCCAGGATAAGAGTTGAACGATAGAGCTTGAGACATAGTGCTTAACTTAGATATTCTATCCTTCAATTACTCAAGAAGAGAAAGGTACAAGCTCTATGGTTACAGGTAATAAAGGTAAATCTCAAGGTTAGCTTGGTCTACTCTAATCCTTGAGTACTTCTTGGTTTGAAACTGAACACTTATGAGGGGTAGCTATTACTTTTGATATATGCTAAGTTTGGTTTGCTAAGGGACTAGTAAAGGGTAAGTTTGGGGGAACTTGTTGACGGTAGTTATCTATCATTTTTACCCATCAACTAAACATGAATCAAGGGCATAAAATAATCCACAACATAGTTATAGGGTTTGATTCTAACAAGTTCCACGAGTTTTTATGTTCTCACTTGTTTTGCAGGGTATGAAGGGATATTTAATTTTTCACCGATTAAAAGTATCTCAAATGAGGAATTAGAGTTCACCATTGCATAGAGCTCGTCGAGACAATCGAAACGGACCTATGGTTCGCTATTTTTGGAGTCCGGAATAAAGAGATATGAACTTTATAAACACTGGAAGATTTTAGAACTTGTGCTGCGGGATTAATTAAAGGCTGCGGGATTAATTGGGCCTAAATCAGAATTTGGCCCATTAAGGTCTATGTGCACTTGGTGGAAAGGTTTAGTACCACATCCCTTACCCAAGGTGGAGGGGAGGCCAGGGGCCCCCCATATAAGGAACCCAGGACCCCCCGAGTCAAGGGCACCATGATGGAATTGTAGAGGCGTCCCTCGAATGGATAATCTCTCAACTCCAGAGAATTAGGGCTAGACTTTCCAATGTAGTAGATTAGTTCTACATGAGAGTTAGGGAGAGCAGAGCTACGCTTCGGTTCTGGAGAAGTCTTCAGGGGTCTGGTATATCTTTGTATCTCATGTTTGTAAGACTTATACTTTAATATATTTATCTTCTCTATTTACTTTATGCCTTGAATTTGATTGGTTAGTATAGTTGTTATATTTTAGCATAGGATCTCCGCCCGCATCGGGTGCTCTAGTTATCGCGCATGATTAGAGTAGTAATCGTTAGCCTAGACATGGTGTTTAGCCTGTAGGTTACCTGAGATTGCACCCAGCCCTTTGGATAGTTGTGGTAACCCCAGGTGGTGACAGCCCTGATGGCCGACGTAGTCCACCACGTTCGGGTTGATGTTTGTAGGACCGTAGTCAGAATTTCCTAGTCCTATTCTCATCTCATTCCATGGCTAGTGTTCTGATGTCCCAAAGTGTTATTGTGTGATTGCTTTATCTACCATGAATCAGTCATTATAGAACCCCAGTAATAGAGAAGTATTTAGGAACCTTGAACCCTCCCGTTGTCCTCTCACTTTAGCTCTCTACTCTTTTATCATAGAATTCTCCTGTGTGTCTATGTCATTTAAACATAACTCCTATCATTTATTATTTACCCCTGCTTTAGTCTAGTTGGTGTATTAATTAGTAGACACATGATGGTCAACTATCAAACTTCTTTAACCATTGTTTCCCTGTGGTAAAATATAAATAACGATACCTGGAATACTCCCGGTAAAATGCTACAATGGTATTCTGTGCGCCTGCGGAATCTTTCATATTCTATTTGCACTTAAAAATACCAGCGCTTGCCTTGTTCTTTACTACAACACCATCTTGATCTTGCTTATTTCTAAACACCCATTTGGTTCCAATGACATTATAGTTCTTCGGTCTCTCTACAATTTCCCAAACTTCATTTCTTTGAAAGTTGTTGAGCTCTTCATGCATAGCATTCACCCAATCACTATCTTATAATGCCATCTCAATGTTCTTTGGCTCTTCAAATGAACAAATGAATAGTGGGCACAAAATCATGCTAGTATTGACCTTGTTTACACACACTTTTGAATATCACCAACCATTTGGTCTAATGGATGATCTCTTGCAATATTTGTGGGTTGGAGCACTTGAGGTTGATTGCTTGAGCTTGGTTGAGCATTAGATTGATTTGCTTGAGATGAACTAGCTTGGTCTTGATATTGCACCTGAGAGCCACTAGCTTGATTATTGGATTGAGCTTGCACTTGATCTTTGTCATCTTCTATGTTAACCACTTGAGTTGGCCTAATGTCACCAATGTCCATCTCTTGCATAGCCTTTGCCAATTGAGGTCCACTCACATCATCTAGATTTTCATCTTGATCTTGTGACCCATTGGTTTCATCAAATTCGACATCATGAACTTTCTCAAGTTAGCCACTTCCCAAATTCCAAACTCTATAACCTTTGCTAGTAGTGGAATAACCAAGCACGAATCTCTCGTCACATTTCTTCTCATATTTGCTCAATCTTGCACGCTTCTTCAATATGTAGCATTTACAACCAAAGACCCGAAAGTATGCAATATTTGGCTTTCTTCCATTCAAGATCTCATATGGGGTTGTATATGTGGTTGGCCCAAATAAATCCATGTGCAATAATTCAAATGGTTTGCATGTGCTCATCATGCTCTTCGTAGGATGAGTGTTGCCAACTTGTTTCCCGGTTTGACATGCACTACATAATTTGTCCTTCTCAAATTTAACATCTTTAAGGCCTCTAACTAAGTTATGCTTCACAAGTTTGTTCCATTGCTTCATTACGACATCACCAAGCCTTCTATGCCATAACCAACCCATACTTGACTTAAAGAGTAAGCATGTTGACAATTGTGACTCTTTAACACCAAAGTCCACTAGATAGTGTGACAGAACCGCCCAAATCACCGGGCCCATGTGCACCACCATCGTCCTAAGGACCTCCGGTTACTGTGCACGAGTTCCCTGCAACCTAGGTGGCCTGTTGGGTTTCCTTGGAAACCCTGATTCACCCGAGGATCTCATTGTAAAGACCTTGCAAGTATTACACCAGTTTACACAAATAATTTGAATCAGAGTACAGGGTGCGGAAGTATTACATAACCATAAGTTTGCAAAAATAAATTACATTATCTCAAACCAAAGTTTCGTTGTGGAGTAGCAGTATACAACCCCACACCTTGCCCAAGGGTCATATCATATACACATCTTCATCCATGCACGATCCATCAACCGGCACGGTCCCACATAGAACTGTACACTCAACTCACCTGCAACAGGGGTTAACAAACCCTGAGTACATGGGGTACTCCGCAATACTTACCCGACTAAAAATTAGGGAGAAGATTTAGGAATGCAGGTTGAGGGGAGTAAAGGTAAGGCTTTAGTAAGAGTCAAAGTATTTTGTGGAAAAGCAATACTAATCTTGAATGCTACTTTCAATATTTTAACTCAATATTATTTTAATCAAAAACCATAGATCTCAGTTATTTCACATGTATCCTTCAATTCCAATTAATTAGTCAATCTCAAAAACATCCTAGTTCCGAACCACTCTTCAATGTAGGTGTGAGGATCGAGTCTCCATAACCAAGGAGCAACGACGATTCGAATCGATTAGTACCCAGCTGGGGATCCCTATTCACGCTGCATATGTAGCACTTAAGCCTGCATGCCAATACCACGGCTTTTCTAAAACCTGAACCAGTCCTGCACCACCCGAGAGCACAATAATCCTCTCCTATCTAGGCACGCCGGCCACGAGGGTACACGCTACTCTCGCCATCTCTCCACTCCCAGTGCGTGGTTGTCGGTTCAAGCAGTAGAGCCACTGGAGTCAGGGCTTCCCGGAATATGTGGCTAGTTGCAAAGTCTCGATCACAGCAGGCCAACAACGAATGGTCTCTAATTCCCTTTTCCATTGGCGACAATGCATTGAGACTCTAACCCAAGTACAAGTGTCCCATCGGTTTTCGAATCTCTTTTCCGTCGGTGATGATGCATTGGGACTCCAACCCAAATACATGACCACTGAACAGAAAATCCCTTCCCGTCGGTGACAATGCACGGGCCAAGTGCACAACCGCCGAACGGGAATATTACCAATTCCCTATTTCATGAATTAATCAAAAATATATCACAATAGCTTAAAAATAGCATTTTATGCAAAAACTAAATTATTCAAGCAGGGCTAAGTATTTTTAAATATTTTATTTTAAAATGGTTTCAAGGTATTTCAGTGGTCAAGGTTGGTAATGCATCAATTGAGTTATCAATCAACTCCTAACAACTTATTGCAGTAGTTTCACTCAAGGTTATAAACATTTTATAAATTACAAGGAAAGGGCTGAATGTACCGGGGCTTGTCTGTGTTGCAGGTCTGTCACTTCTGCCAGAAAACCAGAGAAAACCCACTTGACTTCTCCTGGCGAATAATCCTCCCGTCGGAAATCAAGCAATTCTTCCGAAAACTCGATCACTACACGTAATAATAATACAATGCTCAACATGATGATATGTATGCCATGATGCATGAGATGCATTAAGTTGTGAATTAATAGAAAGTAAATTTAATTTAAAAAGTTGAGTACAACTTTCCTTCACGATAAAATTATAAATCAACCTTCACTAAAAAAAGGTGGTGGTTACACAATCTCTTTATTGACCATTTTAACAGTCGGTAAAAGCTGAATTAGCTCCCTATAACAATAGCAAGTACTCACTTAAGTATTTCTCAAAATCCTATCATCATATGTGTATAATATAAATTGCTAGTGCCAAGGATCATCTCAAGTTAATGACCCCGGGACCTCACTCAATCCAAAAAGTCATACAAAACCTAAAAATGATTAGGGTTTCTATCTGTTTTATTAATCCATAAGTGGAGCATAAAATAATAAATAAATTATCCCCATTTGAGCTCAAACTTTTTCTACAAATAGATCCTAGCCTTAAACAGTACCAAGTCAAATTTTATGATTTTTGGATAATTATTTTAGCCTACAAAATTTATGGAAGTTGCTTTTTTCAATTAAAAGGGCTAATATTATAATATGTAAAACGTACTCAAAATTCAAGTTATATATTTTTAATAAATACAGTACATCATAGATAAGCTATGTAATTATTCCCATGATTTTTGGAGCTATGGTTACTTACCTATAAAAATAACAAAATCAACTTTTCACCGAAAATAATAAATCAATAAGAAAAAGGAAAAACCACTTTGGGCCAAAACCCGAGCGGCTCGGTCCAACAGCGCGAACAGATAGCCCACAGAGGCCCGCTCAACTCGGCCTGGCTATTTTACAAAAACAACCCCAACCTTTCTAGACCTCAACCCGCCTTCCAAAAGTCACTATTCACATGAGTCATTGTTCTCTCACTTTACCTCCTCCAATTATTCAAATTCTCCCTGTGAGGTCCTTCTCTCCTTTGCTCAGTTGACCGAGGCGTCGGCGGCGGTTGACTGCCCCGCTCGCCGCCGGTGAGACCTCCGGCGAGACGGGAAACACCTCCCCGCGTATCCCGCGACCTCTGGAACCTTTTTAGGGCACCGGTGGGGCGGATTGGACCTCGCGTCCAGGCCAGCCGCGGCCGTGGCGCTCGGGTGCATAGTGCGTGACGACACCAGGGCGTTCCGGCGACTCCGGACTGTGATGGGCCCAACTGACTACATCTAAAGAACTAGGGTGCTCACCTGAAGTCATTTCGCATGTTGGATGGGGACGAGGACGACCCGAGTTCGCTGGTGGCGTCGATGGTGGACGCGGGGCACGCACCGAGGTCGGCAACAACGTTCCGGCGTCTGCTGTACTCCAAAGAGGAAACCACCTAAACCATGTACTTCCCCAGACCATGGAGGAGCAGAACGGGGATAAACAGATATTCAAGCTCACCCGAACGAGCTAGTCATGGTGATGGAGCTCGCGGTGGTGCCCTACCGGCCGTGAGGAAGAAAACCAGCTCCCGGTTGATTCCGGCACCAATAGAACGTACCAAAGGGTCCAATCAATGTGCAAAAGGAGTGGTCTATAATCCTAGAAAACAGAGAGGATGGTGGTGCAGCACACATGGTGAATTTTTGCATGGACAGTGAAGCTCATCGGCGGCGAGGTAAAAGAAAATGGAAAAATGGCGGTCGACTGCGGCTTTTATAGGGCAAAGGAGAGACGCGCGTTGTGGAGAGGGCCCCCACGGACCCGGCGTCGACGGTGACAGGAACCTGGTCGGCCCCGGGCAGCTCCAGCGCGCAGCGTGGCACGCGCGGCCCTGCCCGCGGCCAGAGCAGAGGACCGGACCCCAATTACTGTAGCAGCACCTTTTCTCTTTTTGACTTTTGCTAAATTATTCTCAAATTTGTATGGAAGCTTGAAAAATGGTCAATATAAAAGTTGTAGTACATTTAATTCTGAACAACTTTGGTTTTTGGACCATTTTCAAATTTTGAATGGATTTTGAATAATTTAAAAAGGGGTAAAAGTGAATTTTGAATTTCATTTTAATTCCAGTCAAATTCTCAAAATTTTTCTCAATAACTTGAAAATATTCAAATATAAAAGTTGTTCTACTTGTTAAGTTTTACAACTTTCATTTAAGGTGTTTTGTCAGATTCTTTATAGTTTTTGGAAATGGAATTTCAAATTTGAATTTTAAAACACTAATTTGGGTTTAATTTGAAATTACACCCAATAACTTCAAAATCACCCAAAATGAAAGATGTTCAATTGGAAAAGCTTTACAACTTTCATTAAGGTGATTTGGTCAAATTCTTGATAGTTTTTGAATTTGTCTTTCAAATTTACATTAGGGTAGAGTTTTATTTGAAAGTTTGTTTAATAACTTCAAAATTACCCAAAAATAGAATTTTCGCAACTTTTAAATATTTACAATTTTTGTTTAAAACCTAACATCTAATTTTTTTTAGTTTTTAAATTAGGGTTTTGGGTCCGTTGTAGGGTTCCACTACTAATTTTTGACCCTATCGCATCGTTTCTCCTTGCACCAGACACATTTTTTATGCAATAGATAGCTGGTATTGCATCAATTGTAGCATATCAATGCAATTGATGGTCCTTATCGCATCCATGTTGCATCTGATGCGATAGTAATTCGTATCGATGCAATAGGTGTGATCTATTGCATCGGTTTCTAATAGGAGATGTAATATGTAGGAATTATTGCATCGGACAATTTTGGTTGCGATAGTGTTGAATTTTGGTGCAATTTTTGGGTTATTTTGCATCGGTTTAGAATATTGGTGTTAATAAGAATTATTATTGCATCGGATAAATAGTGCTAATTACGGATGCAATATGTGTTCTGTATCGCATCGGTCTAATTGTTTTAGATGCGATTTGCATCTACTGGGTCAGAAGTCCCTTGGACCAGTTAGAAGACATGAATCTTATAGAATTAGGAAAAAACCGATGTATAGCTGAAGAAAGGAAACAATTCCAGGTCGGACCACCCTATTCCCCTGTTCGATTCCTTCAGCTGCAGCTGCCGGCTGTAACAGAACCGCCTAAATCATATAGCCCATAGGCACCTGTCATTGTCACTAATGACTTTTGACAGCCGGGCCCGTGTCCCAGATGATCTAGAAGGTCCTGCCGGGCTACATAAGCACCCGTATTCTCCGACAGAATCCCATTGCGAAGCCATTATAGAATTACAATATTTCATAATAAAATACATCAGAGTAAATGCGCGGGAAGATTATAAAGTACTTATACAAACCAGTTGTCCAAATAGAATTTAAGTTCAGTTATTACAAACCATAATTAAAAGTCGGTAGCAGTGGAACAACGATACAACATACTTAGATAAATGAAACCAGGGACCCTGCCCACGGGTCCAACTTCACTCTTCCTCACTTCCTTCCTGAACAATTGTCACACAGCAGGGAGCGAGGCAAACCTGCTGCTGCGGTTCTCCTACAACAAGGGTTAACAAACCCTGAGTACTGGGATATTTCGCAAGACTTACCCGACTAAAGAAAAGGATGAGACTTAGGAATGCAGGCTGAGGGGAGTCAAGGTAAGGCTTTAGTAATAGTCAAAGTATTTTTGCGGAAAAGCAATACTAATCTTTAATTCTACTTTCAACATTTTATCTCAATATTATTTTACTCAGTAACCATAGATCTTAGTTCTTTGACATGTATCCTTCAATTTCAATTACTTAATCATTCTCAAAAACAACATAATTCTGAACCACTTTCCGATGTAAGTCAGGGGATCAAGTCTCCATCACCGAGGAGCAACGACGATTCGAATCGATTCGTACCCAGCTGGGATCCCTATCCACACTGCATATGTAGCACCTAAGCTTGCATATTCTAACCCCGTCTACCACGGCTTTTCCAAAACCTGAACCGGTTCTGTGCCACCCGAGAGCACAGTACTCCTCTCGTCTCTAGTCATGCCGGCCACGAGGGTACACGCTACTCTCGCCATCTCTCTGCTCCTAGTGCGTGGTCGTCGGTTCAAGTAGTAGAGCCACCGGAGTCAGGGCTTCCCGTAGTATGTGGCTAGTTACAAAGTCTCGATCACAAGGAGGCCTACAACGGATGGTCCGTAAAGTTTTTCCCGCTGGTACAATACATTGGGACTCTAACCCAAGTACAAGGTAACCAAACGGTTTTCAAATCCCTGCCCACCGGTGACAAAGCCTTGGGACTCTAACCCAAGCGTTCAACCACTGAGCGAACAAAACCCTTCCCATCGGTGACAATGTACTGATCAGGTGCACAGTACCAAACGAAAATAATATCAATACCCTTTGTTCATGAATTTAATCATTAATATATCACGATAGCTCAAAAATAGCATTTTGTGCAAATCTAAATTAATTTAGCAGGGCTAAGCACTTTTCAAATATTTAAAATGGTCCAAAGTATTTCAGTGGTCAAGGTTGGTAATGCATCAATTGGTTTATCAATCAACTCATGCAGTAGATTAACTCATGTTATAAACATTTTGTAAATCACAAGGAAAGGGCTGAATGCACCGGGACTTGCCTTGTAGTGCAAAAAGAGTGGGGTCGGGGTCTGTGCCACAGATGTCAAATCCCTGCACTAGCTCAGAAGTAGGCTCTTTAGGAGTCACCTCAGTCTTCACCTCCTGATTTCCGGTCACTACACGTATGCAAGGATGAATGCATGAATGCGATGCAGCGATATGAAAATACAAGACCTAACAGATAAAGTAGAGTACCAATACTACTGTCCTTCAAGCTATTTAAAGTAGTTTACCCTAAGATGCTCTACGTCATAAGGGTGTTTGACCTATAACCACAATCAATCATAAAATCACACAAACCCTAATTCATTAACATTTATTCCCTTTTTATTTTTAACCAACTATCCTAATATTAATTAACCACTAACTAAATTACTTCCAAATGATCCCAAATTTTACCAACAGATAGACCTTGATCTCAAACAGTACTAAAATAAATTTCATGATTTTTAGAGTTACAGAGAATTAATTAAAATTGCACAAACTTGCATTTATTATTTAATCTACTGATTTTTAGATTCCACAGAACGTGTCCAAAATATTTATTTCATATTTTTTCTGCACACTACACATTACAGAGAACATCCACAAAATTTTTTACAATTTTTGGTGCAACAGAAATATTCATACAAAAATAACCAAACAGAGCACTATTCATAATAATTAAAAATAGAAAAGCTATTTTAATTCGCCTAGAAAATGGAAAAGGAAATCTGGCCCAAGACGGCCCAACACACAGCAGGCCGGCCCACTCGGTCACCCGCACACGCGCGTTGGCACTTTTGCACAAAGCCCCCGGAGCAAACAGGAATCAACCCGCGGTCCATAAGACACTATTCACATGAGTCTAACGCTTCACACATAATCCCCTGCAACTTTCTATCTTCTAAACGAAGTCCCTGGCTCCTCCCCGGCGTTGACCCGACGCCGGCGGGGCTTGACCGGCGGCTAGCCACCGTTCCACTGCTTCACCGGCGACGGCGAAGCGACCCACACAAAGCTAGACTCCTAGCAAACCTAGCGAGCTACTTTACAGGGATAGTTAGGGTTAGATTTACGCTTGGCCGCGCTCGTGACGGCTCGGCCGCGACGGCGTGCCGTGCGCCAGCGAGCACAGGACGGTAGTGTTTGGATTTAGGGGCGCAACCAATCCAGAAGCTCACCGTGACTTCGATTTGCTAGGTGGTCGGGCTCGAGGTGGTTCAGAGAGGTGAGTTCGACGATGATGGCGGGTGCAGCGGCGAGGTCCTCGTCCCGTCAAACCTAGAGCAGTAGGGTTAAAACCACCTACACTGCGAGAATAACCGAATGATGGAAAGGCTAAAACACCAAGAAAATAGAAAAATAACCCACCACAACGCCCAGGCCACGTCGGGGAAGATCACGGCGGTGTTCTCGCCGGACCCAAGGAAGAAGAGCGGGTCACGCGAGGAACTCCGGTAACCAAAGGCTGCACATGTAGGCTCGGGTGGCTCGCAGAGGCGTGGCGTGGATATGGGCTAGATGGAGAGGGTGGAGATGGACGGGACACGGCGGATTTTTTCCGAGCACCGAGAGCTCGTCGGCGGCAAATGGAGAGGGAGAAGCGGAAGGAAAGGGAAGCTGCCGGCTTATAAACTGAGGTAACGAGCGGATAAGAGCGAGGCAAGCATCCCGGGCCCCCCCCCGCGTCCACAGCTCGATGGTGACCCGGCCCTGCCGGCAGGACGGCGCCGGCGCGCGGCGCGGCGCACGCGCGCGCGTGCCCTGTCCAGCAGTTAGGGGTCCGGCCACTTTAGCTTGGCCCTAGGGTCAAACTCTAGTTCATCAAATGATGCCCTATACAACAGGAATCAGGTGAAGTTGCAAAAATAAAAGTTGCGGCAAATTTCATATAGAACATTTTTGCTTTTTGGACCAAGTTCAAATTCTATATATTTTTGAAAATAACAGAAAGGGGGTAAATCCCAAATTTAAATTTTAAATGCAATTCAATCAAATTCTCAAACATTCTCTCAACAACTTGAAAATCTGTAAAAATGAAAATTGTTGTATTTGTCAAGCTCTACAACTTTCATTATGGGTGCTTGGTTAGATTCTTGATAGTTTTTGAAATGACATTTTAAATTCAAATTTCAAAGTATTGTTTTGAGTTTAATTTGTATTTCTACTGTATAACTTCAAAATCTCCCAAAATAAAAGTTGCTCCATTTTAAAAGATCTACAACTTCTATTAAAGCACTTTCATCAGATTCCATATGGATGTTGATTTAGGTTTTTGGGGCCTAATTAGGGCTTAATTTGAATTTTCCTTTTGATTTTATTTTTTATTTTCAATTATAGGGTAAATTGGATAATCATTCCCAATCACAAACAAATCACTCTAGAGGTCCTAAGCACAATCATATGCAGACAATTAATTTAAATGTGATGATATGGCAGTTTAATTAACAGTAATACCAGAGGTATTACACCGGCTCCCGGCCACCACGATTCCACGACGCGGCTCCCGGCTGCCCCTCGCCACGCGCCGCCCCTCCCATGCCCACAGCAGCTTGCTAGCGCCCACAGCCGCCGCCTGCCTGCAAGGCCCACTAGAAGTCCTGCCTCTATTCGATCTGCAGTTGCCGGCCGGCCGTCAACAAGCAGTTCGGACTGCACTCCGCATCTTCCCTGTACGACTCTACGTGCTTGCTCCAGGCATTCTCTCTCTCTGTTTCTTTTTTGGCTTCTAGATTAGTATCGACAGGCTATATATACTATAATTGGCTAATTGAGTGATACTTTGTAGTAAATTGAGTTCTTCTGTTTCGCCCTTTTAGAGAATTTTAGATGCGCTATGCTATTTGATTTGCTGTGGCCTGATTATAAGTAGTAGCTAGTAAGACTAATTTCTCTACTCAATTTATGGATCATGTAGGATAGCGAATACAATATGCCAAGCAATTTCAGTATATATTTTCTATTCAATTTCAGTATATATACCACTTCTATTTAGTTTTATGCGACAGTAGCATGTTCTTAGTAATTTTAGTACTGTTAGATATTTTAACTTCAGTTTATTTATTTTTGTATGTGATCGTCAGGACATCGAAGCAATATGTCACATCAGGATAGTAGTTGGATGCGGTTGGATAAGGTGACTGCTGAGTGGCAACAAAGTTTACAGGATTTTCTTGATAGCACATTTGGAGGCAGCTGTAAAGGTGGAACAGCACCATGTCCATGTTCATCATGTCGTTCCATGGCATATCTAAAACGGTCAGAGGTTCAGAGGCATTTGCTTCGGAAAGGTTTTGATGAAAGCTTCATCAGAGAGCAAGAAAGCATGTTTGAAGATTCAGCTATTGATGTTGATGATGATGGTGATGGTGATACAAGTGATAGGGCTGGTGCCGCTGAGTTGATAAAATCATTGATCAGTGGTCATATACATGGACAAATGAATAAGGATCAACCAAATGAGAAGGCAAGGAAATTCTTTGAATTGTTACAAGAGGCCAAGAAGGAGTAGTTTCTAGGCTGCACGGAAGCTACCCAGGTGTCTTTCATTGTCAAAATGTTACAACTTAAATGCATGTTTGGTTGCAGTAATGCTTGCTTGGAGTTTGTACTTCACATGTTCTTGCTCGTTCTCCCTCCTTGGCACTGTATTCCAGATAGTATGGACAAAATCAGAAGGGTTGTTAGAGGTCTTGGTCTACATTATGACAAGATAGATGCATGTTATAATGATTGTGTGTAATTTAGAGGGGATTATGAGAAACTGGATAATTGCCCAAAATGTAAGTAGACAAGTTGGAAGGAGCCTGCAAATGCAGATGCTGTTGGCAGTACAGGTGGATCAAAGAAGCGTGCTCCACATAAACTCTTGCGGTACTTCCCAATAATTCCACGGCTCCAAAGACTATATATGTCAGAGACCACGGCATCACATATGCGTTGGCATAAGGAAGAATTAGTGGTTGATGGGAAAATGCGACATCCCGCAAACTCCAAGGCCTGGAAGCATGTGGATGCAACATATGAATGGTTTGCACGGGATCCTCGTAAATGTCAGGCTTGGTCTTGCTTCTGATGGATTCAATCCTTTTGCTATGTTGAACGTTTCATATAGTTGTTGGCCTGTGATCCTAATTCCTTACAACCTTCCACCATGGCTGTGTTTGAAACAACAATATTGGATGATGTCGATGATCATACCGGGACCAAGATCTCCTGGTGTTAACATTGATGTTTATTTGCAGCCTCTAATTGATGAGTTGAAAGTTCTCTGGGAAAAGGGTGTCAACACCTAGGATGCAAAGGAAAAGAAAATTTTTGATTTGTATGCACTTTTACTCCTGCGTATACCATGCTTTTTGGATGGAACATGAAAGGCAAGTTTGCATGTCCATACTGCCATAAAGATATCGACTACTTATTGTTGAAGCATGGGTCAAAGCATTGCTACATGGGTCATCGACGCTTTTTGCCTTTGGACCACAAGTGGCGCAGGAACAAAGTAAGCTTCAATAACAAGACAGAATATAGGGAGCCTCCAGAACCACTAACTGGCCAACAGGTTTTGGAACAGTACGAAAGTTTTAGTCAAGCAAAGTTTGGTCCTGATTCAAGAAAGAGGAAGTAGCGTGACGAACAAAAAAGATGGCACAACTGGAGGAAGAAGAGCATTTTTTTTCAGCTTCCTTACTGGGAACATTTGCTTATTAGTCACAACTTGGATGTGATGCATATTGAGAAAAATATTTGTGAGAGCATATTGGGCACATTGCTAGAAGTGGAAGGTAAAGGAAAGGACAATGAGCAGGCTCGGCTTGACATGCAGCAACTAGGGATAAGGAAGGATCAACATCCAGTGTTTGAGGATGGTAAGTTCACATTGCCAGCAGCTTTGTACAAATTACAGAAAGAGGACAAGAAACTTTTATGCCAATTTCTACATGAAGTTAAGTTGCCTGATGGGTATCCTTCCAATATCAGGAGATGTGTGGATGAAAATCGATTGTTGATGTCTGGATTGAAAACTCATGATTACCATATAATATTCCAGAAGCTTTTACCTTTAGTATTATGCAACATTCTCCCTCCAGAAGTTGTTGTCCCATTGCTTGACTTGAGTAGGTTCTTCAGTTCGCTATGTTCAAAGGAGCTAGATGAAAAGGATATTGCTAGCATGAGTGCTTCGATTAGGGAGACTCTTTGTCGCCTTGAGATGATATTCCCACCTGCATTTTTTGATATCATGGTACATTTGCCAGTTCATCTAGCTGAAGAGGCATCACTTGGTGGACCAGTATGCTATAGATGGATGTATCCAGTTGAGAGATATCTGCGGACGGTGAAAGGTTATGTCAGGAACAAAGCACACCCTGAAGGATCAATAGCAGAGGGATATATCACCGAAGAGTGCATCGCATTTTGTTCTCAGTTCTTCAAAGAAATGTTGACTCGTCCAGAGCGTCATGAAAGCGTGGTTGTGTCTGAACCACTATCTAGTCTGAGTGTCTTTGGTAGCCTTGACTTCAGTAGGAAAGGCTTCAGTTTCGAGAATTTGAATGACACAGAGTTGTTGACCATAAGGCACTACATACTGAAAAATTGTGATGAGTGTGCTTCTTTGGCTGAGTGAGTTAAATTTAACATTTGAGCTTGGTATTTATTTTGTTGAAATGATATGTTACTAATTTTTGAATTTTTGATTTGGCTTGACTCTGTAGTGAGCATAAGGAGTTACTGAAGAAATATAATCCACGCAATGTTGAGAGAAGACATAGGGAGCAATTTGTTGGCTGGTTCGAGGACAATGAGTTGCCAGAATAATATTTTGTTCATCTTCAAATCCACTTACTGAAAGGTGTTTGAAAAAGTTTTTTTTTCTCTTACGACATGTTGTTTAATCTAAATGTAGACCAAAAAAGAATATGATCAAGGGAAAGCAAGTGAATTGATATTTGACCTTTCTCAAGGACCAGATCATCGTGCTCGTGTATTCAATAGATGTGTCATCAATGGCTTCCTGTTTCAGACTGTATCAGCTGAGAAACACTTGATCACACAAAACAGTGGTGTCCTTGTCAAGGGTAATGAAAGTACAAGTAATATGGACTGGTATGGCGTTATTAACAAAATTATATCTCTACAATTTGCTGGTGGAAAGGAAGTTATGATGTTTCGGTGTGATTGGTTTGATGTCCCTGCTCCAACAAAGAATAGAGGTAGAGGATACAAGAAAGATCAATATGGAATTATAGATATTGATACAACCCGTTTTAGATATACAAATGATCCCTATATTCTGGCGACACAAGCAGAGCAGGTGTTTTATGTCAAAGACGCAAAGAAATCAGATTGGTGTAGTGTTGTTCGAATGAAACCTAGAAACCTCTTCTCCATGCCAGAATCTGCAGGTGGTGAAGAGGAGGCAGCAGTTGATGTTGACTCATTGGTGGTTGGTTTGCAGGACATGACTATTACGCAAGACCAGGGTGAGTTGATGCATTGGCGACGAATGGAGATGGCTTGGGAAACCATTGATGCTTCTGTAATTGAAAATGCAATTGGTAAATCTGTAGCAGAACCTATGGATGAAGACTGTAGTGATGCCGAAGGAGACGATGTTGACGCATACATTGACGACGGGTTTGTCGCACCTGCAGTTGCCACGGACAATGAAGCTGATGATGATTTTTTTGTTTAAGGCTGCATATAATTAATGTAACTGAAACTTGTTTAGTTTGGGTATGGATCTGTTTAGTTTGGGTAGACTTGTTTATTGCATATCTCTTTGTGCTGGAATACATCCTTTGATCTGTGGGTGGTTTACAGAAGATGCGTGTCGGCTTCCTTTTGGGTATGGATCTGTTTAGCTTGGGTAGACTTGTTTATTGCATATCTCTTTGTGCTGAAATACATGCTTTGATTTGTGGGTGGTTTACAGAAGATGTGTGTTGGCTTCCTTCAGTCTCCAATTTTCTAGTTGATTTACAACTGTGTCAGTGCTTTAGTTTTCCTCATTTTAAGTCCGAACAAGAGAAGCAAAGGAGTTGGTTAACTCAAATATATTTTTCTCAATTTTACATCAAACACAAATACTCCGAGTTTGGGATGATAGTCTATTTCTGTGTCTACTTTTAACCTAGAATCAAACTGCAACAAAAAAACAATCAAAGTTTCACTTGCATTCCATTCAAACCGTACCAAATTATCACAAGGAAGTGCAATCCAAACACAGCATTACTGGCACATAATTAGTAGCAACTAGTACACACTGCATATATATACAATGCCATGGTGGTTCCATTGGGTCTAACAAAGTACCAGCACATACTGTGCTTCCATTAGTCCTTACAACTACCAGCACAGACACTACTTCAACTAGTCCTTAATACAACTGCCAGTACGTAGGTCACGGAGTTCTTAACACATCACATGCATATATATACACATCAAAAGAAGACCTCCAGGTCAGACTCCACATATAGACTTGCATTTCAGTTTTCCCATGCAGGTTGATCTATGCCTTAACGGTCCGGATTGTTCATGATTTCAGCGTACACATCCTTCATCCTCTTGCGAACAAACTTCTTGACCTTCAGCATTGCGTCTCCGATGAAGTCATTAATGTCATTCTTTGCAACTTCCAGCATGAAGTGCACATCGTCGTCTTCCTCTACATTAGAGGATGAGTCACCATATGTGGAAGAGGAAAACTCCGAGGATATTGTGTCGGCTTCATCAGAGTACTCCAAAAAAACTTGTATGGTTAGCATGTTGACAGCCAGCAAGTACATCAATGGCATGGAGAACAAATATGATAAATAGAAATTTAGTATCTCACTATTGACATTTCAAAAGGACATGTATATATAAAAAATAGCCAGCTCTTGTGCTATGTATATATTTAAATAACATGTTCAGTAGAGGCAGATTCAAACCTTTGTGTATTTTATTCAGACTAAGCCATTGTGTATTTCGTTCTGAGTAAGCTAATTTATATAATATAAATATATACAAATGTAAAATTTGACAACTATCAATGTATGTAAGATTCCATCTGACTGCTAACCGAAGTCGGTTACAACTGTACACCACGACATAAAAGATTAAAGTAATTTTTTTAACAACCAAAGCAGTAGACACTAATTATGTTCTCAAATCTAGGAAATCACATGGTCCAAAATCTCTGAAAGAATCGAGTCAGACGCATCCTTGCTTTCCAAGAACGAAAAAAAACATATTCTTCGGCAAACATACAACGAAGCCACTGGATGCAAGAGCAACAAAGGTCCTCGACAAGGATACTTGGCGAAGTATCCCACCCAAAGCCAATTGATAAATGAAAGAATTGAAGAGCAGGCTCATGCAAGTGAATTAGCAGCAGCAGCCCAACAAAAAAATAATGAGACGCAAGCTGAGGTTGAGAAACTAAAAGAACAACTTAGCGTTCAGGCAGCTGAGAGGGAGAGCGACAAGTCCAAAATTTTGCAGCCGGAACACCAACTGGAGAGTACAAGAGAAGAACTAAGGAGTGAGTTTTTTTCTCTGATGGCCCAACACAAAGAAGCATCAGCTCAGGTAATATACAAGAAATGGTTAGCAAGTTTATGGATTTAAACAATGTTTTAGTGCTAATGTTTGAACTTATTACTCCAATACAAGACTGCTGCACCAATCACAGCCACCACTCAACCTACAGAATTGCCAACTACTGCTACGGCTATTGATAATCAAGTTACTGAACATGAACATGCACATGTATCACAGGTAATAATTTTTTGTAAATGCCATATGTAATGTAATATATATCTACATTTAATGTAGAGGTAATGTAACCATCTGATCTTCTGTTCAATATGCAGACTGTGGCGGAAACTACAATGGGCATGAATAATAATGTTTCTGATGACCCTACCGCTGTTAAGAATCCTAGACTAGAAGGAGAACATGTGAAACAAGTAAACTATTTGTAAGCTATCACCTGCAGTCATGTAGATTCATATGATTTCTTATATGCGTCCATATATTGTTCAAATGTAGGCCGTGGTGGAAACTCCAATGAACATCAATATAAATTTTGATGAACCTACTGCTATAAACACTCCAAGTCTAAGAGAACATGTGCAACAGGTAAACGAATTGCAAAATATCCTAGTTACATAGATTGATATAATTGTTGAGAAGTGATTGTCTGATCAAATCTCCTCGATTTTGCAGAACCAATCGGAAAGTGTAATCAGCACACAAAACAGCCAACAATCTTTTCGCATGACTCGCAGCAATGTGAGCAAAGGTCTTTTCGTAAATGATAAAGACAATGCTACAGCGAAATTTATTACAGGACAATCAGTAAGAAATCATGCTGCAACTAAAAAGAGGGAAATTGAGAAACAAAGGCACAAAGGTATGGGCTAAAATCTTGTGTCTCAATTTGTTCAGTTTCAACTAATAGATGTGGGATCTACACAAAAGGTGCAGCTATTTGATTCTTTTCCATGTGCTGTTGCCATGTTAGTTGCTTATGATTATGTCAAGCTGTTGCCCATGTTGTGATCATTTTTGTACATGAACTGATGTGTTCCACTTGCCATGAACTAGAAATTGAGTGCTTAATTCAGTTCAATACCAAAAGAAAGTGATTTGTTATCTGCCATGCAACTGAAAGGCATCAATTTAGGTGTAAAAGTGTTTTCTGTCCTTTATATTTTATTTTGTGGTGAAAAAATTTGATGTGATGTCTAGCTACTCTGTTATGCAGTATAAATTACTGATGCAAATTTTATAACAACTTTTTCAGGCACTTGAACCATGAGACTGTTGGCAAGATGCACTGATGAATCAAACCTCCTACAATAAGAAAGACCTTCTAATAGAGTCATGCAGATTTGTTTTACTTCTATAAGTTAGTACTCTGTTATGATAGGGAAAACTTGGGAAGTATGACCCTATTACTTCTATTGTACAAACTATGGATGATCAAAGTTATCAATATCATTGACTGTTTTTATCCCATTCAATTTTGTGATTTCGTGAATTTATGTGGCGCAAATAGATCTTGCTGCAACTACATAATAGTGATGCAAAACTTTTAATTGCATCAAATGCGAAGGTGATGCAATAATATATGTCGCATCGAACCTACTACTGATGCAACAGAACATGGCGCATCGAAGCCTGTTAGCGATGCAATAGTATATGTTGCATCGACTATATATGTTGCATCGAACCTATAGTCGATGCAACAGTCTTTGTTGCATCGTAGCAAATGTCGCTGCAATATTATATGTTGCATCAAACCTCTTAGCGATGCAATAAGTCATATTGCACCGAACGTGTTGTCGGTGCGACAAGGTCTATTGCACCGAACAATAGTCGTTGCAAAAAGATTTCTTATTGCATCAAGTTAATGAAATCTAATACATCTACAAGGGTTTGATGCAATAACCTTTTGCACCACATTACTTTGATGCAAGAGACTTGCACGACCGATGCAATAGAGTCCTCGCATCAACAAGATTTTGATGCAATAACCATGTCGCATCAAATATTGTCGATGCAAGAGATAAATGAAAACCGATGCAATAGCAATCCTTTCGCATCAGTCCTAGGAAACCGATGCTATAGCCTATTGCATCAAGGTTTCTTGCATCGCCTTGCATCAAACATTAAATTGATGCCATAGCAAGGTATTACATCGATTTTGGCCCTACGACAACAAAATTGTGTCGATGCGATAGGGACAAAAATTAGTAGTGTTTATAAATGATTTTCTTTCTGTTTTCCAATTGAATTTAGATAATTACGCACAAACATAGACATTTGCGTAATAAGTCACTTGTAACAACCCGGGTTTTCCGACAACCAAAAACCTGAGCTTTCAAAAAAATTTCTTACAATATGTGTGAAGCATGTAGGAACTAGGTCGAACCACGACTAGCCCACTAACAAACGTTGCATTCATATAGGATTGTTTGTAGGATTTTGTCAGAGTTCAATAGTTGGTCTAGGGTTTTTCGTCGGAGAGCACAAATCCATAGCAACTCTCCTCCGAATCGCTCATAATTCCCTTCGATTCCATAAATCAAGATCATAAACTATAAAAGGAGAAATCCTTGTTTTCTTATTTCCTACCTTCCCTATTAAACTCCTACCAATATTAATATGGGACTTTACTCCAAATATCCCTTGACACACCAGCTTGGAATCCTTCCAATTTCATTTCAAATCCTATAGAAATCTATTCCGGACTCTTGAATATCAAAGCAAATAACTAGAAAAACACAAAATAGAAATAAGGAAACCTCCCTCACTCCCTGTGCGTGCCACCACACTAGCCCAACTGGCCCAGAACCTCGCTCTCACTCTCCTTAGCGCGCAGCCGCAAGCCCAAGCAAGCAGCCAGCCTGCTTCCTAGCCAGCCCAAGCAGCAGCACCGGCCCACGCGCATGCAAGCCGCGCGGCCCAGCAGCGCCTCTACGCGTGCCGCCGGCCCACGACGGCCCGCTCACGCTCCACCTCCAAACCCTAGCTGGGAGCAAGCGCTCCCTCCTGGTAGCCGCCGCCGCCACCAGCAGCAGAGCCGCATGCGCCGCGCCCCTGCTGCCTACCCGCTCCACCCTTCGATCGAGGCCGCATGTCCCTCGACCTGCACGGACGCCGAGGATGCTCGGAACCCCTCGAACCCTAGCTGCTCGCGGGTATAAAGGAGACGAAGCCACCGCCGCTCCTGTTCTTCTTCTCCAACAGCACCGCCGCCATCCTCTCTCCTTCGCTGACCACGCTACTACTAGCCATGGCCGTCGCGCACCACCTTGCTGCTGGAGCTCAGCTGCTGTGGCCACCGTCAAGCCGCGCGGGCGTCACTGCTACCCGCTGCTACAGCAGACCGCGGCTGTGCGCCCCTCCGTGCCGCGATGCCGTGCGCCCGCGTCGCCACCAATGCTCGCCGACGACACCACCACGCCGCTGCCGCCAACTTCGGGGCCGTGCTACGGCTGGAAGCCGTGGCCAGGCCGCTGGAGCACGGAACCACGCCACCCCGACGTCACCTTTCTCATCTCGCCGCGACGTCGTGCACGGACACGCCTCGTCACGTCGTCGCCCACCTCACCAGTTCGAGCCGCCCGCAAACACGGCATCGCCATGCCACGTCCTCCACCAACGCCGCGACGTCGCCACTACCGTGCTCCTCTGCCCCATGCCTCGCCATCGGCAGCTACGCAGGCCGCGACCACCTCTGCTGGCCTCGGCCCTTGCCACTGTCCTGACCGGCTGCTCCGTCAAGCTTGCTGCACGTCCGTGCGGCAGCCACCTTGTGTCCGCCCTGCACTCCCGAGATGTGCCGACCGTGCTGCTACTCCTTGCCACGACGCAGCCGCCGGTGACTCACACTGTCTCCCTCTGCTGACGGTGAGCATCCACTGCCAAAGATCCCCCTTCCATTTCATCATGTTGCAGTTGCAGCCGTACTGAGGTTGGCCCTTGCGTCGTCGTTTTCCACTGCAACAGGGAAGTTTGGACCATGCCGAGCTGAAGAACCGGGAGCACGGTCATGCCACGACCCCATCCGCAAGCCACGACAACGTTCCCGTACATGGTGAACGCGAACCCGATGTCGCCCAGCGCCCTGCTCCTCGTCACGATGAGCAGATCCGCCACCTAGCCGAACAGGTGCCACCGTCGCGGATCGGCACTGCACAGCAATCACCCTGCACGGCAGCAACATCCTACACCCACGACCCCATGGTGAGCCACGACCTTCTCCGCCATGGTGAGCACCGTCACCTTGCTGGACCCGCCATTTGGGTCATGGCGTCCCGCACTAAGGGACGCGTAGGCCGAGCCTCTCCTGGCTCAGGACACTGGCACACACGAACACGAGACCTTTCAGCCAAATCGAACCACCGGCGTTCCAAGAACGTCGGCGTGGTCGAGGACTACCCAAACCACCACCAAGATCGCATTCTGGTTTTACCTTGTGCCCTTGGACTCCAAGACCGCCGCCACTCTACTCATGTCGCCGAAGGACACGACGGGCACCGATCGAGAAGGGAGAAGATCTCTGGAAGTCCTGCCTGGTCGCCCCGACGCGCACCGACGCCCTGTGCGAGCTTCACCTTAGCTACCGTCACACCGTGATTCGCCCCGCCCGCGCACACCGTTGGAACCCAGACACATTCTGACACCTCCTAGAAACTTGCAGCCACCTTCGGCCAGCATCTAGCCACTCTAGCTAGCCTCGGCCAGTCACCAGCCCCGCCCGGCCAGCCATGGCCAGCCGCAACCAGCCTACAGCAGGCCACAGCCAGCCACGACCAGCCAGCAGCCGGCCACGACTAGCCGCAGCAAGCCATAGCAGGCCAGGAGGTACCAGCAGCTGGCCAAGAGGAGCCAGGGACATGTAGCAGCAAGCCTCACCACTTTCCTTTGACGCTGACCCTGTCTGGCCTTCGTGTCGTAGTTCCGTTGCTAGATCTTGAGGCCCCGTAGATGATGTTGGACTGTTGAGAAGCCAAGTGATATACGATGCTGGACTATTGAAGAGCCTTTTCTCTTACATCCTATGCTCCTGTCCTCCATATTGTATACCTGTCCTTATGATCCGTCTGTTCATATATCTATTGTACCCTATCTTTACGATCTGTCTGTACATGTATCTGTCGCACCCTATCCTCACGACCTATCTATATCTGTATCTGTAATACAGGATCCATCCCTCTTCGTGCTATGGAATTGTGCTACTCCGCTGTCTTATAATGTGTCGTTTGAGTCGTGTCATTGGATCTTATTGATTTGTTGTTCTTATTGTTTGTCTACGTGCCGTGCCTTCGAGCCGGTTGTGGGATCGTACTTCATTCAGATATTGCGATCGTGGGATTCGTCTCGCCATGGCCGTAATGCTGAATGTAACTTGACCTCGCGTTGCCACTCTCTGACTTTTCGTGCTTGACCCTCGTATGCTCGTACCCTGCGCGACCGTCGCATTCCTCTGGTTCTTGCGGTGACAACCGCATCGCTATGGATCCGAGTATTGTCTTAGTGCCAGTGCACCCAGGTCGTGGTACCCTACGAGTGGTTCGCGCACTTGCGTATTTTACATGTCGCTCTCTTCTGACGCTCCGTCTATTCTGTGGCGTGCGTGTTGGAAGAAGTAGACCACTGTTGTTTTATGTTTCTCGCTCTTCGCTCCTGTGTAGCCCGCTCTATTCGATCCCGACTTGTTCATGGCAACTGGATCAAAGATCGGACTAACTCGTTTTAGTTAGCAAAGCGATGGTCTATATCAAGATCTCGGATCTATACGAGTCGACTCGATCGACTACTTAAAACCATCTTCACTGAAGATGTGACTGAGAATATGATATAGATGTACCTAGCTAACTCCTCTCTCTCTCTGGATTCTTGGTGTTTAAGCACATGTATGATTGTACCCGTTTGAATCACAGCCTTGGTACCCTACATGTGGATTAAACACTCGCACTATTTTGTGCAACATTTATTGTTGGAAATTCCTTGTTCTTTCCTGCTGATCGGCCGCCCTCCGATCCCCGTCTTCCCCGTGGCGTACGGATCGGAAGATCGTGTGCCGTGGTGTTTGCTATGGATAAGCTTTGGCCTAAACCATTTATTATAAAGCCATATTGGCTTGGCTGTGACTTATGCTTGTGCTTAGCAAACCACCATTCCTGTTTCTTTTGCCTGATGAAATCGGACATACGCCGAGAGGGCTAAGCCGTGTACCTTTTATTATTTCTTTGCTGTTAATGGGTCTCCCCGCGTCCCGTCGTCTTTTGGTGTATTGGGTGTTTTATTGCCTTGTATTGCTTCGCGGAGTAGCCATTTCCGGATTAGCGACGACCGGACTGAGGCCCGCTGGAGGAGGAGAACATGGATGACGACAAGAACTGTGGAGTGGATCTAGGAGACCCAGCAGAACGACTACACTAACTGAGGAGTGCTCATACCACTACTTCCTCGACAACGCAGGTGTCATGGCAGCACCCTCTTTTAGAGAATCCTATTAGACATGACATGTTTAGAATTGCTAGCGCTTTACATTTATTCTTTTGCTAGTATATGATGCATGCTATTACCTAAGCGGTTATTGCCCTGCTTGCAACCATTCTACCATGCTACCAAGCTTCGCACTCGCGCTCCTGTATATATATAACATCTTCCTACCTGCTTGCTTGCATGTTACACCACTTTATTTATTTAACTCCACCCGCATTATATCTGTGATGTGATGTTGATGGGGAAATTCGGAATGGTTTACCTGAACATGGAATTATCCACTAGACTTAACCACTGGGAGAGTGTGCTGTGTGTGTCTTGGGTGTGTGGTGAGGGTCGAGTCGAGCAAGTGGGATACACGACGAGCTGTGTAAGCAAGTCATGCCGGGAGTTGCATCTGGGCATTCCCACGAGAGATACCTGTGGCGGGTAATGGTTTATGAGGAGGTTCCGGGAGGGATAGCCTGTGTGGTCTGAAACCCCGTGAATGGAGGCGCCGTGATGGCACGGGGAGAGTATCCCCTATGAGAAGATGCCCGCTTGGTCAACCTAGGATCTACTGGTACTCAGGCTCATAGGAATCCTTTACTGCTCACTCGCTTCTGAATGGGCGGGAGACGGCTGGACTACTTGGTAGGGCGATGCCACTACTGCTAGGTTGTGAGGTGATAGGGTGGGCGGTGGCGGATTTCAGAAGTTCCCGCACCGTCCTAGATGCGCAGTACCACTGATTGGGCCCGGTACTGCGTCTCCCAGTCTCAGCGTTTCGGCGTAGGGCCGAAGTTACCCAGGGCTGAGTGGTAGGGTGGCATCGACCTAGGCAAGCAAGCACCCGGAATTCTGCCTAGATGATTGTACAGCATCGATGATGGCTAATCTTGTGAGTGGTAAAACCTCTGCAGAGTGTTATGGTTGATCGATCGATACATATGCCGACTCGTCGGCTATGGACCTTTCCTGCGGTCTTCTACTGGTGTAGTGAGTGGTATTCTTTTCTCCCCCTGGATGATGATTGTCCGGCATTGTGCCCGGTGTGGCAGTGTGCCGTTGAGACAGGACCCGAGAGGGAGTTGGGCCTGTCGACTGAGTGCGAAGTCTGTGTGTGAGGTGGTGTATGGGTGGGGTGATGGAATTGGGATAGACTGATGGATGGTGATATATGGATTAAAACTTGACGAACTATTATATAATTTGCTACTGGGTACTACTTTGCATGCGCTTAAGATGCAAACCACATCCAAATATTAGGATCGACAGATCCTTTATTTTCTCTTTTCCACTAAGGCTCATCGGTGCTGACCATGGCCTGCACATATCTGGCGGTGTGCAGATTACCTGACTAACAGAGATATGGAGATAATAAGGATTAGAAGGTCTCGTGCCTACGCTCAAGTTTGGTTCAGGAGATGAAGACTATGCTGCGCCAAGAATGACTCTGATGGTACCCGTGAAGGAGGAGCCTTCACTCGACGACATATTCCGCCAATCCTGATGACGACTAAAAATGCTTCCGCTAGATCAACCCTGTAATAGGTGTCTACTTAGTTGATGCAATATTTTGTAAACATTTACGATGTATGACTGTAATATCAGCTGATATATGATAATGTGACGAGATCAATCTATGGTTTTATCACATTATAACTCATTCTGTGGATTTTCCCTTCGTGGAGAATCGAGGATGTTTCATCACTCTAAAGCACCTATGCGCAATCATATGCAAGAATAAAATTTATTTTAGTTAATGCACACTATCAGGGTTGAATGCGGGATGATTTGCATGCAATCATGATGACATGGCAGGTTTTAGTTACAGTAACACCAGAGATGTTACAGATAGAGATTCTCATATCTAAATCCTCTGAATATCAAGTTAGAACCATCCACACCAATGATTTTCACATCATCAACACCAAATATACATTTGAAACTAAGATCACAAAGTTGAGCTACCAACAATAGATTGAAGTTCAAACTCTCAACCAATAGCACATTGGAGATACTCAAGTCATTGGATATTACAATCCTACCAAGCCCTTTGACCTTTCCTTTGCTATTGTCCCCAAATGTGATGCTATCATACTCATTGTCATTATAATTGATTTGGTTGTACATTCTTGAATCACCGGTCATGTGTTGAGAACACCCACTATCAAGAACCCAATGCCTCCCTCCAGCTTTGTAATTCACCTACAAAACAAATCAATGCTTTTTAGGTACCCATGCTTGTTTGGGTCTTTGGAGGTTAGCAACCAAAGCCTTGGGTACCCAAATAGCCTTCAACCTTGGGCTCTCTTTAGGTGTACCAATGTATTTGACTTTGATACCTTTCTCACCTTTGGTAAGCATGTAACAAGAATCAAGTCTAATAGATTTTGCACTTGCAAATTTTATTTGCTTGTTCTTGTTGTTAGTGATGCAATTTGCCTCAACATGCCCAACTTGCTTGCACTTGTAGCAAAATCGTCCATTGCTCCTCACAAAGCTAGTCTTTGGAGTTACAAAGGCCGCCTTCCCCTTCTTGGGAGTATAGCTAAGTCTCTCCTTAGAGTTACTATATCTTTGCCTACCCAAGCATTGTAGCAAGCAGCCATCCCCACCATAGGCATTTCCTAATGCGCGGGTTAGCTTGTCCACCTCCTTCTTTAATTTCTCATTTTCAACTTTTTTTAGTGTTAGGTTAACACTAGTGGTGAAAGTAGAAGTAGAGGTGGATTATGATGAAGAGCTAGTGTTGTTTGGTGTGGTTGCAACAAGTGTTTCATTAGTTGGTTCATTCATTAGATCACAAGTTACGCCCACATCACATGTTATAGCAACATCCTCTACTTTGGTTAGCTCTAAGAGTGAGGAGTGAGCTTCCTCAAGCTTGGTGTGAGCTATTTTGAGATCCTCATGGTCTTCCTTTAGACACTCATGAGAAGCATTTAGCTCATCAAGGGATTTCTCAAGATCTTTTACCTTCTTGATTAATTCCTTACACTTCTTAGACTCAGAGCTAATCAAGTATTTGGCTTGCTCTAACATGTCCATGAGTTGTGCTACACCAGTCTCATCATCATCACTATCACTATCATTATCATTTTTATCATCATCATCACTTGAGTCATCGTATTTTACCTTGATGGACTTAGCCATGAAGCATGATGAATCAAATGATGAAGGCCTCTCGTTGATAGCAATAGAAGCCATAGCCTTCTTCTTGGATGTCTTCCTCTCATCATCATCATCGGAGGAAGCATCACTATCCCATGTCACCACATAGGATCCACCCTTCTTCTTGGAGAAGTTGAACTTCTTCTTATCTTTCTTTTCCACCTTGTCCTTCTTGTCCTTCTTGCCTCTCTTCTTGTGATCATCTTCATCATCACTAGCATTGGGCAATCACCACAAGATGATCCGTGCTCTTGCAATTGTAGCACTTTCTCACTACATCTTTGCCTTTGAAGTTGTCTCTTCTCTTTCTAGCACCATAGCCCTTCTTCTTCATGAATCTCCCAAACTTGCGTACAAAGAGAGCTAGTGCCTCATCATCACTATCAAGGCTAGAAGCATCATCATCATCACTTGATTGCACTTTCTTGCCCTTGCACTTGCACTTGGAAGAAGAGGTGGTGGATTTGAATGCCACGGTCTTCTTGCTCTTGTCATCCTCCTTCTTCACTTCTTCACTATCACTCTTCTCATTATATTGATCTTCGGTCATCACATCACCAAGAACCTCATTTGGAGTGGCACCCTTCAAGCCACCCCGGAAGATAATAGTCCTCAAGGTCTTGAACCTCTTGGGCAAGCACATGAGAAATTTATGAGAGAAGTCCTTATCACTTGTCTTTTCACCCAAGGCCTTGAGATCATTGATGATCACTTGGAGCCTATTGAACATCTTCGGAATGCTTTCTTTTTCTTCCATCTTGAAGTTGGAGAGCTTGTCCTTGATCATGTACTACTTGGCACTCTTTACCGTTGAAGTGCCCTCATAAATTTTCTCTAATCTTGTCCATACTTCACTTACCCTATCCAAATCCTTGATTTGCTCAAATACCTTTGAATCAATGCCATTGTAGATGGTGTTGAGAGCCATTGTGTTGCAATGGTTGTTCTCTTGCTCTCTTGGTGTAGGGCTTAAGGGATCAAGCACAATGTATTCCTTCTCGGTGACCTCCCACACCTTCTCATGAATTGAGCCATGATACATCATCATCTTCCTCTTTCAATAATCAAATGAGCTTGTGCCATCAAAGTGAGGTGGTTTGCCTCTAACATGATTGAACATGATATGAGCCATTTCAATGCACCGAAGGATGTTAAGCCTTGATTAAACGGTGACCTTACCTTCGATACCACTTGAAAAGTCCAAGTTGGCTAGAGGGGTGAATAACCTAAATTAAAATTCTACAAACCACGAGAACAAGTGATTAGAACCACAATAGGCTATAAATGCCATGCTAGGGCAACAACTAATCTAAGCAAGCCACCTACACAATTTTAGTTTTCGCTAAGCCCTAAGCCACACAAGCTAACTAGCATAAGCAATCCACTAGAGTTATCTTTAAGCTCTCCGCTCGGGGTAGGCACGAACCCCTCACAATCACCCGTGTGGGCAAGCACAATCTCCACGCTTCTCCACACCTTCTTCTCCTCCAAGCCGTCTAGGGACACGACAATATCCCAAAGAACAAGAACTCAGCAATGGCTTGCTCTCAAGTGCTCTAAAATGCAAATCACAAGCAATGATGCACTTGAGGTTCACTCAATCTCACAAAGAATGATCAAAGGATGAACAAGTGAGAGAGTGGGAGGCTAGAATGAAACCAAGTGTATGTCAACGATCCAAGTGTGCAAGAGAGTCACCAAATGACGAGGGAAGGAGTATTAATACCCCTAGGTGCAATTCTAGCTGTTACCCACTCAGAACCAGCCGTTAACACGCTTTTAGGGGCGTCGGACGCTACCGTCGGACTGGGTCCCTCAGACCAACCGAATGCGTCCGACGATCAGATCTGCGCCACATGTCACCTGCATTTAACCTCTGCCGAACGATCCCAATGGCTAACTGCTCGCGCCAATTCTCTCATCGTCGGATGCAACAGCATCGGACCAAAGTCCACTGTCGTCCGACGCTTACAGAAACTATGCAGAGAGGTTTGTATTCATCGGACGTTGTCCGACGCTTAGTGTTGGACCAAAGACCAGCATCCGACGCCGTGAACTCACTTCGCCGCGCAGTTAGCCAGAGCGTGAACTCGCTACGCCAAGCCATCGGACTGTCAGCCAATAGTCCGACGCTCGCCCTTCTCAGACTGTCGGACTGTCTGACTCTCATAGCGGTCAGCAGACAGAGACACCGTCGAACTCTCTCGAGTTAGTGCGTCGGACCAATGCTTCCCAACGTCCGACACTATGCAGTTTTACACCAAGAGCTCCTGAAATGCTCGGACGGCGTCCGACGCATGCTGTCGGACTAAACCAAACTGTCCGACGCTCTGCACAGTTAGAAACAGTGTCTGGGGACCATCGAACCCTACTAGCCAATGGTCCGATGCCCTGTCCACTTAGCGTTCGACACTCGTTTCTCAGCGTTTTTCAAGACTATTTTCCACCCCTTACTTCTATGTGCTAACACTCAAAGTCTTCAACACTTATGCACAGCGTGTTAGCATTTTGCAAACAATTTTTCTAGGGTTTGTAAGTCATAAGCTAGGTTGAGTTAGTTTCAATGCAATGAGATGCAACGTAGAGCACTTGAAGGAAATTTATGACTCAATTCTCCCCTTTATAGTCGGCTATCTATCCTAAGTGTGATCTCTCCCATTTGGAGTCTTGATCAGCAAAAGAAAAGCCCTATTGGTTATACCTTGACCACTAGCTTTCCTTCATTAACTTCTTTTCTTTTCTCCATCACTTGATCTTCATCTTTTAGCTCATGCCAACTTCCTCCTCATCTCTAACCTTTCTTAGGCTATACACACTTAGCATTTAGGTTAGTAGGTAGGTTTCATCAATTGCCAAAACCAAACTAGGGACTTTCAACTAGCATCTATACGCACATGCAATAAGTGTAAGCAACTAGTGGCGCTTTGACAACCGTATTTCACAAACGATTTCTCCCCTCTTAATAGTAGACTATTTATCCTAAATATGATCACTCTCTCTAAAGAATCTTGATCAGCAAAACAAACAAGCGCCTATCAAGTATACCTTTGCCTTGAACTCTTAACTTTTCTTCCTTTCTCCTTTCCTCCATGGATGAAGCATTTGGACTCCTTCTTGATGATGAACATATGCTATTTGCATGGACACCGTCATGGCCTCTCACTTGTGGCCTTCACTAACACAGTCACCTCGCTTCATCTTGATGTTTGCTAATTCAACTCATAAAATATTTAGAGCACATATTACCAAACTAAGTTTCATCAATTATCAAAACCAAACTTGGTCTTTCACAGGGCCAGTCCACGAAACGCAAACGCACAGTCACTGTCTCTCTCTCTCTTTTTTAAGAATCTGTCATCGTCTCTCATTTGGGCTTCGACTAACGTTCCTTTTTATACTCTGCCAAAATAGGTCATTTTAAATATTCAAATATTTTTCTTTGATTATTCATCTTATTTATTTTTTTACAAATTTTATTTATTTTATTTTATTGTGAAATAATTTATTATTATAAGTATTTTAACCTTGTCTAATTTATTTTTAAAAATTTTGAATAAAATAAATGATCAAGCATCGATTTTAAAAGTAAAAAAAATCATTTATTATGAGATAGAGGGAATACTTGTTGTTTTAAAGATTGAACTGCTTCCTATAAATTTTTGTATAATTACTTTGAAATTTCTGCATTTCAACAAAGACTTCTGTTTAATTTTATAGAAAATGCACAGACAATAATGTTTCCTCTGTTCCAAATGGAACTTTATTTTTTATTTGATAAAATCGATATCTGTGTTCATAAAGTAAGGAAATACAAACACAAATATAGACACCAACTACAACAAATACTAAACACACACAAGGTCCACATTGAGGACGTCAAATTTATGCACGAGAACGAGCTCTATCATAGAGGAAGGAGCCTCGATGTCACCATGACCAACAAGGGCGTCGCTACGATCCTTCGGACCCCTGTCGAAATCTGGAAGAAGCAACGAATAGATCCTCCCAGGGGCGGATCCAGCAGGGGGGCTGCTAGGGCTCAAGCCCCCTACTGCTGGTGAGCCCATGGAGCCCCTCCTAAGCCCCTCCTAACATTTTTCACTATTGCTGCCTTGAGGAGAAGAAGTTGCATGCATGAATTATGTCTAGAGGTTGAAGAAAGAGCTCTAGTTGTTCACATCACTAAGACAAGCTTGTATGTTTAGCCCCTCCTATTATATTATCCTGGATCCGCCACTGGATCCTCCATATTATAAAACACGTCGCCAGCGGTTAGGACCTTTCCATCTCCGTCTCTCATGATTAATACAGTAGATGAAAATAGTAGATCAAGTAGACACAAGATATTGAGACTATTATTTATTTCTCTGAATATTGATGATTATAACATAGAGCTCCCACGTATATATAGTCCAGCCAAGGTCCAAGAGTTTCGTTAAAAGCCCACATACAAACAGACTAGTATTAGGATTTCTTCTTCTCCTTTCCTTGTAGGATAGAAAGTTCATATGTTTTACAACACTCCCCCTTAGACGATTACCACGACATGCACATACCTCATCAAAAACTCTATCTGAAAACCCAGTGGGAAAAAACAGTTCTTGGAAAAAAGAGTACATCACATTCATTAATTTAATTGCAAATTTTGTCTCATCAAAAACCTTGTGTGAGAAACATTCGAGTAAAAACTCAAATAGAGAAAAAGAGTATAACATTTAACCTTCTCAGTTCATATATATTCTTCAGGATATTCTATTCTTCGTGAATAGATATTGATCTTTACATAAACTTCAATGTTTTAGAAAATATGATCTACTTGATCTTTATAATTCTAACGGTTTCAATTACCTTCAAAGAAAATTCAATAATTTGCTCCCCTCATAAAGCCGTCCTTTGAATTTTATTATTTCAACCACACTTTTATAAATGTGTGCTTAATTAATGGTATGTAGTATCATAAAACTATATCTTTCAAAAACCTGACTCATAATTCTTCTATAAACTATATGGGTATAATAAAGAGCAATATGCTTCATGCATAAATAACTAGTTATTAGTTGTGCAAAACAAATAAAAATTCATCCTTCAAAGTAATAAATTATTTCAGAGGATTATGGGGGTAAAAAACTTTATATTCAATATCTTCTGGATAGTATTACAAACTTATAGTTCTTCCTTAGTGAATTTTTAAACTATAAATCATCAGGATTTTGATTGTACCACTAAGTAATAAATCTAGTCTTGCATTTGGCATTTATGGGATAATTCAGTTGCCAAAATCACCATTTTTCTTATACCTTCTATGGTATTTAGAGGATATTAAAACTTCATTGCTAGCTTTAGCATATACACTTTTCTGAGTGTTTGTATGACAGCTTCATGGTGTTTAATTAAGCTTCCTCGCTTTTTTCTCTCGGATCTATATTTACTTCAGGGATTAATGGTGTATCTGTAAGAATCGACTGGTAAATCCTTCATAGATTAGTTCCTTTAAGGATGTTCTCTACATGAGAGATTATTAAGTGATATACACAATGAGATTGTGTTATTCACTATAAAGTCATTTGATGACTATTCCTTCTAGGATATGCTCTTCTTGTGACTTTAATATTCATTTATGAATATATTCTTCTTTAAACTTCGTAATATTTGTATGAGATTTAATTTTCATATGTTACAATTTATATTCTTCAGAAATTATATGGATCTTCATAATCCATTTATTAGCAGCATATTTCATATTTATTCATTTCATTTGTCAGAGATATAACATAACATTTATTTTTTCTTAGTCGTAGATTCAACCTCAATTGCTTCCTTCATTGACCCGATATAATCGCTACAGGCGACTTTGCCATGGACTTTGTCTCCGGATCCGGGTTCTCATAAGAGAAATATTTGCAATTATAGAGGTAGCATTGTCGACAACTATTATTTTCTCCCAATATTCTCATAAATGAGATTATTTTGTCTCTTCGTTTTTTCCCAAACAAGAGATGATTTGTTGTTCTGCATACCCAACACCAATGATGTGCGTACTTAATGTGTTGGATTTTATCTTCATGATGATCCTTTTCATGAGGTGCTTAATCTTCTTCATGAGGTGTTCTCTTCATGAGAATGGAGAAGTTTTATTTTACCTCTATTCAACAAGTATACACTAAAACTAGAACCCACAGACGTTCCCGTAGATTTTAGCTTGATAATATACAATATTTAGTTTACTACTAGTAAACAAAACTTCTAATTTATAACTTCAAGTTACTCCTCTCATTTTAGAAAATATCTGGCATATACTCCGCTTCATGTTTCACAAGACCATTAGTCAAACTATTACTTGACTTTGAAACATCCTCGATTTTCCACGAAGGAAAAATCCACTGAATGAGTTATAATGCAATAAAATCAAAATTTGATTCCATCACATTATCATATATCAGTTAAAATCACAGTCATACAGCGTATGATTACAAGCTTTACAAGTTTTACCTCATTTGAGGATACACCTATTACAGGGTTAATCTAGCAGAAGTGTATCTAGTCGTCATCAGAGTTGGCGAAATATGTTGTCGAGTGGAGGCTCCTCCTTCACGGGTATCATCAGAGTCAATCTTGGCGCAGCATAGTCTTCATCTCCTGAACCAAACTTGAGCGTAGACACGAGACCTTCTAATACTTCTTATCTCAATATCTCTGTTAGTCAGGTAATCTGCACACCGCCAGATATGTGCAGGCCATGGTCAGCACCGATGAGCTTTAGTGGAAAAGAGAAAACAAAGGATATGGCGATCCTAATATTTGGCTATGGTTTGCATCCTAAGCACATGCAAAGTAGTATCCAGTAGTAAATTTTATAATAGTTCATCAAGTTTTAACCCATATCACACCATCCATCAGTCCATCCCAGTTCCATTATCCCACCCATACACCACCTCACACACACCTCGCGCTCAGTCGACAGGCCCAACTCCCTCTCGGGTCCTGTCTCAACGGCACACTGCCACACCGGGCACACTGCCGGACAATCATCAACCAGGGGAGAAAAGAATATACCGCTCCCTAAGAAGTGCAACAGGACTCAGGAAAGGTCCATAGCCGAGGAATCGGCATATGTATCGATCGATCAACCAAACACTCTGCAGAGATTCTACCACTCACAAGATTAGCCATCATAGATGCCGTACGAACATCTAGGCAGAATTCCGGGTGCTTACTTGCCTAGGTCGATGCCACCCTACCACTCAGCCCTGGGACATTCCGGATCCTACACCATCACGCTGAGACTGGGAGATGCAGTACCGGACCCAATCAGTGGTACTGCGCATCTAGAACGGTACGGGAATCTCAACATCCATCACCGCCCACCCTTATCACCTCTTAACCTAGCAGTAGTGGCATCGCCCTACCAAGTAGTCCAGCCGTTCCCCGCACATCGAAGACGAGTGAGTAGTAAAGGATTCCCGAAGTTCCTGGTCACCGGAAGTGTGACTAAATAGACCAAGCAGGCTTTCTCCATCTTAGGGGATACTCTCCCTGTGCCATCACAGCACCTCCGTTCACGGGGTTTCAATCCACGCAGGGTATCCATCCCGGAACCACCTCATAAACCATTACCCGCCATAGGTATCTCTCGTGAGAATGCCCAGGTTGCACCCCGGCAAGACTTGCTTACACAGCTCGTCATATATAGCCCACTTGGTCGAGTCGACCCTCACCACGCACCCGAGACACACGCAGCACGCTCACAGTCCACCAGTCTGGCATCCCAAGCCAAACCATTCCCATATGTTCACCACCAGCATCACATCACAGATACAATGCGAGTGGAGTTAATAAATATGGTGATGTAACATGCAAGCAAGCAGGTAGATAGAAATGTATAAAAGAGCGTGAGTGCTAAGCTGAGTAGCATAGTAGAGTGGTTGCAAGCAGTGTAATAATGGCTTAGGTAGTTGCATGCATCATATACCAGCAAAGGAGTAAATATAAAGCACTAGCATTTCTATATATGCAATGTCTAATAGGATTCTCTAAAAGAAGGTGCTGCCATGACACCTGCGTTGTCGAGGAAGTAGTGGTACGAGCACTCCTCAGTTAGTATAGTCGTTCTGCTAGGTCACCTCCTCCAGGGTGACTTCTCTCCACGATTCCTGTCGTCGTCCATGTTCTCCTCCTCCAGCGGGTCTCAACCCGATCATCGCTAATCCGGAAACGGCTACTCCGCAAAGCAATACAAGGCAAGAAAACACCCAATACACCAAAAGACGACGGGACGCGGGAAGATCCAATAATACTGGAGAAATAATAAAAGGTACAAGACTTGGCCCTATCGACGTATGTCCAATTTCATCGGGCCAAAGAAAAATTAAGAGTGGGGTTTGCTATGCACAAGCTTATGTCACGGCCAAGCCGATATGGCTTTATAATAAATAGTTTAGGCCAGAGCTGATCCATAGCAAACACCATGGCTCGCAATCTTCTAATCCAAACACCACGGAGAAGATGGGGATCGGAGGACGGCCGATCAGAAGGGAAGAACAAGGAATTACCAACAATAAATGTTGCACAAAATAGTGCGAGTGTTTAATCCACTTGTAGGATACCAAGGCTGTGATTCAAACGGGTACAATCATACAAGTGCTTATACACCATGAATTAATAGAGAGGGGAGTTAGCTAGGCATGTCCATATCATATTCTCGGTCACATCTTTAGTGAAGATGGTTTCAACTAGTCGATCGGGTCGACTCACATAGGTCCGAGATCTTGATATAGACCATAGCTTCGCTAATCTAAAGAGGGTTAGTCCGATCTTTGATCCAATCGTCACGAACAAGACGGGGTCAAACAGAGCGGGCTATATGGAAACGAAGAACGAGGAACATAATAACGCGGTGGTCATCTTCTTCCAACGCACACGCCACGGCATAGACGGGGCGTGAGAAGAGAGCGACCCCAGAAGAAACAAGTACTCAAACCACTCGTAGGGTACCACTACCTGGGTGCACTAGCACTAAGTCATCTCTCAGATTTGTAGCGGTGCGGTTGTCACCGCAGAATCAAAGAAATACAGCGGTCGCATAGGGTACAAGCATACGAGGGCTTGGGCACGAAGAATCAAAGAACGGCACACGAGATATAGCTCCATGGTCATGGCGAGGCATGCTCGCGGCCACAAGCTACACCAATGAGAGGTTGAGTTACACCCGGCATTACGGTCATGGCAGGACGGATCCCGTGATCGCAACGTCCGAACGAGGTACGGTCCATCAGCCGGCTCGAAGGCACGGCACACAGACAGACAACAAGAACAACTAGCAATAAGATCCAAACACACGACCACGAGGCAAAACAACTCGACAAGACAGTGGAGTAGCACAATTCCATAGCTCGAAGGTGGATGGATCCAGTATCACAGATACATGTACAGAGAGAGTGTAAGGATGGAATACAACAGATGCATGTACCGACATATCGTAAGGATAGGGTACAACATGGTGGACATGTGTATAGGAAATAAGAGAAAGGGCTCTTCAATAGTCCAGTGTCGTATATCAATTTGGCTTTCCAACTATCGAACACCATCTATTGCTTGAGCTTACCAACAGTCTAGCATCTTCTAAGTGATTTGAAGATCTGGCAACGAAGCTACGGCACGAAGGCCGGACAGGGTCGGTGTCATAGGAAAGTGGTGAGGCTTGTTGCTACATGTTCTGGCTTCTCTCGGCCAGCTGCTGGAAGCTTCTGGCCGACTATGGCTTGCTATTGGCTGGCTGCGGCTAGCCATGGCCTGCTGCTTGCTGGCCGTGGCTGGCCGGGCAGGGCTGAGGCTGGCCGAACGAGGCTGTGGCTGGCCGGAGCCTGGCTGGAGGTGGCGCCAAGTGTCCAGGAGGTGGCGGAGCATGGCTAGGTTCCCAGCAAGGCATGGAACCACAGCACGAAGGCCGATGTCAATGGCAAGGTGTACGCTACGGCGGTGCCCGTCGTGGCTGGGTATCTACAACACGCGGCAACGCCGTCGAGACGTCGGCGCCCCGGGTGCACGTGACGGCGAAGCCCGTCATAAGTATTCATAGTGCGTCATCCGGTTGGCTGGGTTTAGTCCAGTGTGTGCGAGTGTGTTGTGTCATGCCGGTGTCATCCGAGGCGTGAGTGCCACGAAAGGACACGGCGAGTGCGCGAGTGTGCATCGTGCCTACTAACGTCAGCTCCACACGGTCGACGAGGCCCCTGCAGAAAACACGGCTCGAAAGCCGGACACATGGAGGGATCATCGGCCTTGGGCCGGCAGCAGGTAGGTAGGGGTAAAGGCAGAAGGTTCATCGGCATCTCGCCGGCAGCAGGGGTTGGATAGGTTTGGTTTTTGGTCAGCTCACCGAGGGCTTGCGGATGGCAGGTCGCTTGACGCGGGTAGGGCTCGTTGCCGGCAGAGTGCGATCGGGGTGGCCTCCAAAGACGGGTTCTGTAGGGTGGCTGCTTTCCTGCGTAGTGGAACAAACGGCACGAAGGCCGGTCTCAGCTCAATAGCGATGGGAACAGACTTAGGGTAAACAAGAGCTTGGCCCTTGATGCTTACCACTAATAGATGAA
Source organism: Eremochloa ophiuroides (assembly GCA_038502445.1). NCBI lineage: Eukaryota > Viridiplantae > Streptophyta > Magnoliopsida > Poales > Poaceae > Eremochloa > Eremochloa ophiuroides. Next base: position 80,190,771 of record JAHLJS010000001.1, read on the forward strand.
CTCTGGCAAGGAAGGAGATGGCAGGGGCGAGGCTGTAAAGGGATCTATTCTTCTGCACAGTGAGGAACAGCGGCGTGAAGGCCGTTTCAGACTTGCACGATGGTAACAGCGAAGGGAAAAGAGGAGATTACCATGGTAGCTCACCGGTTGTGAGGGACCAGTGACGGGCTACCGGTGAGCGAGGCTCTGCCGGTGGAGCATGCAGTCGGCTTGAAGGAGAGGTTGTCGGCGAGGTAATGCTCCAGCAGCCACGGAGACGGGCAACGTGGCCACGCGCAGAGAGCTCGTCGCGGCATCAGGTGATGACGACGGCGTGGCCTCGCCGTCAAGGTGGTGGTTGTCAGCGCCCATGACGCGATGCGGCGGTTTGTGGCCGTGGTGACCGCGCTCATGGCCATAGCCGTTCGCGGCCCGTGTTAGGCAGCAGAAGCGATGGCGTGGAGGTGAGTTTGGGACGGCTGCGTGGTGGCGACGTCGCGGTCGCGGCCATGGCGGTGCTCGCCGTGGCGCGCGTTCCTGCTCGGCGTGGTGGCGCCACTGTCGCAGTCACGGCAAGGGCGGTTCGTTCGGTGCACAGGGGCGACGACGTTGTGGTGGAGGGCAGACGGGGCGGTCGTGATCAGCCGGAGGCGGCTGCGGCCTCCGAGCAACAGCCGGGCGTGGCCATGGGAGCAAGGTGCTGCGGCTCGGGCAGAGCATGCACAGGGGTGTCTACGGCTAACTATGGCGCAGCTGCTGCGTGGTTCGGCAAGCAGAAGGTGGCGCGCGAGGCAGGTGGCGCGGTGTCTGGCAGAGGTGCGCCGCGGCAGCATTTGCGGAAGCCGAGGGCGGTGGCGGCACTGGAACGGAGAAGACGGAGGATGGCGGTGGCTCGGCTTCATATAGGGCGCTGGCTAGGGTTCTCAAGGGGCTCCGTTGATCCTCGGCGTCCGTGCCACGGGAGGGACACGCGGCGCATATCAGAAGGCGGTCACAGGGCGACAGGGCGCATGGGGGGCACGCGCGTGCGTGCGCTCGCGGCGAGAGCGGCGGCGGCGGCGGCTGGGTGCCTTGGGGTAGCTCTGTCCGCTAGGGTTTGGGCAGGGGGCGCAGGCAGCTGGGCCTGAGTGGGCCGCGGGGGGGCGCGTGGGCCATGTTGTGCGAGGGGGAAATGGAGGGGGCGCTGCTGGGCCGCGGGATGGAGGAAGGAGGCAGGCCTGAGGCCTGAAGGGGAGATGAGAGAGTGTTTTTCCTTTTTAATTTTTGGAGAATTTAGTGATTCGAATTATGGAATTCAAAAGGAGGTTCAACTAAATTTTGGAGGAACTCAAATATAGGTTTAGATGGTAATGGGCTTCTCCATTTGTTGAAATGAATTGAGAGGGAGAAAATATTCAAGGAAAGTTTAGCAAGAATGGCTTCGAATAAGTTCGGAAGAAAAGAAAGGGTGCTTCCTATACATATGTAATAGGAAAAGTTCGGGAGGGAGGATATATGAATTATCCTCATCAAATTTAGGGGTAGTTCGAGGAAAAATAAATGGGAGAGACGAATGGGGCAAAATTTGATGGGAGTTGCTATGGACATGTGCTCTCCGACACGATACCGTAAACCGAATAAAGAACTCCGACAAAATCATACAAGCAACTCTATATGTGTGCAACGATTGTTAGTGGTTAATCTTGGTTTCGACCTAGAACTACATGCTTCACACACATTTCCAGAAAAGTTTTAAAAAGTTTGGATTTTTGGTTATCGAAAAAACCCGAGTTGTTACAGTCCACCCCCTTACAGGAATCTCGTCCTCGAGATTTAGGAGTTTTAGTGTCAGTGGAAGGTATGCTCCAATGCACTAGGTTTTGCAAGCGAAGATTTTGAAGGAGGGTTTTGGCAAAACAGCTTTTGTGAAATATATATTTTTTGAATGGAGAGAATGATGATATAAGAGGGAGAAGCAATTTGTATAACCTTTTTCTTTTACAGAAGTACTTTTTAATCATTTTTGTGAATCAAATCAGGATACGAGGTAAGTTTTAATACCAATAACTTTTATTTAGAAAACCAATCCCGGTTTGTGTTGTTTGGAAACTGAATAGCTTGTAAATTTTGTAAGGCCCTTTTTGTTGAAAGCTTTTGAATTTTTAGGTTTTCATAACCCTTTTGAAAACACCCCTTTAAATGGAAATAGGTTTTCCTGAAATTTTTGAAAACACACGCAAAAGGCTTCGTTTCGCAAAACTTTTCTCTTAAAAGAACTTTTGGAACATAGTTTTCATAAATCCTTGCTTTCGGAAAGAGTCGTTTAAAGGATAAGAACTCTTCCCAAATTTTACAGAAGGAGGCCACGGAGTTTGAAAACTTTATTATTATTATTACTATTATTATTTTTAAAGAGGCACTTTGAAATAGAAGGGAAAATCGTTGGTAAAGAAACTCGAGTTATTCATCAAGTTTTTTATTTTCTTTAGAAATATGATTTTCATTTTAGAAACAGGAAGGATTCACTTTTGTAAATGTTTGAAATGAATTTTACTCTCTTTTTATAACAAGGTGGGGTTTTGAGAGGGGGTTTTGAACCTTTTTAAATCAAATTGGTTTTCGCAGAGATAGCTTTTCACGAACTCGATTTTTCCTTTGCAATAGATTTTTAATAGAGTACGACTTGGAAATTCAATCGTACCCAGGTACCACTTGGGGGCGGTCACGATCATGCCACGTTACCTGCACACGCCCGGCGGCAAGCCATGTGGATGCATCACAAATGGGGCCCCAAGTTTTGTAGCGGTACAGTAGGTCGGGAACGTCTTATCCCATCGAGGTACTAGGATCGGCTTGATATTCCAAGCAAGAGGGAGGAAGGAGCCTTTTGAGAAATCCTTTTTAAATGGTTTAGACGATCAATCTTTTGAAACTCATTTTTAAATTCTATTTACAAACTTGTAGAAGAGAGGTTTCCACTCAAAATTTTGAAATCAACACAGGTATTGATGAATTTTAGAAACTAAGCCATTTTAAAATCTTTTGCAATGAACTTTTGGTAAAAGATGTTTTAAAAATGGGGGTATGCGGAGTTAAAACCATTTAAAGGAAATCGTTTTACAATTGCCAGAAATCCTTTCAAGATGGTTGATTTGAAACCTTGTTTGGAAATTAGAGAACGTTTTTGTGAAGTTTTGGAATCGGGAAAAATTTAGAAGGAGTTTTGAATCAATATGAGTTAAATAGCAAAATCTTTTGAATGCCTTATTTTCTGTAACAATTTTCAAAACTTGGTTTAGTTTTCGAATCAAAGCTTCACTCCGTTTGTTAATTTTAAACAAAATCAGTTTTGGATAATGAGTTGGAAATCATTTCTCCTTTCTGAAGAGCACGGCGTTCGCAATCGAGTTGATTTTCAAAAACCGTCTCTTTCCAAGGTTGTACTCTTTTGAAAACAAGTTTGAAAGATAAACTTATTTTGGTTTTGCTAAATTCTTTTCACAAGAGTTGGGAATACCCTCTTCGCAAGCATTTGTTTTAAAAATTCAAATTGCCGTCTATTTTGAAAACAGAGTTTATTTGTATATAAATTGGAGGTTTGGGTGAAATCAAAAGCTTTTTAAGCAAAATCTGGGCCGATGATTTTCCTATTTTGAAATTATTTTGTTAAAGAGTAGAACTTTTGCCTTTTGAAAGAAATTTTTGTAACACCATTTGGAAAACAGTGGGTTTTCAAATCATTTGCAAGGAGCTTTTAAATACATGGTATGTAGAGTAGAAGAGCCGAAAACATTTTCTTTTGGAAGTTCAGAAGGTTTTGAAATCATTTTTCATTTGAAATGGAGTTGTTTTTTTAATTAGAGAAAAGGAATCTTTTCAATCCCAAGTGGGGAGGCTATTTTGAAGATGCATGGAGTTGAAAATCTGAAATCAATTTTGAAATGGAGTGGTAAAGATATGCTGCTTTGGTCCTGTACTTCCATCTAGTGGTCAGGGTCGCTCGTTTGAGCATATAGCGATCTTGGTTTTCAGCTAGCCAGGTTTCGATCCTCGGACCTGTGGGTTATGGGCGGTTCCTGGAGTCTCACGTATATAAAATAATTTTATAGCCTACACTCAGGCAATATAAACGCAAAGAAGCATAAGAAGCAAAAAGATCCAGGCAATCAGGCAGCATTACATCTCCTATATGCATAGTGTTTACTTAAGGCGACTCCTAAGCCTTTATAGTCTTACACATCTAGCGGTCTATCGTGGGCAATCAAAAGAGAACTCCACTTCTTATGGGTCAACTTTTAGAATAGGTAAGATTAGTTAGCAGAAGAATTCAAGGCGGGGAAAGGAATCAAGTGTTAGTATTAAAACTCAAGGCAGAGGGGAAAACTGTTTTCGCAACAAGTTTTTAGATGGAAATGTTGGCTCATACACTAGCATCTGGTTCTAATGGTCTCGTCCTAAGGTCAAGTATGGTTCTGATACCAACTGAAACATCCTCGATTTTCCACGAAGGGAAAATCCAAAGAATGAGTTATAATGCGATCATACCAAAGTTTGATTCCACCACATTATCATATATCAGTTGAAATCACAGTCATACAGCGTATGATTACAAGCTTTACAAATTTTACCTCATTTGAGGATACATCTATTAGCTTAATCTAGCAGAAGCGTATCTGTTGTCATCAGAGTTGGCGGAATATGTTGTCGAGTGAAGGCTCCTCCTTCATGGGTATCATCAGAGTCAATCTTGGCGCAGCATAGTCTTCACTCCTGAACCAAACTTGAGCGTAGACACGAGACCTTCTAATACTTCTTATCTCAATATCTCTGTTAGTCAGGTAATCTGCACACCGCCAGATATGTGCAGGCCATGGTCAGCACCGATGAGCTTTAGTGGAAAAGAGAAAACAAAGGATCTGGCGATCCTAATATTTGGCTGTGGTTTGCATCCTAAGCACATGCAAAGTAGTATCCAGTAGTAAATTTTATAATAGTTCGTCAAGTTTTAACCCATATCACACCATCCATCAGTCCATCCCAGTTCCATTATCCCACCCATACACCACCTCACACACACCTCGCGCTCAGTCGACAGGCCCAACTCCCTCTCGGGTCCTGTCTCAACGGCACACTGCCACACCGGGCATACTGCCGGACAATCATCAACCAGGGGGAGAAAAGAATATATCGCTCCCTAAGAAGTGCAACAGGACTCAGGAAAGGTCCATAGCCGAGGAATCGGCATATGTATCGATCGATCAACCAAACACTCTGCAGAGGTTCTACCACTCACAAGATTAGCCATCATAGATGCCGTACGAACATCTAGGCAGAATTCCGGGTGCTTACTTGCCTAGGTCGATGCCACCCTACCACTCAGCCCTGGGACATTCCGGATCCTACACCATCACGCTGAGACTGGGAGACACAGTACTGGGCCCAATCAGTGGTACTGCGCATCTAGAACGGTACGGGAATCTCAACATCCGTCATCGCCCACCCATATCACATCTCAACCAAGCAGTAGTGGCATCGCCCTACCAAGTAGTCCAGCCGTTCCCCGCCCATCGAAGACGAGTGAGTAGTAAAGGATTCCCAAAGTTCCTGGTCACCGGAAGTGTGACTAAATAGACCAAGCAGGCTTTCTCCATCTTAGGGGATACTCTCCCCGTGCCATCACAGCACCTCCATTCACGGGGTTTCAATCCACGCAGGGTATCCATCCCAGAACCACCTCATAAACCATTACCCGCCACAGGTATCTCTCGTGGGAATGCCCAGGTTGCACCCCGGCAAGACTTGGTTACACAGCTCATCGTATATAGCCCACTTGGTCAACTCGACCCTCACCACGCACCCAAGACACACGCAGCACGCTCACAGTCCACTAGTCTGGCATCCCAAGCCAAACCATTCCCATATGTTCACCACTAGCATCACATCACAGATACAATGCGAGTGGAGTTAATAAATATGGTGATGTAACATGCAAGCAAGCAGGTAGATAGAAATGTATAAAAGAGCGTGAGCGCGAAGCTGAGTAGCATAGTAGAGTGGTTGCAAGCAGTGTAATAATGGCTTAGGTAGTTGCATGCATCATATACCAGCAAAGGAGTAAATATAAAGCACTAGCATTTCTATATATGCAATGTCTAATAGGATTCTCTAAAAGAAGGTGCTGCCATGATACCTGCGTTGTCGAGGAAGTAGTGGTATGAGCACTCCTCAGTTAGTGTAGTCGTTCTGCTGGGTAACGTCCTCCAGGGTGACTTCTCTCCACGATTCCTGTCGTCGTCCATGTTCTCCTCCTCCAGCGGGTCTCAACCCGATCGTCGCTAATCCGGAAATGGCTACTCCGCAAAGCAATACAAGCCAAGAAAACACCCAATACACCAAAAGATGACGGGACGCGGGAAGATCCATTAATACTGGAGAAATAATAAAAGGTACACGACTTGGCCCTCTCGGCGTATGTCCAATTTCATCGGGCCAAAGAAAAATTAAGAGTGGGGTTTGCTATGCACAAGCTTATGTCATGGCCAAGCCAATATGGCTTTATAATAAATGGTTTAGGCCAGAGCTGATCCATAGCAAACACCATGGCTCGCAATCTTCCGATCCAAACGCAACGGAGAAGACGGGGATCGGAGGACGGCCGATCAGAAGGGAAGAACAAGGAATCACCAACAATAAATGTTACACAAAATAGAGCGAGTGTTTAATCCACTTGTAGGATACCAAGGCTGTGATTCAAACGGGTACAATCATACAAGTGCTTATACACCAACAATTAATAGAGAGGGGAGTTAGCTAGGCATGTCCATATCATATTCTCGGTCACATCTTTAGTGAAGATGGTTTTAACTAGTCGATCGGGTCGACTCACATAGGTCCGAGATCTTGATGTAGACCATAGCTTCTCTAATCTAAAAAGGGTTAGTCCAATCTTTGATCCAATCATCACGAACAAGACGGGGTCGAACAGAGCGGGCTATATGGAAACGAAGAACGAGGAACATAATAACGCGGTGGTCATCTTCTTCCAACGCACACACCACGGCATGGACGGGGCGAGAGAAGAAAGCGACCCCAGAAGAAACAAGTACTCAAACCACTCGTAGGGTACCACGACCTGGGTGCACTAGCACTAAGTCATCTCTCAGATTTGTAGCGGTGCGGTTGTCACCGCAGAATTAAAGAAATACAGCGGTCGCATAGGGTACAAGCATACGAGGGCTTGGGCACGAAGAATCAAAGAACGGCACACGAGATATAGCTCCATGGTCATGGCGAGGCGTGCTCGCGGCCACAAGCTACACCAACGAGAGGTCGAGTTACACCCGGCATTACGGTCATGGCAGGACGGATCCCGCGATCGCAACGTCCGAACGAGGTACGGTCCCTCAGCCGGCTCGAAGGCACGGCACACAAACAGACAACAAGAACAACTAACAATAAGATCCAAAGACACGACCGCGAGGCAAAACAACTCGACAAGACAGTGGAGTAGCACAATTCCATAGCTCGAAGGTGGATGGATCCTGTATCACAGATACATATACAGAGAGAGTGTAAGGATGGAATACAACAGATGCATGTACCGACATATCTTAAGGATAGGGTACAACATGGTGGACATGTGTATAGGAAATAAGAGAAAGGGCTCTTCAATAGTCCAGTGTCGTATATCAATTTGGCTTTTCAACTATGGAACACCGTCTATCGCTTGAGCTTACCAACAGTCTACCATCTTCTAAGTGATTTAAAGATCTGGCAACGAAGCTACGGCACGAAGGCCGGACAGGGTCGGTGTCATAGGAAAGTGGTGAGGCTTGTTGCTACATGTTCCGACTTCTCTCGGCCAGCTGCTTGAAGCTTCTGGCCAGCTATAGGCTTGCTATTGGCTGGCTGCGGCTAGCCATGGCCTGCTGCTTGCTGGCCGTGGCTGGCCGGGCAGGGCTGAGGCTGGCCGAACGAGGCTGTGGCTGGCCGGAGCCTGGCTGGAGGTGGCACCAAGTGGCTGGGAGGTGGCGGAGCATGGCTAGGTTCCCAGCAAGGCTTGGAACCACAGCACGAAGGCCGATGTCAATGGCAAGGTGTACGCTACGGCGGTGCCCGTCGTGGCTGGGTATCTATAACACGCGGGAACGCCGTCGAGACGTCGGCGCCCCGGGTGCACGCGACGGCGAAGCCCGTCATAAGTATTCATGGTGCGTCATCCGGTTGGCTGGGTTTAGTCCAGTGTGTGCGAGTGTGTTGTGTCATGCCGGTGTCATCCGAGGCGTGAGTGCCACGAAAGGACATGGCGAGTGCGCGAGTATGCATCGTGCCTACTAACGTCAGCTCCACACGGTCGACGAGGCCCCTGCAGAAAACACGGCTCGAAGGCCGGACACATGGAGGGATCATCGGCCTTGGGCCGGCAGCAGGTAGGTAGGGGTAAAGGCAGAAGGTTCATCGGCATCTCGCCGGCAGCAGGGGTTGGATAGGTTTGGTTTTTGGTCAGCTCACCGAGGGCTTGCGGATGGCAGGTCGCTTGACGCGGGTAGGGCTCGTTGCCGGCAGAGTGCGATCGGGGTGGCCTCCAAAGACGGGTTCTGTAGGGTGGCTGCTTTCCTGCGTAGTGGAACAAACGGCACGAAGGCCGGTCTCAGCTCAATAGCGATGGGAACAAACTTAGGGTAAACAAGAGCTTGGCCCTTGATGCTTACCACTAATAGATGAACTCTGGCAAGGAAGGAGATGGCAGGGGCGAGGCTGTAAAGGGATCTATTCTCCTGCACAGTGAGGAATAGCGGTGTGAAGGCCGTTTCAGACTTGCTCGATGGTAACAGTGAAGGAAAAAGAGGAGATTACCATGGTAGCTCACCGGTTGTGAGGGACCGGTGACGGGCTACCGGTGAGCGAGGTTCTGCCGGTGGAGCATGCAGTCGGCTTGAAGGAGAGGTTGTCAGCGAGGTAGTGCTCCAGCAGCTACGGAGACCGGCAACGTGGCCACGCGCAGAGAGCTCGTCGCGGCATCAGGTGTTGACGACGGCGTGGCCTCGCCGTCGAGGTGGTGGTTGTCAGCGGCCATGACGCGATGCGGCGGTCTGTGGCCGTGGTGACCGGGCTCACGGCCATAGCCGTTCGCGGCCCGTGTCAGGCAGCAGAGGCGACGGCGTGGAGGCGAGTTTGGGATGGCTGCGTGGTGGCGACGTCGCAGTCGCGGTCGTGGCGGTGCTCGCCGTGGCGCGCGTTCCGGCTCGGCGTGGTGGCGCCAATGTCGCAGTCGCGGCCGGGGCGGTTCGTTCGGTGCGCAGGGGCGACGACGTTGTGGTGGAGGGCAGACGGGGCGGTCGTGATCAGCCGGAGGCGGCTGTGACGCGGCTGCGGCCTCCGAGCAACGGCCGGGCGTGGCCATGGGAGCAGGGTACTGCGGCTCGATCAGAGCGTGCACAGGGGTGTCTGCGGCTAACTGTGGCGCAGCTGTTGCGTGGCTCGGCGAGCAGAAGGTGGCGCGGTGTCCGGCAGAGGTGCGCCGCGGCAGCATTTGCGGAAGCCGAGGGCGGTGGCGGCACTGGAACGGAGAAGACGGAGGATGGCGGTGGCTCGGCTTCATATAGGGCGCTGGCTAGGGTTCTCAAGGGACTCCGTTGATCCTCGGCGTCCGTGCCACGGGAGGGACACGCGTCGCATATCAGAAGGCGGTCACGGGCGGCAGGGCGCATGGGGAGGCGTGCGCGTGCGTGCGCATGCGGCAGAGAGCGGCGGCGGCGGCTGGGTGCCTTGGGGTAGCTCTATCCGCTAGGGTTTGGGCAGGGGGCGCGGCAGCTGGGCCTGAGTGGGCCGCGGGGGGGCGCGTGGGCCGTGTTGCGTGAGGGGGAAATGGAGGGGGCGCTGCTGGGCCGCGGGATGGAGGAAGTAGGCAGGCCTGAGGCCTGAAGGGGAGATGAGAGAGTGTTTTCCCTTTTTAATTTTTGGAGAATTTAGTGATTCGAATTATGGAATTCAAAAGGAGGTTCAACTAAATTTTGGAGGAACTCAAATATAGGTTTAGATGGTAATGGGCTTCTCCATTTGTTGAAATGAATTGAGAGGGAGAAAATATTTAAGGGAAATTTAGCAAGAATGGCTTCGAATAAGTTTGGAAGAAAAGAAAGGGTGCTTCCTATACATATGTAATAGAAAAAGTTCGGGAGGGAGGTATGAATTATCCTCATCAAATTTAGGGGTAATTCGAGGAAAAATAAATGGGAGAGACGAATGGGGCAAAATTTGATGGGAGTTGCTATGGACATGTGCTCTCCGACACGATACCGTAAACCGAATAAAGAACTCCGACAAAATCATACAAGCAACTCTATATGTGTGCAACGATTGTTAGTGGTTAATCTTGGTTTCGACCTAGAACTACATGCTTCACACACATTTCCAGAAAAGTTTTAAAAAGTTCGGATTTTTGGTTATCGGAAAAACCCAAGTTGTTACAAACTTAGTGCGTGATTTTTTTCCTGCTTCAAACTTGAAGGAATATTTTCTCTAGATCATTTTCCTTCTGTGGAAATAATATTTAGCATTCAAAATAGGCTCTCTCCCCTAATGCTAATATTATATCTTTAATAGCATACTTCAATATATATACCCTATCATGGGCTTAAAATAATCAAATTCATGTATCTCTACCTGCAAGTGGAGGCCCATTCATGTATACTATGATATAATTTTATAGGAAATATTCACGCACATAAGTAAATATGGGGGTTATTATACATTATATGCAGTGAGCTAGAATACATAAATGTTCAGCATTTCTACAAACTCAGGGATGTTCTCCCCTGATGCACATATCATAGTTCATAAAACTATTGTATTATCTAGCTTCTTTATTGTTTAGCCCAAAAAATTAATCCAAGTACTCATACATAACAGTGGACCATATACTTTAAATATATAGAATACACAACATTTAAATTCACATGGAATTTCTTCTAGAATTTTCTAATTGTCATTAATACAAAATTTCGCTAGTGCCTTTTCTTCGTAAATCCAAAATCGTCATAATTGTGTTATCCACATTTTAATTCCACAATAATTCAGCCCATTCAATTGGGTCACTTCTCCATTTAACCAACGTCGCCAGCGGTTAGGACCTTTCCATCTTCGTTTCTCATGATCAATACAGTAGATGAAAATAGTAGAATAAGTAGACATAAGATAAGGAGATTATTCTTTATTTCTCTGAATATCGATGATTATAACATAGAGCTCCCACATATATATAGTTCTGCCAAGTTCTAAGAGTTTTGGTAAAAACCCATATACAAACATATTAGGATTAAAATTACTTCTTCTCCTTTCCTTTTAAGATTTTAAGACAGAAAATTCCTATGTTTGAGGACATTCCGGACCTCCATCACATAACTTTGAGGAGGAGAGCCGCAGTAGATAGCCAGAGCAAACCGAGCAGCGGTCGGGCAACCCCAACTGAATCTGACCACTTCGTCAAAATACATAAAAAATATCAGCCAAATCCAGGCTCCAGTAGCCTAGTTGAAACAGCCGAACCACTGGACGACATCAACAACAATACCAAGATACTGAACAATATAGTCACAACCTCGAAAACACTTGAGCCGAACGAGCCGGACCCGACTTCAACTTTGACCATTTATCTTATTTAAAAATTAATTCAAATGTGTAAAATTTTAATTCATAGTTCTAACTACTTTGATAATAAAGCAAATTATATAATTTTTTTGAACTTTTTTTAATAAAACGAATGATCAAAGTTGATGTCTGAAGTCAACGGTCTCAATAATTTAGGAACGGTTTTCAACGTATGACTTTGATTTTATATTTCTATAAAAATATTTATTGATATATGTATACTTTTATAAAAATATATTTAAAGATAAATCTATTTATATAGGTTTCATGTTTTCAAACTTAACTATTTAAAAGTTATTCATGATTTATATTCCCAATGTTTGGTCAAGACCTTTTTTAAACGTCATCTTTTACCAGAGGGAGTACCTACTATTTCCTCCATTTTAAATTAATGTCATTAATTTGTTAATCATTAGAGTTACTTGAATCGTAATTTAGGAGTAAAAATTTACATATTTCAACTAACTTTTAAATAAAATAAAAAATCGAAGTTGAAATAGGTTAACGACAACATTAATTTAATAACAGAGCCTGAGACCCTGTTCGTTTCATCTAAAAAGCGTTTACTATTTTTTAGCTCTGGAACAGTGTTTTCCTCTAAAAAAATCAGCAACAGCCGAAATCAGCTCAGCTTATCAGCTCCAGCGAACAGAGCCTCAAACGCGGAAAAAATCTCTATAAATAAGGTTCACACTGTATGAAGGAACGGCAGCTGCAGGTTCCAAGTACACTTGCTAAACACTAGCGGCCACATCTGCTCGCTGCTGATCGCATGATTCGCATCGTCGTCTGCTCTTACTGCAGGCCATCTGTCTGCCTCCTCGTCTGCTCTTTCTGCTGGATCGCATCCTCGAAAGATTTTAAGGTATGATTCAAAGTCGGATGCTTTTCTTTTCGGCACTAGTAGTGGGGAATGGGGACGTGCTCCTATTTGCTTTTAGCTGCTGTATACCAATTTGACGACGGACGAGATCTATGCGCGGGTGTTGGCCACCGCCGTCGAAGCACCCATTGCTCTGGCGGACCGCCACCGATGTCCGTCGCGCTCGCAGAGGGGAGAGAAAGGATCGAGATACGAATCCAGGAGAGAGCGACAGAAAAATGAAAGTTGGAGCGAAGCCTTTTCCATCCGCGCTAGCTGAGCCCCGCTCCGCTCCGCCCTCCGCCGGCGGCCACCCGGCCTCGGCGTCCTCTGCAGTTTGGCCCCTCCCCCCTCCTCCACCATGGGCCCTGCGTGCTAGCACCTCTCCTGCCACATGAAGCGATGGCAGCTGGGTTGGTCGGCCCTCCGCTGACGCGTCGGCGGTTGACTGCCTAAGCTGATTCGTCGGCGTTTCCCGACGAGGGCAACATCCGTTACACCTCTTTCCCGCCTGTAAGTGCCTTTCCTCGCCCCTTGACTTCCGCCGTGGCGCTGCTGGAGCTTTGGTCCAGTTTCAAAGACTAGAAACAGATCTGAACCCAATAGCACTGTCAGACTCAAATGATGAGTGGAATTACACTTGGGGTTCCAAAAACTTCTCCTCGTCTAGGATTTATAAGGAACTAATGTGTCATCCTGTTGTCCACCCTGTCTTCAAATGGATTTGGGTAAGCGCTTGCCAGCCCAAGCATAAAGTTTTTTTTTTTGGCTACTTATCAAAGATGGACTCAGCACAAGTAACATTCTCAGAAGAAGGAATATGGCTCTGGATAGTTACTATTGTGTACTCTGTAGCCTTGCCACGGAGGAAACTTCCAATCACCTGTTTCTTGAATGCAGCTTTGCCAAACACTGCTGGAGCCTTTTAGGGGGTCAATATACCTGATAGCAACCTCCCTGGTACCGTATCAGCTCTAAGAGCTCAGCTAGCGTCAGGATTTTTCATGGTTCCAGTCACTGAGTCACCCTTATCTGCTGGGTAATCTGGACAGCAAGGAATGGGCTAATCTTCAATGGAGTGCAACCAAGAATTCAAAGCTGCAAAGGTAATCTTGTGAGTTATAGCTGGTTGCGCACAGAATTAAGGAGAGTCAACAAGCAAGCTTCGATTCATGGATCAGGAACCTCAACCTAGATCGTTGACTAAGTCTGTTCAATTGATTTTCTTCCTCTCCTTTTTTGCCCCTTAGTGTTCCCTAGTTTTTTTAGTTTCCCTGTTTTTGTTGTAACCTTATTACCGGCTACCTTTTGTTTTATTTCAATAAATCTTCTGTAGGGGCTTAGGCTCCTCCAGTTCCTTCAAATAAATAAATAAATAAATGAAAGACGAACCAGAGCCCCACGCCGCCACTGCCATTGTGGCTTTTTGACTTTTTGTTATAAATCCCCCACCCACCTACTAGGTTCAGTTACAAAATCACCCGATTAGCACATGTTTAACCACTTCTCTTTTTTGCATGTTTCCAACAGTAGAGTTAGAGGGAAAGGCCAGCTTACCTAAGGTAACATTATTAAAGTATATCTAAATGGTAAAATTTTGTTTCACAATATGTTAGTTTAATTGACTTCTTTTTTTAAAAAAAAAATCTTTAAAATTTTCAATACCGTACTCCTCAATTTTTGTAACTTTGATAAGGACTCCATCTCCTGTAACATCCAAATGAATGAAAATTGGTTGAATCGGTTAAGCGTATGCGAATTGGGGCAGATCAAAAGATGGGTAGATTAGCTGTTGGTGATACATGGTCAAGAAGCTACCCCAATTCACATGGCCCAAACTTGATTGCTGGTTTACCATTTTTCCCCCTTCCCCCCTATTCAGTTTGATGTTCTCTTGTTTATCTTCTTTTTCTCTTCCTTTTTTTCTTTTAAAAAAAAGAACCTTTGTGGTTTGTCTCTCACAGGGTTCACCCTAACTCTTGTGACAAAAAAGAACTTGTTGCTATTGTATAGGTATAGATATACACGTAACTCTATATTAGTATTAGCATTGGTTATTTTTTTTATACAATAATTTATTAGAAAGAGATGATTGCTAGTATCATTTGTTCCTCAATTTGTTCTAGAAATTCCATTTTAGCTCTCGTAAAATATCTTGCATACTAATATAAAAAATGACTTTAATTTATTTACTACAGCAAGAGCTAAAACAGAAGTAATGGCTGTGGTTCTGGATGCTTTTGCATCCTATGTCACCAACCTGCTTATGAAGATGGCAAGAGAAGAGGTGGGAATGCTTTTGGGTGTCTCCAGTGAGATTAACAGCCTGGGCATCAAGCTCAGGGACCTCAGGAACTTGCTCGCTGATGCCGACAGAAGGAACATCACAGATTATAGGGTGCAGGGGTGGGTGAGAGAGCTCAAGGATGCTATGTTTGACACCATTGACATCTTGGACCTGTGCCAGATGAGGGCCATGGAGTGTGGCCCAACCATCAGGAGCAGAGGTAGCTGTTGCAAATCAGTTCTGTTGTGCCTGCAGAACCCCGTCACCACCCACTGCATTGGCAGCCGCATTAGGGCACTGAACCGGAAGCTAGATGATATCAAGGAGAGGAGTGGTCAGTTCAGGTTCATCAACCTTGGCTCCTATGAGGACCATAACAGCAAGGTGTCCTCAAACTCAGCTGTCAACCGCGAGACGACAGGAGAGCCCTTTCGGTCTGATTTGGTAGTTGGTGAGAAGATAAGAGAAGACACACAAGGACTTGTGGAGATGCTAACAGAAAAAGATGGTCGTGGCAGGGACATCATGGTTATTGCCATCATGGGTGTTGGCGGCATTGGCAAGACTACCCTCGCCCGGGAGATCTTCAACCATGAGGTTATCAAGGACAGTTTCGACAAGAGGATATGGCTGAGCGTCAATCAAAACTTTGACAAAGCCGAACTGCTCCGAACTGCCATCACCCTTGCTGGTGGGGAACACCGTAATGAGAAAGCAATGGCTGTGCTCCAGCCAGCCCTTGCTTCTGCCTTGGCAGAGAAGAAACTCTTGCTGGTCATGGATGACGTGTGGTGCCACAAGGCATGGGAGGATGTGCTCCAAATACCATTGCTTAATGCTATGCTTCAAGAAGGTAGCCGAGTCATTATCACCACAAGGGATGAAAGAGTCGCTCGAGCGATGAAAGCAGAGGAACCCTACCACCATGTCGAAAAACTGAGTCTTGAGGATGCCTGGTCATTGCTTAAGAAGCAGGTACATAAGACTTACTATTTTTAATACATTTCGTTTGCAACTGTGCATTCTGCTTCAAGCGATATATTTTTTGTTTGTCCTTTTTTTGTGATTAAATAGATCGTTAACAAGCTTTACTCGACATGTTGCAATGTAACTGTTTGTGCTGATAGATAAAGTTCTAGTAATAGACTGCTTAATTAAATTAACACTGAAATGTGGAGTTAGCCCATTTCAAAACAAACTTCTGCATCTAAAGATATGACTGTATTGACTTACATGGTATACGTGCATCAATTCAAGCTTGTGAGAGCATTTTTGGTTTATCTTTAAGCTAGACGCGAGTTGTGCACTGAGATGGTCTAAATTTTCATAACATTGACATGAAATGGAGTACTGCTATTACGAAATTTGTACCAATTAACTAACAAAACCCATCAGGTTTCAAATCCAGCAATCCATTCATTAACATGGCATTAAAAAGGAGTGATGTTCATCTTAAACTTCTAGATTTGAACTAGTATAAGAACTATTAAACGTGTTGTTTCGCAGAATTGGAGTCAGATTAGGTTATTCTGAACACACAATTTAAAAAGGCACAATTTAGTGCCCTAAAAACTTACCTGACAGGGCTACTAGAAGGTGAAATTTAATCTGAAAATGCTCGGCAAGCATTATAAAATATATGAACATAATATCGTACTTATAAACATAATGAAGATGGAATTATTTTATTACTGCCCCTTTATCAAATATCAACTCAGTGGTCTTCAATTCCCTGCAGGTAGTCTCAAATGAAATAGATGTAGCTGATATTGATATGCTAAAGGATATTGGAGTGGAAATTGTGGCAAAATTTGATGGTCTGCCACTTGCAGTCAAAGTGATGGGAGGTCTATTGTGCCAGAAAGATAAAAACAGAAGTGACTGGGAGAAAGTTCTGAATGATGCTGCATGGTCTGTTGCTGGGATGCCAGAAGAGCTAAACTATGCTGTATACCTAAGCTACGAAAATCTGTCACCTTGTTTGAAGCAATGCTTCTTGCACTACTCCCTCCTCCCCAAAAATATAGTCTTTGGTTATGATATCATTGTTGGAATGTGGATCTGTGAAGGATTTGTCCATGGAAACTCATTGGATGAACTAGAAGAATTAGGAATACAGTACTACAAGGAGTTAATCACACGGAACCTCATTGAGCCAGACAAAGAGTATATTAATCAGTATCATTGCAGCATGCATGATATTGTCCGGTCTTTTGGTCAATGTGTATCAGGAGATGAAGCACTAGTAGCTCACAGTGATGACATTGGTACTACTAGTAAACTCAGTTCACAAAAGTTAATCCGGCTGTGTCTAGAAATGAGAGGTTGCAAATCAGAGGGGCTACAATGGGGCATGTTAAAAGCACAGAGATATCTGAGAACACTGATAGCAGTTGGCCAATTCAATGTGAAGCCTAGTGATTCACTGGAATCCTTTTCAAGGTTACGGACCTTGCATATACAATCTTCAGATGTTTCTGCTCTGGCTGACTCTATGTGTCAACTGAAGCACTTGAGGTATTTGTCCATACGGTACTGTGATATATCTAGATTGCCAGAAAATATTGGCAAAATGAAATTCTTGCAGCTCATTAGTCTTAGAGGATGTAAAAATCTGGTGAAACTTCCTGATAGCATTGTAAAACTAGGGCAGCTGAGGTACCTTAGCCTTACTGGAACAGGTATAAATGCTGGCATTCCTAGGGGGTTCGGTCGCCTAACAAATTTAAGGAAACTATATGGTTTTCCTGCCCACATGCGTGGCAATTGGTGCAGTTTAGAAGAGTTGGGCTCTCTAACCCAGCTCAGGGATCTTGCAATACATTGTCTCGAGAATGTATCCGCTACCTCGTTTGCCACAAAGGCGAGGTTGGGTTCCAAGGAGCATCTTACCTATTTGACACTAGGGTGCAGCAGCCGATTAGGTGACGATGGGTTGGTCACCAAAGATGGAAGTAGTACCTCTGAGGTAGAGAAGAGACGAATTGAGGAGGTATTTGATGAGCTATGGCCTCCTCCCTTCTTAGAAACCCTTGACATCGGAGGATATTTTGGTCAGCGGCTCCCATGTTGGATGATGTCATCAAAGGCAATGGTGTCCCTTAAATTCCTGAGGTTTCTCACAATGGATGACCTGGCCTTCTGTACCCAGCTGCCTGATGGTTTGTGTGAGCTCCCCTGTTTGCAGCTGCTGCAGGTTGATCACGCTCCAGCCATCAAGCGCGTGGGGCCTGATTTCCAGCGGCCCTGCCATCATCCGCCCCATCCAGGCGTAGCGTTTCCTAGACTGCGTAGGCTGGAATTTATAGGAATGGTGGAGTGGGAGGAGTGGGAGTGGGGGCAGGGAGCTAACTTGCAAGTCATGCCAGTTTTAGATTTGCTCCTACTGAAGAGATGCAAGTTACGGGCCCTTCCTCCTGGCCTGACCTATCATGCAAGGGCGCTGAAGAAGATGATCGTATATGAGGTCCAGCACCTTAGCTCTCTGGAGAATTTGGTTTCAGTTGTGGAGCTTGATTTGTTTGACAACCCCAACCTGGAGAAGATCGCAAACCTCCCCAAATTGCAAAAGCTTACCATTGTTAAGTGCCAAAAGATGAAACTACTGTATGGCCTGCCTGCAATCCAGAGACTCGAGTTGGAGGACCACTGCATGGATGCCCTCCCAACATACCTGCAGAGTGTAAATCCCAGGCATCTCCTTCTGGACTGCAGCCTACTGCTGCTCACTTCCATAGCCATTGGAGGAAAATATGGCACCGAGTGGGAGAAGTTTAGCCATATCCAGCATGTCAATATGTATGCTTGTGATGGACAGAATCCAAGGAAGTGGCACTTGCTGTACAAGGGAGAATCCAATAGCTTTGAGACCAATATCAATGACAGCTCTACCAAACTTGGAGGTAAATTAAAGCAACACCTTCTGCATTAGTCTTCTCCTGCCCTTCTGTTCTTCCTCAATATATATTAAACTGAATTGTGAACTTGTTTAGTACTTTCTTCTTCAGTTCACATTACCGACTCAGGGGAAGAAGGTGCACCAAAGGTGCTCACAAGATTAAGAATACCATCTCAAGCAAAAAAGAAAGTGTTTAGGATAAGGGATTCTGGGAAGAGTACACATTGACTCCCTGTTTGGAGTATAGGTATTTTCTTTCTGTGAAGTTTCCAGAATAAATTTCGATATGCATGTACTGTATAAAGAAATTACTAGGATTGTTCTCATTACTTTGGCATTCCCCCTCTTCTGTGATATTTTTAGTCAGATCATGCATCTTTGCACAATTTTTTCCTATAGGTACTTCGTGATGTTTTATGCGCAGGCATTTTTGTTTTCTTGGTACATGTCCTCTCCTTTTACTGTAAGCCTTGGTACCTCATAACGCAATTTTTTGCAGCATATAAGAGATGCGAGTGCACTCTTGCAGAGGTTGCGGACCTTATTGATCATCATCACATAGAAGCTAGAACCAGTGCTGCCCGAACATGTTTAGCCAAACTGCTGCGTCAAAGGTAGAAGCCATAGCAAGGTAACAAGAGCAATTGAGTAACTTGTCTAATTCGACCTGTAATTCTGTGTTAGGCTAGCAGGGCACGACAACGTGATATTTTCTGATTTGGGTTCATGTTATCAAAGATATACGATTTGGCTTTTAACGTTTCTCGATGATACTGAGCAAGGTTTCTTTCACCCCTTGATAATTTCAGGACTGTTTAACGAGATGTTTTGTTTTCACTTCACCAGATTCCTTCTGACGATCGGAACTGCTATCTGGAGATGAGCTGCACCTTCCACATCCGCTGTGAGACGTGAGTGGCCTTCGAGCTGACGAGCCTTTGACATCTAGGAATATGAGTGCTAAATCATGTGTTCTGCTAACATGGGCATCATTGATCTAGTTATGAAGGCCGGACGCCGTTGGGACGTGAGGCATCAGCTGATATATCAGGTACTATTGAGGGCAATGGTAGTAGACAACGTGCAGCATCGCCGGCTGCACCGCTGCAGCGTCCGTGCCTCTACAACTTGGGCACCACCGCGCATGTGGAGCTGGAACGGCATGCGTGGTAGCTTTGGACAGGCTGAGGTCTTGCAGCCGCCTGAATGGAATGGCGGTGTGGACTGTAGATATTGGCCGACCAGAAACTGAAGGCCTACTATGGTCTGACACAAGTGTGGCCACATTGCAGGAGTACGCGACAAGTATACTGTTTACTGTGTGGCCAAAGTGCCCGCGTCAGAACGCTAGGTCATACTCCCTCCGTCTCAAAGGAAGTCGTTTTGGGTGTTCGTGACATAAGTTTGACTTGATTTATAGAAAATACGTGTAATATTTATATCTTTAAATAAATTTATTAAAAAATTAGATCTAAAGATCTTTTTGATAATACTAATTCTAATTGATGATATTTATTATTTATAAAAATTATCGGCGGTTGTTTCTCGAGAAAGCGAGAACGATATCCTTTTTGGAACGGAGGGAGTACCATGTTAAAAAAGGATACACCCTCTTCAAACTTTTTGGCCATTCCTATCTAGGTTCTCAAACTAAAAAACTGATTATGTAGGTCGTTTAGGCTAAAAATAAGCGCTGATTCTGACTGATGCTGATTTATTCTGAGAGAAAAATACTATTTTGTGACTAAAAATAAGTGTTGATTGGTCAAACCAACAGGTTACACCAAAGATTCTACCACGCCATCACTAGCATCTGACATGGCACACACGTGGTTGTGCCACGGTGGCAGCTACACACTGTAGCTATGCCAACTTCTAAAAAAACCCTAGATAGGAGAGCACGGATCGGCCGCTGCCGTCGCGCGGGCTTGCAAGCAAGTGCCGCTGCGTGCTTGCGTCCACGCGGGCGAGCAGCTATGGTCAGCGTGTGCACACTACGGGCGCGCGGGCAAAGCCGTCGCATGATAGATAGAGCCATAGCTATGAGGAATTGAAGAATATGATGCAGTGAGGTCGATGAATTTTTGGATGGAGGCGGACCTAGGCGGCATCGATGAACTCCCTGTTGCCCGTTGGACATGATCTCGCGGTGGAGGTCCAGGTTCAGCGGGTCGCAACAATGTGCCCCTGCAAGTGCTCAGTGCTGACACGTCCTTGCAAGTGTTCGTCCCTGCAAGTGCGCGCCCAGTCCTCGTTGTGCTCGCAAATGCTCTCCCCGTCCCCTGCAAGTGCTCGCCTATGTCTTCGCTGCGTTTGCATGCACGCTTGCAGCGGCGCCGGAGGCGCCTGCTCGCACGCTCGCAGCAGGCGCGGCCCCGTGCTCGCCAGCTCTCAGGCCACGTGCTGCAACGGTGACAGTGCCTGCTTGCACGCCCACAGCGACAACGGCGCCTGCCACACGCCCACACGCTGGTGGCGGCGGCGGCTCGCATGCACGCTAGATGTTTGGCGCGCGTTTGTCATCACCATGGCAGGTTCGCGGTGGCCACCATGACCCGCATGGTTAGACACGAGCTAGGCGCCCGTAAGAGAGTTTTTTCGAATAGGAATTAGCACACACCTATAATTCCAGCTGTGCCACGTCGGATGCTAGCAATGGTACGGTGTTGTAGGTTTTAGATCTTTGGTGAGCAGCAGTAGTAGATGCTATTAGGTTTTGATGCCTATTGCTAACACAATAAGAGCAAGGCTAATAATACAGGCGGTTTGCTGGCTATAAGGTTTCTTACCGCCTTCTCCCAGCCCACTCGTATAGTAGTTAGCCTTTTACATTATTGTATGGCCCACTTATCTCTCTCACAGAGTTTTTTGGTTTTTTTCCCAAACCGACTGTAAGCTTATAGCTCACTTCCCTTCTTCCTCCTCCTTTCTTTTCTCCACGTCAGCATTTAGCCGACTTACAGCCCATTACTATACTTGGTCTAATAGGTTTAGGCTAAGCAGGCCGGTGTCGTTGTTTATGTTCTCATCGAAGGTAGGTGTCCACCTGTCCGGTGTCCCGACCCGTCCCGCGAAGCACGAATGACGCATCACGTCACAGACGTCAAAACTCTCCATAGGTAAAGAAAAAAGACATAATTTTGAATTGTTTTGAGGCTGGAAACTACCCACGGGAATCCACTGGTGCGGTGTGTCGATAGTAGTTTTCACTAGGATCGTCCTAATCTAGGGTCTCCCAACCATTTTGTGCCGTGAGTTTCATCTAAGTTTTATTTATATTAAATAAATTGTCACATTGAGCATATTTATGACATAACAGTGTATTTAAAAAGAAAGAGAAGAAATAAATTTTATCTAGATGAAACTCTTTTGACATGATTACTAACTCTTCATTACTCATAGAATTTAATATTAATAAAACTATAAAATAAAACTCTTACTCTTAATATAAGTATTAAGTTTTATTTGAGTTTCATTTCATGACAATCGTAAAAACTCGCTGAGACTACCCTGAGTAGGTAACGTCATTGTCACGTACGTCCGTGTCACCCGTTTGTCTCTCGTACAGTCGTACTCAGAACAAGAAAAATATTACTTCCCCCGTTGTCTTTTCTTACGGTAAGGTTACATATCTTTACATTCTATCTCTTAAACTAGTATAGTGATTAGTTCTCTGTTATATAAATATATGATTCACTTGTCTTTTTTACATATTTTTTTTACTTAAGCCGACGGTAAGCTTTGGGGCTGCTTCTTTCCCCTCTCATTCATCTTATTATAATTTAGCCCTTTTTATAATCTACTATTAGCTCTTGCAGTCTCGCTGGCGTGAGGGTATGCAGCAAACAAGCGTTTTTGGGCCATGAGCAGATGAGACGTGCGTAAGTGTGTTTGATCGGTTTACCAAACGTCTGCTGTATGCATACCTCAAGGCTCTTAGGGCTTGTTTTGATAGTGAGTTTCGTAACATTGTTTTGAAAAAAAATATATTAGATAAAATACAATAAAACTTGAATGAAACAACCACTCTTAGTGTATAGTTTTATTTTATAGTTTTTCATAAACATTTAATTCTATGACTTATTGTAAGTTGGTAATCTTGCCAAGAGAGTTCCTCTTTTTTCATAAATGTGGTGCCAATAATAAAAAAATACCTACATAAGAGCATCTCCAAGAGTTTGCTAAAACTTACTTGGCAAATCTTGTGATTTGGTAACTTGCTAAAATATATGTCAAGTAAAAAAAAAACACCCATTCTCCAAGAGTTTGGTATTTTGGACTTGGCAAATTGCAAAATGAGGTCTTTTTTTTTCCCGGCCGGTGTCGGTTACTCTCGTGAAGGCACGCGCGAAGCCGCCGCTGCGGTTTCATTGCATCGTCACGCGACCTCTACTCTGCTCGATCTTAGACACGGCGAGAGGGCATGCATCAGGACCTACTCCACAATCAGGACACGACGACAGGATCATGCACGTCGAATTTAACAAGAGCAATAGGAGCATGCACATAGAATGCCTTGCCCTAGCAGATCGCGGACTACTCTAGCTAGCTGGCCAAGATGATAGGAACTCTGAGGATCGACAATGGGGAAGAGGATGGAACACCGTACCTTAACCAGTGGATGCCTGGCTTCGCGTCGCAGGACGAACGGATGTCGGCGGGCGAGTCGGGCGACTTTCTTCGCTGATTTGCGTCGAAGAGAAGAACGACGGCGTCGCGATGCCACACGTAGTTGCAGTAGAAGGAAACATGCACGCGCACGCGCCCGGTGTAACACCCCTGGTGTTACATTAATTAAAAACCTACCATGTCATCATGATTACATGTAAATCATCCCGTATAAACTCATTTTTTTGCTATAAAATAAACTTTACTACTACATGTGATTGTGCATAATTGCTTGAGAGTGATTTGGTTATATTAATGTTTGTGTATGTCTGTGGGATAAAAATAAAAATTAAAGAAATTCAAAAGAAAACATTTATGAACCCTACATCGGACCCGAAATCCTAATTTGAAAACTAAAAATAATTAGGTGTTAGGCCTTAAACAAAAGTTGTAAACCTTTAAAAGTTAAGCAACTTCTATTTTGGGCAATTTTGAAGTTGTTAAAAATAATTTCAAATAAAACCTCAAATCATGCCTTAAGATTTAAAGTTGAAACTCAATTTTAAAAACTAAAAAGGAATTTGATGAAAATGATTTAATGAAAGTTATAGACCTTTTAAAATGGGACAACTTTCATTTTTGGAGATTTTAAAGTTTACCAGTGGAAATCTAAATTAAATCCCAATTAGTGTTTGTTTATTCAAATTTAAAATATCATTTCAAAAACTATCTAGAATTTGGACAAACTCCTTTAATAAAAGTTGTAGATATTGAGAAATAGGACAACTTTTATTTTCGTATATTTTCAAGTTGTTGAGAAAAATATAGAGAAATTAAATGGATTGCAAATGAATTTTAAAAGGCTCATTTACCCCCTTTTGGATTGTTCAAAATCCATTCAAAATTTGAATATGTCCCAAAAACCAAAGTTGTTCATCACAGAGTTTACCACCACTTCTATTAAAACAAATTTTTGAGTTGTCATGTAAAATCAGGAGTAATTGTATCAACTAGCTGTTGACCCTAGAGCTACTACAGTACTTGAGGAAGGGGGCGTCCGGCTGCTCTGCTCACGGGCAGAACCGCGAGTGCCGCGCCGGACGCCTGGCACCGTCCGGGGCCGGCCGGCCACGTGTCGCCGGCGGGGACGGGTCCGTGGGGACCCCGGCCGCACCCTTATCCTGTCGTTGTCCTATATATAAACCCGTCGTCACCATTCCCTCCTCCTTTTCTCCCACCTCGCCGTGGGCGAACTTCACTGCTCCGGCCAAATTCCTCCTCCCCGTTCCTCCCTCACTGACTCCATTTCATAGTTCGTTGGGCCGTGCTATTGCGCACCAATTGAGCAAAAGCCGGGCTGAGTTTTGTGGGCGGAATCGCCTGCGCGGCTCGGTTCTTCCCAATATCCGGCAGAGCGCCGCCATGGCACTCCTCACCGTGGTCAAGTGCTCTGTGGTGATATCCTCCCCTCCCTTTTACGTGTCTTAGTATCTCGGAGACGTCCCGAAACTTATGCGCCAGATGGTTTTTGGTTTGGTGCCTAGGACGCCGCGGAACGCCGCTCGCAGCCGTGTTCTCGCCGCCGCGAGCACGGTCAACGCCGACGAGGTATGCCCGAGCCGTCTCTACTCCTACCGACCCGCGCACAAGACCCTTGGTGAGCACCTGTTTCTACCCGAGCGATTTAGTTGGACTCTAACATGTCTGAGCGGCCGGAACGGCACTCACCGCCGTACTGCTCGCTGGTCACGCCGCCATGGCCACGGCTGGCGTGGTCTCGATCTCCATGCCGCCCCACTGGTGCTCTAGAGAGGTTCGCGGGGTCGTGGTATGCGCAGGGGAAACACTTGCCGTCACGCCGGAGGCCTCACCGGCGGCGAGCGGGGCAGTCAACCGCCGCCGGCGCCTCGGTCAGAGTATGAGAGGGAGACGGGGGCTTCTGGGGGAAAATTTGAATTGTTCTCGGGGGCTAAGTGCATCGTCCAAGACTCAATGGAATAGTATTAAATGGACCTCGGGTCGTTACTCGGGATACCCGAGGGTTTTTCTACATAATCACCAGGGCGCGGCTCGGGCAGGCCGAGTGGGCCGGCCTGTGCCGAGCTGGGCTAACGCGGGCCAAATCGGGTTTTTCGTTTTTTCAGGGAATTTCAAATAGTTTTTCTAAATATCAATTATAAGGAATGGTTGGCCACCTTGTTATTTTTATAGGAATAAATCTATTGCTCCTAAAATCATAAAAATATTTGTGTGAGCTCTCTGTGAGGTGTAGACAGCTGTAAAAATGTTAAATATATGTTTAGAATACTTTCTGCAGGGAATAAAAATGTGCCTTTTAATTAATAAATGAGATTTTTAGGATTTTTGTAGGTCAAAATATTAATCCAAAAATCATGAAATTTGTTTTGGTAATGTTTTAGGATAAGTACTATCTGTGGTAAAATTTGGAGCTCAAATAGAAATAATTTAATTATTTCTTATTTATTACTTGATTAATTGATTAATTAAGAAAAGGTTATTAGGATTAAATTTTAATAATTTATTAAATCTTTTAGGGTTTGGTTAAACCTCTTGTAGCATCTGAACCCTGCTGTTTCAAGCTTTGATGATCATTTACTTTGTAAGTATAAAATGAATTACTTTATGCAGTAATTAAATGGCAAAACAAAAATCCTAATTGATAAATTGATTAATAAAAATGAGTAGAAACCCTAATCCACTTTTGTGTGGTGTGACTTTTGGATTGAGTGATGTCCCTGTGTCATTAACTTGAGATGACCCTTGGCACCTTAGTTAATGTTTGAGTTATTAATTAATTGTTAATTAAGGAACACTAATAGTTTATGTTATTCACATATGATGATAGGGTTTAATAATTTGTTTAAGCAAAGGGTTAATAGTGTTCTAGGGGGAAAACTAATTCAACTTTCAACGACTGTTAAAATGGTCAATAAACCAAAATAGTTAATACTCGATAGTGATTAGTTTAATTGGCTTACAACTGTATCGTGAAGGAAAGTTGTACTCAACTTTCAAATTGAGTTTACTTTCTATTGATTAGTGATTTTGTGCATCTCCTGCATCATGGCATACACATCATGCATTTTTTTATTTCGTGTAGTAAACGGGTCTTCGGAAGCCTTGCTTGATGCCCGACGGAAGTATAGTTCGTCAGGAAAAGTCAAGAGGGTTTTCTCCGATTTCTGACAGAAGTGACAGACCTGCAACACAGGCAAGCCCCGGTGCATTCAGCCCTCTCCTTGTGATTTAAAAAATGTTTATGACTTGAGTTAATCTATTGCATTAAGTTGATAGGAGTTGATTGATAAACCAATTGCTTCATTACCAACCTTGACCACAGAAATACCTTGAAACCATTTTTAAAAAAATAAAATATTTGAAAATGCTTAGCCCTGCTTAAATAATATAGATTTGCATAACTGCTATTTTCGAGCTATTGTGATACACTATTCAAACATGAAAATGGGAATTGGTATTAATCTCGTTCGGTGGCTGTGCACCTGATCAGTACATCGCCACCGACGGGAGGGGATGTTTCTGCTCGGTGGTTGTATCACTTGGGTTAGAGTCCCGAAGTTTGACCACCGGCAGAAACGGGAAATGTTTCGCTCGGGTGCTGTGCACATGGGGCGGCGTTCCCCATGTCTTATCACCCGGCAGGCATGAATTTGGAAACCGTTGGGTAACTTTGTATTTGGGTTAGAGTCCCAATGCATGGTTACCGACGGAAAAGAATTAGGGACCGTTCGTTGTAGGCTTGCTGGATCGAGATTTTGCAACTAGCCACATACTACGGAAAGCCTCTGACTCCGGTGGCTCTACTGCTGGAACCGACAACCACGCACTGGGAGTGGAGAGATGGCGAGAGTAGCGTGTACCCTCGTGGCCGTCGTGCCTGGAGACGAGAGGAGTACTGTGCTCTCGGGTGGCGCAGGACCGGTTCCGGGGTATGAAAAGCCGTGGTAGGTGGGGTTGACATATGCAAGCTTAAGTGCTACATATGCAGTGTGGATAGGGATCCCCAGCTAGGTACTTTCTAGATTCGAATCGACGTTGCTCCTCGGTTAATGGAGACTTGATCCACTGCCCTACCCCGAAAAGTGGTTCGGAATTAGGATGTTTTCTGAATGAATAAGAAATTGGAATCTTGAAGTATACATTGTGAAAGAATTGAGAACTATGGATATTGATTAAAATAATTTTGAGTAAAATACTGGAAGTAGGACTAGTAATGCATTTCGGCAAAATACTTTGACTTTTTCTAAAGCCTTACCTTGACTCCCCTCAGCCTGCATTCCTGAGTCACATTCCTTTTTCTTAGTCGGGTAAGTCTTGCGGAGTACCCCATGTACTCAGGGTTTGTTAACCCCTGTTGCAGGTGACTTAGGTGTATAGCTCTGCGTGGGACCGTGCCGGTCAACGGATCGTGCATGGATGAAAAAGTATATGATGTAACCCTTGGGCAGGGTGTCTAGTTGTAAGATGCTGCTCCACTACAAAATTCTGGTTGGGATAATGTAATCTAAATTTGTAAATTATATTTCTGTAATACTTCCGTACTCTTTACTCTGATTCAAATTATTTGTGTAAACTGTTGTAATACCTGCAAGGTCTTTACAATGAGATCCTCGAGGAAATTAGGATTTCCTAGGAGACCCAACAGGCCACCTAAGTCAAAGGAAACTCGTACAGACTAGTCAAAGGTCCTTAGGGACGATGACGGGGCACGTGGACCCTATGATTAAGGCGGTTCTATCACACCCGGGAAGGAAACACGGGAATCCTTCGCGCGCCCGGGAGAGGAGCCGCAGCACCAGATTTCGCGCGATGCCAAGTGAACACCGCGCGCGTATATTTGCGCGTGATAGGCCGTCCGATGGCAAGTTGCCAAAGATGTCAACCTCGTTTGCCAAACTGTTGGAGGGTGTATTTTTTTATTTTACAAAAAAAAGAGAGATAGCAAGTTGATTTGAAGAACTCTTGAAGATGCTCAACTTATTACATGCGAATGAAACTCGGATAAAACTCCTTTGAGACTGGACTTAATGTTCCACCTCACTGCCAAACTCCTTGCCAGAGGGAGTATGTGTTAGCCTTTTTTTCTTTTTTTTTGGTTTATTAAAATTTATCGTGTGTTTTGCTAAGATATATATACTATTAGAATTGCTTTTTTATATTTCGTACTACGTGTTCATACTACAGTACTCCCTCTATGTCGTTGAAAAAATTTTATAGGTAACGATATGATCTTGAAAGCATAACTTTAACTTTATATTTTATAAAAGTATTTATTTGAAAGTGATATATGTATATTTTTAGTAAAGAATATATCAAGATAAATTTTCATATTTTTAAAGAAGTTATTTATAATTTCTGTTTCTAACTAATGTTTAACCTCCAAATCGATATTTGTGGGGGCAAACGGAAGTAGGTGACATCGTTGCTACTTGCTACGGTGCCCACTCACAGTTATAAATTTCTTAAAATTATTGGATCATGAAACAAGAAACACTGCTTGATAAAGGATTTTTCATTTACATGACAAAACTGATCCACGAACGCATGCTTTCTTAGCAGGAACCCTGTGGCTGTGTGCCCATCATAGCGCTCACGGCCCACTTGTCAGTACCTGGCACTCAGAAACAAGAACATTTTATTGGCAGGCGGCAGGAAGGAGATAAGGTGGACCCGCGCCTGAACTGACTGAAATGAAAAACCTTGGGCACGACGTGCCAACCGAGTGAAAGGGAGTGCCCTGTCCTGCTCTGCGTGCTGCCCACAAGAAGTTAGGAAAACCAAGGGGAGAAGAGGCAGAAATCGAAAGAAAGAAGCCAGGGGAGCCTCTGGTTTGTCGTCTCCCCCCGTTTATCTCCCTTTTCCATGGGCGGGCAGGGTGCTTGAACACACACTCCACTCACTCTCCTCAGCCATAAGGCTATAATATAAGTAGGTCACCTGGCTGCTGCTTCTGCAATCCTTCCATCCCTGCAATCAAGCACAACGCATCCACCAAATCCAAACACACCGATAGCTAGCAGACCGTTCATCGATCGAATCGAATCGAAGATCGAGGGAGGAAGAGAGAAAGATGGAGAGGATGAGCTCGTCGCTGCAGTCCTGGGTGGAGGAACACAAGCTCTCAACCATCGGTGAGTCATCATCAGTCGTCCTCGTCCAGTTGATTATCCCTCTGTGTTTTCCAGTCCCCTCTCAGTTCAGTTCAGAATTTCAGATCAGATCAGATCGTGCAGTCAAGTCAAATGAAAGCTAGCTTAGATCCATTCTTCATCCATTCACAGAGACGCTGTTGTTCTTCTGTGCGTACAGGGGCCGTGTGGGCGACGGCGGTGGGCGCGTCGGTGGCGTACAACAGGCGCCGGGCGACAAGCACGAGCCTGCGGCTCATCCACGCCAGGATGCACGCCCATGCGCTGACGCTCGCCGTCCTCGGGGGAGCCGCGCTCGCGCACCACTACTACGGCAACTCCGGCAGCGGCAACAAGAGGCAGCAGCAGGAGGACCTGGACTACGACTTCTACTCCCAGCTGCCGCCGGCCACCGACGCCGACGGCAACGAGAACGAGCGCTGGAGCTGGTAGTAGGTGACAAGACATCAGCGAGGAGAAAGAGGAACAAATAATAATAAATTAGTAGCAATAATTGGTGACAAGACATGGATTGATGTGCATGACGTGGCGCCTCGCTTCCTTCATCCTAATCCCAATCCTAATCCATCCAGCTCAGACAGGCCCATGGGTTTCGTTTACTTTACATTATCCATCCACATCAATCCGTGTCTATCCGGCCGGCCAGCGGCATCGGAGTTGCAGGAGGCGGCGCCCCGCCCCGCCCATGGTTTGCTCCTTCCTGTTGTTTTGCTACCGGCGACGACGATGCAGCGCTCTTTGAATTCCTTGGCTTATCGATCAGACTGCTGTTTGTTGCCTCCGATTCTTCTCCTGTACTAGTACTAGTATACTTGTACCATTTCATCTGTTGATTGAATGGTCACGATGATGACGATAATTATGTTTTGTTTGCTCGAAAAAAATATGGCGGATGTGATGTGGTGGTTCTGTTTGTGCTGTGTGTGTGACTACTGCCTTCAGTTATTTTGATAATTGCAATAAGGCATACTTTTCCACTTCCTCCTGTTTCATCATTTTGGTCCGGACTTATTTTAACTGAGGCTAATCTATACGACTGATTTATTGTGAGAGAAAAATATTATTTCATGACTAAAATTAACTCAATTAGTTTCGTAACCAATCTAGAAATTCGTTGCAGCTGGACAGTGTCAAAATAATTTTTTGTTAACTCAATTGGTTTCGTAACCAATCTAAAAAAAAGTAATTATTATTCGTGTTTGACTTGCATATCAACATATTTTTTTTGCCTAAAAAAGCCAAAAAAAGATATGAGTTTTCTTAGCAGAATGTCTCTTATTTTATTTGTATCTCACCTGTTTGTCTTTTCTCACTTTACCATATAGTACTAATGTCAACTGGGTATACGGAACTAAACCGAACTAAGTACATGTCTTATTAAAATTTAAACATGACCAATTAAAAATATATTGACCTTCTAATTTCAACGTACAAATTATCATATGAGTAGTCATTTTATTAAATTATATTAATCTAACCCAATCTCAAATTAAACAAACTTTAAGGCACAAAATTAGATTTAGTAATAGACTCTAAGACTTGTGGTTATTTTCTCATAGAATCTCGGTTAGTTGGCACCGTGATCTCCCATGTCCCGACATTGCATGCACGTGTTGCGGTAAAAAAACAAAAAGAAAGAAACACCGGTGCCTGTGATGCATCTGTTGCGGAAAAAAAGAGAAAAAGAAACCGACACATGCAAAGTTCCTAATTAACGCACGCATAGCAGAGGCTAGCTGTGTTCCAGTGGGCCGTGATTTCCACGGGCTTCAGCGGGAGATGGGAGCAGCGGCGCACGGGAGCGCACGGGACCCCAAAACAAAAAGGTTAATGAAAAAAAGAAGAAATATTCCCTTTTCATTAGTAGGTATAGATATAATATCTTTTTTTATTGTGTGCTTGTCAAGTTTGTCTGGCGTCTAATAGAATAACTTTTGGCCTAACACCTCTTAAGTGTTGTTCATATGTTTAGTATTTGGCTACATTATCTAGTTCTTGTGGGAGCAGGTGCTACGTGTTAGGCCATATGGTTAAGACGGAACGATATTGTACTTAATAAAACACCAATTTGTTCTTTAATAATGCATGTCATATGGTCGCTGTTCTAAACGGAGGAGGGGTGGAGCTCCTTGCAAAATGCATGCCGGCTTTTGAAAACCTTGATAATAATAGAAATATTCACCAAGCATGGCTAGAGATTTAGCAATAGATTAAATCTATGATTTATTTATTTATTTATTTTTGCTATTTCTCAGCTATTTTTCTAGCATTTTGGTTGTGCTTACTTTGGGGCGACCGAGTCTACCCCATAGCAGCTTTTGTAATAATTTTGGTCACACATATAGTCCGATGTAGAGGAAGGAATATTTTCATTTGTTTATAATTAAATAAACTCCCATTATCTAAAAAAAATTACTCATTCGCTGCATGCTGAGAGGAAGACGAGGTAGTTCTCTTCTACATACACTAAGATAACTAGCAGGAACGCCCGCGCACTTGCGCGGGGTAGCCAGGTATGACACGTATGGAGTAGAACTTAGCTGTTTGGTCATGAAAACAGTGGAATACAATAAATATATTAGAATTCATACATACTGCCATCTGTGGATTTGATGATATCTTTGTAGTCGTAAAATACAGAGTGCTTGTTGTAAAAGGGAAAAAACTACCTCAATTGTTGGCTGCCGTAGTCTATCCATAACATATTGTAAGCAAAATATCTAGGAAATTAATGTTAATCTGTTAAGAATATAAGCACAACAAAACTGAAAGGCCATGTGTGGACGAAAATGGCAGTTCTCTTTAAATAACAACACTGAAAAAATGAAACAGATGTCTGAAACAATCAGTGTGAGGACTGAATGCATCTCCCGCATGAATGAGTCCTCTATTGGTCCACCATTGTTGTTGGGGATGTATTACATTTTGGCAAACGGGATGGACCAAGCAGCATTGTGTGCAGAATAAATTCGAATTAGACCCTGTGACTACCTGCGACAAAAATTTATGAACTGTAAGTAAAGTTGAGAATATTACAATAAGTACAAAATCTTACAGTTGAGCATGTATATGTGTCTAAGCTGAGTATATTTGGAGGTTTTGAAGTATATTCACAGAAGGTATATTGTCTTCAAGCTTCATAAGCCAATGTCTGTGTACAGTAACTTATGTAGACATGGATGAGCGCGAATCGTGTTAACCTCTATCTGCAATGAATCATCTTTGTTTGTCTTTGGTTCAGGGTGCATGTAAGATCAAGTAAGCATGAAATGGAATAATCTGAGTGGCGAAGCAAACAATTGGAGTAAGAGCACGAAACGGTCCATATATAGGTGCATAATTTTCTCCATACAAACATGGCTCACATTGCACAGATTGGTGATGGTATCATAAATAGTTTTTGGGACTAATGAGGAAGCATTTGAAGGCTATGGTTGACAATCGTTGTAAAATGGAAAACCATTTCCTTTTATGGAGACACATTGCATCATTTGCTGATTGCCGTTGTTCCTTCCTGGATGGCGACGGTTACGACTCCTCTCCTGTCCACCCCTCCGAAGGCGGGGACCTTGCTGTGCGCGGCGAACTCTCCGTGCAGGCCGAAGCCGGCGGGGAACCGCGAGCTCTCATCCGCGCCGGTGAGCCTTCCTCACGGTTTGTTGGACGACGCTGCATTTTCTTCTCTGCATGATAGCCTGCTTAGGTTGAAGCATCCGAAGAGGCGCGCCAATGGTGGCTCTAAGGATGATGATGTGTTTGTCTCATTGATCTCATCTGGTTCTAGTTCTGATAGATTGTTTCCATCTCCATTTGATTCTGATCGCGTTACCAATGGTAACGACGAGATTGGGCGCGAAATCGATGCGGCGATTGTTTTGACCAGTCATGAGGACAGATGGTTCCGGTTACCTCCCAGGGTGAAAATCACCACTGGGATCCTAGGGCCCGGACCTGTTGATCACACACGCGTCGTTGATCTGGCTGGTGGTGATAGTAAGGTCACCGATAGACCTGAATCAGGCTACCGCGTGCCTTCACCTTCTCCCCCGGTCGATTTTGAGTGCGCCTCCAGATTCACCCCTAAATCGCGCTCTAACCCTAACCTGAGAAAGTTTGTTGGTCACCTATGGCGTGGTTCACCAACTAAATCATATAGTGCTGCGGTGAAATCCGAGCCAGCTCCAACAATATTAGTCCCGATGAATCGAGGAGAGGGTGGATGGCGCCGTGAGGGTTTTGGGGCGGGTCACCAAGGCCGTGGTGCTGGCCGTACGACCGCCAGGGACTCAGTGTGGAGGACTTCAGATGGGAGGAAGAGCGAAGAAGTGCCCCAGCCTCAGGAAAATGATAAAGGGAAAAAGCCTGTACCAAATGATGCTTGGGAACAAGCAATGAAGACACATGGAGAATCTTGTGATCCATGGAAGAAGGGTGCTGGTGAAGACCCTGGAAAGAAGGAGCTCAAACTTGATGCTGCTACCCAAGGTGATGCTAATCCTACCCCACTTGCTAGTGGTAGTCAATCTTCGGGTAGATCTGGTTCTGCTTCTCAGAGTAGATGTGAGAATTGTGGTCTTACTAATCACCTAACAAAATACTTGTCGTAGAGAGGCATTTGCTCAATTCTGTGAAATTTGTGGTTTCAACAATCACTGTGTCCCATGGAATTTTGCTCCTGAGTTATGTGCTACACAAGTTGAGGATCAATCTTTCTTTTTCATTGATGAGAACATTGATTCTAGAGCATCTAGGGAAAAGTGAGCACTGCCATTATCACCATAGTTGAAGGGGAGGCTAATCACTGGTACGTTGAACAAGAATTTAGGAATATTTTGGGCTCTAATAAATGGAAATGGAAAGCTAAGGCAATATGTGAGAAAAAATTTGTGATGCGGTTTCCTGATCCTGACATGATCAAAACATTATTTTGATTTTCTTGTTATGAAAAGCACTTGTGATAAAATGAGGCTTGAAGCTTGGTCCCCCAGTGCAGAGGCTAAGGGCATGCTTCAATGTGCTTGGTTCAGGGTTAGAGGAATCCCTATTGACCAAAGATCTATTAGAACTTGTGCCAAATTGGGGGGTCTGGTTGGAAAAGTTTTAGAGATTGATGAGTCTGTAAGATTTAATCATGATTTTATTAGGCTCAAGATTGCTTGCAGAGATGTAACCAAAGTGCCAAAAACTGCTGAGAGCTCTCTGGGCTTGTTTCTGTTTGACTTCTCATTTGAAAGGGAAATTAAAGAAGAAGAAGAGAAAGGCAGAACTCTAAGCAGTGGGGTGAAAGTTGGTGAGGAAAATCAACCTCCCAACAAGAAATATAAAGGAGAACAATCTGGCTCCAAACTTTCTGAGACTCCTCACAATGACAAAAGCTCAAGTAAGTTTAATAGAATTGGGGCTGGTGTTTCTCAGAGCCAAAGTGAGCAATGTGATATCCCTGTTCTCTCTATGACTGATGATAAAGATCTGAATGTGGGAACAAACCTGGACAAAAATACCAAAGCTGACAGCCTTTCTGGTGAAAAAGTTGATATTCCTGATTCCTTTGATCTCTCTGAATCTGGCAGTGAAACTCTAAGTGAGAAGCTAAAAGAAATTGGTATTCTCAATGAAGACAGGATCAATCAGATTTCTAATAACTCTGTTGAAGTTGTTGTTACAGCTGAACAAAATGTTGCTGAAGAATCAACTATCAGTGTTGACCCTGCCAACACAACCTCACCTGTGGTGCTCCTATACGATGATAATATCATGAACACTAAAGAGAGTGTCAATCAGGATGATTTTGACAAGCTTGACAGTGTCTCAGGGGTGATAGAACATACTATTGCTGCTGAGGTTGGGAAGAAAGACAAAGCTGCTGGTGATACCATGATGGAGAGGAGAAGAAGTGAGAGATTCAAGAAAGATATTACTTTGACCACTCAAGACAAAATTGAAATGATGTCTAAGAAGAGAAATCTGGAAGGTAACTATGCTGCCTCCTCTTTTTCTGCTTTGTCTGATAAATCTATCCTGGTTGTGTCCAATAAACTGGGTATTTTAGCTGATAGCAATAGCAACAATCCATTTACTATTTTAAAGGACTTGGAATCTGTTAGGATGGATTTATATCATAAACAACAGAAAATGAAATCTGCTGCCCAGATTGAGGAAGTGGCTTTGAGTAATGATGAAAATGATGTTCTACAACTGGAATGGCTTCAAGAGGAAACCTTTGAGGCTGATGAATTTACCGTGGTCCAGTCCAAAAAAAATAAAAGAAGCAGTAAGAAAAAAGCTAAATTCTCCCCCCCAAAGAGGAGGAGTAGAAAAAGTCAGGAAAATCTTGGTTTGTCCAAAAAATCAGACAAAACAAAATGATGAATGAATTAAGTGGTATTATCTGGAATTGTAGGGGTCTTAGAAAAAGGGTCTTTCCTCTTATCTCAAAAATCTTATTCAACAATATCATTTCGATATAATTGGTTTACAAGAAACTATGGTGGAGAATTGTGATGACTGTTTATTAAGAAGATTTGACTCTCAGCAAGATTACCTTTGGTTATGGAATCCATCCAAAGGGAAATCTGGTGGCATTCTTGTAGGAATCAGAATAGAAAGTTTTGATGTGGAGTCCTTCTTACAAGGTGACTATATGATTCAAGTTAACCTCTGGGATAAAAGGGTTGAAGCTAAATGGAACTTAATAATTGTTTATGGAGCAGCTCAGGAGGATGGGAAAATCCCATTCTTGTCTGAACTCTCTAATTTTTGCTCCAAAAACAATGAACCTTATATGATTGGAGGGGACTTCAACCTGATTAGATTCTCTAATGAAAGAAACAATGACTCTGGTGTACATAGATACACTCCGGTTTTCAATTCTCTGATTGCTCATTATGAGCTCATAGAACTAAAAATGTGTGCTGGTGTTTTCACTTGGTCTAACAACCAATCACCCCCTACTCTTGAAAAGCTAGATAGAATTCTAGTTAGTGGTGATTGGGAAGGAATGTTTCCTCAGATTATGGTGAAAAGGTTACCTAGAGAAATCTTAGATCATAATCCCCTCATTATTTTTTCTGAGAATAGGCATATAGTGAGGAGTATTCAGTTTAGATTTGAATCGAGTTGGACCAAAAATCCTGAATTCATTATGGGCGTTGAAAAAATTTGGAGTAAACAATGTAATGCGAAATCTACCTTGGACAGAATTCAACAAAAAATCAAATTGTGCAAACAATATTTTAAAGGATGGGGTTTTAACCTCCAAGGCGAAATTAGAAAAAAAGAGTTGAATTACATGATGAATTGGC
Source organism: Eremochloa ophiuroides (assembly GCA_038502445.1). Taxonomy (NCBI): domain Eukaryota; kingdom Viridiplantae; phylum Streptophyta; class Magnoliopsida; order Poales; family Poaceae; genus Eremochloa; species Eremochloa ophiuroides. The sequence goes on from JAHLJS010000001.1 coordinate 80,227,522, forward strand.
AATGCTAGAAGAAATTGAAGAAACTATTGGGCTGAATTCACAACAAACTGATAGGAAAGTTGATGTAATTGCCCAGAACCTTGATCTTTTATGCCAAGAAGAATTATATTGGTACAACCGTAGTCATGAGAAGTGGTTACTTCATGGTGACTTGAATACAAAATATTTTCAAAGTTGTGCTAATGGCAGAAATAGAAAAAATAAAATTGTCAATATGGAGGACAATGGGGCTGTGATTGTTGGTGATGAAAATATCCTCAAGCATGCTACTGAATATTATAAAACCCTTTTTGGTCCTTCTACTCCACACATTATCAATTTGGATGACAGCTTATGGGAGCATTGTTATACCCTTACTGATGATGATAATGCACACCTCTGTAGACCATTTTCTGATCAGGAAATTAGGGAAGCCCTGTTTATGATGGAAAAAAATAAGGCTCCTGGCCTTGACAAAATGCCTATTGAGTTTTTCCAAAACTGTTGGCCTATACTAAAAAATGACATTATGGAACTTTTCAATGACTTCCATCAAGGAAAAGTTGACATCAGTAGAATCAACTATGGAACAATCACTCTGCTGCCCAAAGTCAAAGATGCTTCCAAGACCCAGCAATATAGACCCATATGTTTGCTTAACTGTCTATATAAACTAATTACCAAAGTGCTCACTCTTAGAATTGAAAAATATGCTGAAAAAGTGATCCATCCTATTCAAACTGCCTTTATGAAAGGGAGAAACATTACCTATGGTATTATGTGCCTCCATGAGATCATTCATGAGACTAAAAGAAGAAAAGAGGTGGGTGTTCTTTTCAAGATCGATTTTGAAAAAGCCTATGATAAAGTAAGCTGATCCCTTCTGTTCAGATGTCTTTATAAGAGAGGCTTCTCTGATACTTGGTGTAATTGGATAAAACAAGTGGTGACTGGGGGGACAGTTAACATTAAAATTAATGACTCCCTGGGCCCTTATATTAAAAGCTTCAAAGGTGTTAGACAGGGTGACCCCTTATCCCCTATTCTCTTTAATTTTGTTGCTGATTGCTTGACTAGAATGGTGTTGAAAGGTCAAGAGAATAATCTCTTCACTGGGTTAGTCTCTCATATCATCCCAAATGGTGTTGCTATCCTTCAATATGCGGATGACACAATTCTCTGCCTTAAAAATGATTTTGAGGGTGCAGTTAATATGAAACTCTTACTGTACTGGTTTGAAATGATTGCTGGTTTGAAAATCAATTTCAATAAGAGTGAAATCATAATAGTTAATGATGATGGCGAATTGAGTGCAAAATATGCTGAAATTTTCAATTGTCAAATTGGGACCTTCCCTATTAAATATCTGGGGGTGCCCATTAGCCCTAGTAGGCTTCATGTTAAAGACTGGATGCCTTTGGTGGAAAAAAGCAAAAAAAAGCTGGACATCTGGAAAAGGGGTCTGTTGAGTATGGCTGGTCGGTCTACTTTGATTTGTTCTAGTCTGAATAATACTCCTATCTATCATATGCCAGTTTATTTGTTGCTTAAGTCTATCATCAAAAGTTTAGATAAAATCAGAAAAAACTTCTTCTGGCAAGGAGGAAATATGAAAAAGAAATACCATCTTATCAAGTGGTCTAAAATTTGTAAGAGCAAAAAGAAAGGGGGTGTAGGCATCAAAAATATTGCTAAAGTCAATATCAGTTTGCTCACCAAATGGTGGTGGAAGCTTGAGAAAGAAGATGGGCTCTGGCAATCTTTGATTAAGGCCAAATACCTTAATAACAAATCAATTTACAATGTCACCCATAGATTAAATGACTCCCCTATGTGGTCTGACCTTTTGAAGATCAAAAAACCTATACATGCATGGAAGAGTGGTTGGAATTAGAAATGGAAAAAACATCAGATTTTGGGAAGATGCTTGGATTCTTGATGAACCCCTTTCCGTTTCTGACCCTGAGCTGTACTCCTTATGTGAGCAAAAAAACATTATGGTTGCTGATGTCAAAAATGTTTCAATCACAATATCCTTTAGGAGATGGTTACATGAGGATTTACGAAAAAGGTGGAATGATATCTGGTCCAAGGTGACAAGCTTTACTCTATCTGATGAATCTGATAACATCACCTGGAAATTTGGTAAAAGGAATAGTTGCTCTGTTAAGTCAATGTATAATGCACTTACCCAAGGTGAGGAGGGTCTAGATCACAAGATAATTTGGAAAGGGAAAATCCCTGCCAAAATCAAATTCTTCATGTGGTTATTATCAAATGAGGCTGTGTTGACTAAGGACAACCTTATTAGAAGAAGATGGAATGGCAGCCCCATATGTTATTTTTGTGAAAATATTGAATCGATCAATCACTTGTTTTTTGAATGTTCTACTGCCAAAATAATCTGGATTTGCATTGCTTGCTGTTTTGGAGCCAATAATATTCCAAATAGTATAAAATCTTGTTGGGATTGGCTTAACAAGTGGTGTCCTGTGGGGAGACAGTTTCATGTCTGGGGGGTATCCGCTATATGCTGGGCAATTTAGAAAGCTAGGAACAAAGCGTGCTTTGAGAAAAAATTGATTAAAAGTCCTCTTGAGATTATTTGCCATGCTGCTGCTCTAATGAAACATTGGACAGCTCTTTATCCGGAGGCCGACAAGAATACCATGGAGGAAGGTGTCAATGTGATGCTGAAGATCGCTAAGAACATCCTGCAGGCGCGTGGTGAAGGAAGCAGGGGTATCCATCAGGATGGAGCCTAAGAAGACGATCGCTTTCTGTGTTTTCCTTCTGTTGTGCGACTTTGTGTTCAGCTTGTGCGGGTGTAATTTTCTTTTTGGCTGAAGGCCCTCTTTTTGCAAGTCTGTTTCTGCGTCCTTAACTCGTTTAGTCCTTTTGCTTGCTTGTGCTGGCCTTCTGCTGGTGCGAGATTAGCTCTTGCTTTACTTTGAGGTCTAGGTGTTGGAAACTCCAGCGTGTCCTAGGCGCGGTTCTGCCTTCTCTGTGCTCTGCTTGCTGTCTTGTCTGTCGAACTCTCTGAACCTTGTATTTCCGTTCTTCGTAATGGAAATGGGAAATTCCTGTGTTGAAAAAAAAAAGAAAGCAAAAAAGAGAAAGTAATTTTACAAACAATCTTGCAACAATGAACATACCATATATCGTGAGCCATGCAATTAGCCTGGAGGCTGGCATCGAAGAGAGTCCAGGTTGGAATCTGTATGGCATATCTTTGGAAGGTGACCAAGTTTAGTGGAACTATATTGATGTAAACCAAAGCTCGGAGATTTCGAAATGTCAGTATAAACTAATTGGTCTGAATATAAACAATGGTGGACGTGCCGACCTAAGATGAGAAGAAGAGGGTTAAGGTAACATGCTTAATAGAGCGTCAGCTATTGAGCATTGTAAAGTGGCAGCTTCAGCTGGTAGCAAGAGAAGGAATGATTTTACCTTCGTTTATGTTGAACAAAACTATCTGTGCAGGCTCTTCAGCTTAGTTTTGTGCATGGCAACACTGAAGGAAAGAAGTGGAATAAGCCATTAGTTTTTTTTTCCGTTCAACCTGTAAAAAAAAACATAGATGGTTGAAGGGCTGGTGCATGAACATATGACGTTTTGGTATAATATATGTTTGTATATATCCCAAATGTATGCTGGAATAAAGTCACTATAAAATTTGGAAGAGATTACAACCCAATGGTTCTTGGCAGAGTCCATCTTGCACAATGTCAACAATTTGTTTTGTACCCTTACATATTCACCTCCGGATTCAAGGAGACACCTAAAAGGCATGATCGCGTACAGGTAAACACATGACACAATAGTTTTCTGTACATGGCTGTATTATACTTCTGGTTTGCGAGGCGTCCATACCAGGGAAATGAGAAGCTCAAATTTCACTTTCAAGTAACTCGATCTATTATAACCGGAAGTGGATCTTTTGTTCATCCCCATAGGTAGCTGGCCACATAGGCTGGCACATTTAGGTCTCTGAGAAAGAAAATGACTGGCTATTATGTAAGGACTGTGTGTATGATACTATGATACCTGAAAATACTTGAACCTCTGTCTCTGTCAGTGATGGCAGGATGCTGAGGAGACTTGTATAGGCCTAATAAGCAGGAACATGTGCACGATAGAAAAGTTGGTGCGCCATGTTGGTGCTGCTGCTGGTCCGCCTCACGCCATGGCGCCGTGGTGGCCGTGGCCGCCGGTCGTGCTCGCCGGGGCTCCGCCCTCCTTCTACAACAGCGAGAAGACCAGCATGAATCAACAAACGCACGTGCAAAAAGTGGCATGTGCGAGGCGCTAGGTGGACGATGTTGGTGCACTCACCGTGCGAGAGAGTGGCAGGCGCGCCTGGTAACGTTGCAGGAGTGAGTGAGGATGAAGCCGCGCCGGCACGACCGAAATCGGCGCTGGTACGGCCGCGATGCAGGAGCCGGCGACGCTGACGGCGCCGGCGCCGGTGCCGCGGGAGCCGGGACCCATCGGCCGCACTCGAGACTGGCGGAGGCGGGCCCGCATTGCTGACGGGCCGCGCCTCGCGCCATCGGCGCTGCAACGGCGGGGTGGGGGGCGTCGTTCCTGCGGTGGGGTGGCAGTGGCAGGTGATTGCGGCCGCCGGCCGCAGAGCCTCCGGAGGACGGTGCGAGCGGATCTGCGGCGGCGCAGGAGCGAGCAGCGCCGACACCTTTGTGGTCCAGGCGAGGTGGGGAACGGATGGATGACGCGGCGACCCAGTCTGGGGAGCAGCGCGTGGGTGCTTCCAGAGACTTGTTGCGTGGCCAGCATCGGACGAAGCCGCGTGCAGCGAGGAAAGGGCTGAACGATCGGGATTAGGTGACTGTAGATCCATAGGGAGCTGTGTCTTGCATGCGAGGGGTTACTGTTGAAGCAACAGTGTTACTGTTGAAGCAACAGTACACTTCTTATTCTTAAGCAAGCCCCCGAGAAGCTTAGTTGATCCTGATTTCTGTTTTCTCTTTTTTTTCCTTTTTATTTGTTTCGAAAAAGATATCGTCCGATTCTCCTTCTATTGATTCTTTTCCGATCGAGATGTATGGATCCATATGTCTACATACCTAGATTCTATTCATGGATTAACGAAAATGTGCAAGAGCTCTATTTGCCTCTGCCATTCTATGAGTCGCTTCCTTTTTGCGTATGGCACCCTCACTCCCTTTGGCAGCATCTACTAATTCGGAACTTAATTTGAAAGCCATATTTCGACCCGGACGCTTTTGGGATGCTCCTGATAACCAACGAATGGCAAGTGCTCTTCCTTCTTTAGATCCTATTTCAATTGGAACTTTCCGCGTCGATCCTTTTTTATTACGTCTTGTTTTTACTCCTATATTGGGAGTTACTCTACGTATTGCTTGACGTAAAACCAATAGTGGATTTGTTTCTGTCTTTTGTTGAATCTTTTTCACGGCTCGACAGAGAATTTGATAAGCCAATGATTTTTTTCCGTCTTTCATAATACGGTTAACCACCATGTTAACTAATCGATTACGAAAAATTGAATTGGATTTTGCGGTTCTTTTTTCTGCAGTACCTCGATGTGGACTAGCCATTGTGCTTCTCCACGAGGCTCATACCAGGCGCTACGGCGCTGAAGTATGTAACACATGCCATACTCCCGGGAAAAGCTCGAATGACCTTCAACAAAAGGGTACCAGTACCCGAAACCGACACAGGTGGGTAGGTAGAGAATACCTAGGGGCGCGAGACAACTCTCTCTAAGGAACTCGGCAAAATAGCCCCGTAACTTTGGGAGAAGGGGTGCCCCCTCGCAAAAGGTCAATAAACTACCTGCGCCAGTCCGTTTTGGCTTAGGTCTAGAACGATCTTCAACGGTTTGTGTAGCCATAAACTCTATTTAATCGTTGGTGTTGACTTTGTATACTATTCCGTTGTAATTGTAAATACACGATCTTTTCATAGATCCATTGTAATCTTAAAATTCTATAAAAATGGAAACATCAACTTTAGTCGCCATCTCCATATCTGGTTTACTTGTAAGCTTTACTGGGTATGCCTTATATACCGCGTTTGGGCAACCCTCTCAACAATTAAGAGATCCATTCGAAGAACATGGGGACTAATTGGGACTTCTTACTTCAATGAAATTATTTCTTTCCTTCAATTAAATTATTTCATTTCTCAGTCGGAACCTTAGGTGGTTCTCGGAAGAAGATAGCGAAAAAAATTATCCCTAAAGTCGAAACTAAAAGGAACGTATAAACCAATGCTTCCATAAATTCGATCCTGGTTTATTTACAATTATAACTTCCACACCTATTCACTTATCATTTGGGATCATTTCCCATATAAAAAAAGAAAAAGAGTTAAAGAAAGGATAGGAGATGTTCCTCATATCAAATCAAACAAAAAAGAGAGGTGAAAGATACCATAGCAATGTGGTATCAGGCTGCCTGTCTCCTTGTAGTTGGATCTCCAACTTTTTGGAATGTTCCAAATTCCACTTGAGCATCCAAGTCTGGATCAATACCAGCAAAAACATCTCGGAACAAGGTTCGAGCGCCATGCCAAATGTGTCCGAAAAAGAAGAGCAAAGCAAAGGTAGCATGACCAAAAGTGAACCAACCCCTTGGACTGCTGCGAAAAACACCATCTGATTTCAAAGTAGCTCGATCTAATTCAAAAATTTCCCCTAATTGAGCACGCCGCGCATATTTTTTTTACAGTAGCAGGATCAGAATAACTTACTCCATTAAGTTCGCCACCATAGAACTCCACCGTTACGCCTACTTGTTCAACACTATATTTGGATTCTGCTCTTCTAAAAGGAACGTCCGCTCTCACAATTCCCTCTTCATCTACCAAAACTACCGGAAATGTTTCAAAAAAAGTAGGCATACGACGTACAAAAAGCTCGCGTCCTTCTTTATCTCTAAAGACGGGATGTCCTAACCATCCAACAGCTATGCCATCCCCATTGTCCATTGAGCCTGCTCTGAATAATCCCCCCTTTGCCGGATTATTACCAATATAATCATAAAAGGCTAATTTTTCGGGAATTTTAGACCAAGCTTCTGATAAACTAAGATTTTCGGCTAACCCATCGCTAACTCTTCGATATATTTCTTGCTGAAAGTATCCCTGATCCCACTGATAACGAGTAGGCCCAAATAATTCGATTGGGGTAGTTGCTGATCCATACCACATAGTTCCGGCAACTACGAAAGCAGCAAAAAAAACAGCAGCGATACTACTGGAAAGTACAGTTTCAATATTGCCCATACGTAACCCTTTGTATAGACGTTGAGGCGGACGGACACTTAGATGGAATAGGCCCGCTAATATGCCCAAAGTACCCGCAGCAATATGATGCGAAGCTATTCCTCCCGGAACGAAAGGATCAAAACCTTCTGCACCCCACGCAGGATTTACAGCTTGTACTTTTCCAGTTAGTCCGTAAGGATCGGACACCCATATCCCAGGGCCATATGAACCCGTTACATGAAATGCACCAAAGCCAAAACAAGCCACTCCTGCAAGAAATAAATGAATTCCAAATATCTTGGGCAAATCCAAAGAAGGTTTTCCCGTCCGCTCATCATAGAATATTTCTAGGTCCCAATATACCCAATGCCAGATAGCTACCAAGAAACACAAGCCAGAAAACACAATATGCGCACCTACCACACCTTCATAACTCCAAATACCCGGATTCGTTACAGTTCCTCCTGAAATACTCCAACCACCC